>CM047522.1:5965668-6308168 GCA_026122265.1 Ammodytes dubius | reverse complement strand
TGCCTCTAACAAGATGCACAAGACTAGTCAGTTAAACGTTTAAATGGCTGCTACTATTAGCAAGCACCAGAAATATTAGTCAGTTAGTCATTTATTGCCCATCACGTTGACTTGAACGTTAAATGTATGAGAATGAACGTGTGTTTAGGCCTATAGAGGGAGAGGGATACAAAGGTGAGAGCACAAAGTAAAGCAAGACATTTTTTTTCCTCCCGCCAGCTTCTTTTTTTACTCGGCTGTCCGGTGATAAGCAAACAGTAGCCTACACTAACGTTTAACAAGAAACTTGATAAAGACACACTTAAAATAACGATCTCTGCCCATAAAAAAGCTCTGACTTGGATTAGCTTACTTGACGGAGCGATCGATGTGTGTAAATCCACCCGGTACATGTGTCTGATGACAGGCCGTTATATTAATGATAAACAGCGCACCGCACATTAAAACAGCATTAACATTAACGCCTTGATAATTGTCCAAAAGAATGTTACGACTGAAGGGCTCCTAAAGCAAATACAAATCCCATGTATTATTATTATTATTATTAAAGCGTTAACATTCTGCTTGGTTTCTCACTTTATATTGAATAGACTAGTCAACTAGTCTAAATAAAAACTTAAGTTTTAAAAATTGGAAAATTAGTCGCTGCTAATACATGCATCCCTAACTATGAATGCTGAAGTGCCTTCACAGCCACAGACTGCATTTAAACCTCCCTCACTCTACGGGACAAATGTGAGTTGATAAGCGACATTTATTGGGTATGAATTTATCAAATCACAATCTTTGTAATATCTGTTTGTGGTATCACCTACGCACCAGACAAGCACCGTGCAGCTGAGCTTTGTTCTGGCCACACACACACACACACACACAGACACAACTCCCATATAGAAGACGTGACTTACACATTCAAACTGTGGGGTACATGGAGAGCACTGAAGTGACTTATGATAGTCCAAAGCATAAGGAGTGGGATGGGCGGAGCACATAAAAGATGTCTAGCTGAAGGTCGCAGGGGGATGTGAGGCAGAGAGACAGAGAGAGACAGAGAGAGAGAGAGAGAGAGAGAAGGCCAGAGTGATGGACGCAGTGTCACTGTGCCTGTGCAGTGGCTGAGGGCAAAAGTGCATTATCGCACGAATTACCACACGTTCAATCTGAGATACACGCATGGACACACACACACAAGAACGCACACACACCGACAAGAATGCACACACACCGACGCACGCACGCACGCATACACACGCATGGACACACACACACAAGAACGCACGCACACACACCGACGCACGCACGCATACACACGCATGGACACACACACACAAGAACGCCACACACACCGACGCACGCACGCATACACACGCATGGACACACACACACAAGAACGCACGCACAACACCGACGCACGCACGCATACACACGCATGGACACACACACACAAGAACGCACACACACCGAGCACGCACGCAATACACACGCATGGACACACACACACAAGAACGCACACACACCGACGGACGCACACACACGCAAGGACGCACACACAAAACACACACACAGTCACCTTGCCTACACACCCACACACCTTCAAGCCTTCTAAAGCTTATCATGCCTTGCTTTGCCCCTCCAATCACCTACTCTTCTTCCTCCCTCCTGACCGCTAACTGACCCCCCCCCCCAGCACACGCACACACACACACACACACACACACACACACACACACACACACACACACACACACACACACACACACACACACACACACACACACACACACACACACACACACACACACACAACACACACAGAGGTTCTCTGTCTGTCTTTGTTGCCCTCTCCCATCTTTCTGATTGATCTCTGCTCGCTCCCTCCATCTTGCATGTGGATGCTATTTGTGTGCTGTCAGGCTCACCCCCCCCCCCCCCCCCCTCCAACCGTATCACTCTAGACAGCCAAACTAATGACCTGTATCCCCTATTTAATGACACCGTTATATCACAGACACTGGCTGTAGGCCATCATTGGAAGGCCACAGAGCCCCAACCCCCAAGTCCCTCTGGGCTCTGTCTCTTTATATACTCCATAGTCTCTGTCTCTGTCTCTGTGTCTCTGTGTCTGTGTGTGTGTGTGTTGTGTGTGTGTGTGTGTGTGTGTGTGTGTGTGTGTGTGTGTGTGTGTGTGTGTCTGTGTGTGTGTTGTGTGTGTGTGTGTGTGTGTGTGTGTGTGTGTGTGTGTGTGTGTGTGTGTGTGTGTGTGTGTGTGTGTGTGTGTGTGTGTGTGTGTGTGTGTGTGTGTGTGTGTGTGTGTGTGTGTGTGTGTGTGTGTGTGTGTGTGTGTGTGTGTGTGTGTGTGGTGTGTGGTGTGTGTTTCCAAATTCCATCAGAGGTTTCTTCTTCCTCTGCTTCGAGTGCCAATTATCTTGTGTGTCCCTTACATAAGTCCTCGACCCTTAGAGTATTTACGCTTTTTTTTTTTGGTTTCCTTGGTTTTAGTTTGGACCTCCACTCCTTGTTAGCCCTCCTTGACTGCTATTTTCTCCAGCACTTATCTCCCCTTCATCTCTGTCTTTCTCTCTAATAGGATCTGGACATACACTCAACAAAAATATAAACGCAACACTTTAGTTTTTGCTCCCATTTTTCACGAGATGGACTTAAAGATCTAAAATTCATTCCAGATACACAATATTACCATTTCTCTCAAACATTGTTCACAAATCTGTCAAATGTAAATAGTGCAGTGTCCCCATACTATTTTGCAGACGGAGTGCGCTGTATGGTTTGGAGCAAAAACAAAAGTGTTGCGTTTATATTTTTGTTGAGTGTAGAAAGCTTTATAGCCGTACCCATACACACTGTATATAATTGGTATTGGTTATAAAACTGAAGAGGTTGAAACTTGATATTTTGTGTGTCTGTTAGGGCTGACCGATGTGGATTTCTTGGGGCCGATACCGATTATTGCCAGGAAAAAAAAAAAAATGAATCCAATGTATTTCACATCTGATGCTCATACTGTAAATAGGCTATAGCCGTAATGCTATTCAGTTAGGCTACTTCCAGGATAGTAATGCATTTCACTAAACACGATTATCGGTCGGCTAATCAAACGGCATAAATGCAAATAGTGCAGTGTCCTCATACTATTTTGCAGACCGAGTGCGTTGTATGGTTTTTAAGTCCTATCTGCTTTGTAACATTCTGTCAGAACACAGAATGACATTGCTTACATGACCACACTGTGCACAACACTGGTGATTTTCAACGTTTCTCAGTGCAGGAGGGAGAACATTCAATTTCAGACCCATGGAGAGGAGGAGAACAAAATGAGAGACAGAGGATGAACAAGCTTGCAAGCAAAAGAAGAAGAAAAAGGTGGAGAAAGATGGAGTGATAGAGAGAGGAAAGAGTGATGCAGGGCTTCAGGAGGAAGTGTGCAGGAGGAGGGGATATATTTATATATAGGGCAACATTTGCATTGAGGTACAACAGAGGAGAGAGCAGCGCCTGTATGCTAAAAGACAGCTTGGCCTGTACCTTCTCTTATCTTCAAAAGTTGTTTATAGGACTGCATCTCTATGAGGGAGGGGGATGAGGTGTGTGTGTGTGTGTGTGTGTGGTGTGTGTGTGTTTGTGTGTAACTTCCTCACCTCTCTTTTGCTTGACGGTGCTTTAGCGAGATTCTATCTGTCTGAGAGAGAGATATGAGAGCGAGAAAGATAAACTATCCACTGCTCACTCTCTGATAAGGAGCTACCCAGGCCCAGATCAGAGGCTGCTACTGCACCCAGTGCTACTCGACCTGACACACAGACACACACACAAAAACAACACACACACACACACACACACACACACACACACTTAAAAGACTCATTCAAAACACTTCACTTACCCACTCATTCACTCACGCGTAAACTCACATTTTTCTCATTACCTTAAATGTCTTCACTAAATGGGTCTAATTGGTGGTTAGGCTGAATAAGTGACATTATGTAATTGGGATGTAGAACATCTTGTTAAGACGTGTGTGTTGTGTGTTATGTGTGTCTCTCTCTCTGGCCATATTGAGGAGAGCAGTGTATCTCTTTCTCAGCGCTCTGTGTAGCTTGGCAGACGTTTCTTTCCACCTCACGCTGCATCAAATGCATCCTGACACTGTTTTTGTGTTTTTCATCATCTTTGCACATGCTTTGTCACACCATCTGAAGGCCACCTGTTGTCCCCCTAAAGGCTGTACTCTTCCTGCTTAACATAAAGCACTCGGCAACACAGGAGTATGACTCACCGGTTGGCCAGTGGCTATACTAATGCCCTAGCAAGGTGTATAAATCCACTCTGTTGATGTGTTCTGTATAGGTTTGGACGCAGCGAACCTTCATTCTTTACCTTTTAAAGGTTAGTTTACCTACTACACCATTCCTGTGTAGAGGGGGGCCAAAACAAAAAGTTAAAAGGCCCTACAGAGTTTAACTAGAGCATCACTTTAATGCTCATATGATGTCCCTTCCCACATCCGTATCCCCTACCACCCTTAAATCCTAACTTGTTAAAAAACTTAAAATAAAGTCAAATAAAGAAAATTTTAAATACTTTAACTTCTGCCCTTTACTCCTTCTTCGTGCCTGGCATTTCTCTATGATCACTGCGGGCACACAGTGTAATTGTCATGGCACCTTGGCTGTGGCCTTGATTGTCTAACCATCACTCACCTCTTTCAGTGCTCGTTTGGGAGCTGAAGTTTATACGGTTTCATTCCCCGATACGAGCAATAGAAAAATCATTCTCAAAGGATAATTCTGAACTGAAAATTCTGTCTTATTTTAGTCGTTCTCTGGCATCGTTCCTGTCCTTCATTAAATCGGCGATATTGAAAAGCTGCAGCGACACTTTCCAGTCAAACAATCGCACACATTTGAAAGCAGTCTGTTTGAGTTTTGGACGATTCTAGCGGAACCTTTGGACAAAAGCGGTAGTGTCTTTTTTTGCAACAGCCGCGGCGCATGCATTTGTTTAGGAAGCAAGTGAAAGAGAGATCGCAATCGGGTAATGTATTATACTGTCTATTACCATGTAAGATTAATAATGGTATTATGACGATGGTGAAGCAGATTAAACCTTGATGTAAGGGAAACACATGCTTTTCCGGTCTGCATCTTTTTTCAATTAAATTTTTTTTGTACAGAAGCAAGAACAATTCCGATGGAACAATGCAATTAATGGATACATTGGGCAAGAGTTTATAACTCTACAACAGTAGTCCCAGGATTGATGAGAAAATCTAACATTTAAACATCGTACAACCACGGTCAAATTTAGCATGGATATATTCATGTTCAAAAAAACTATGTGTTAGTACCTTTTTCTTAAAGTGTTCTGTAGAATATCAGAAATCAATGAGGCTGGAAGGAGAGAGCGATCACCTTCAGTTTTGTCCTGTGGTTATCTCTGTTTAAAGAGCTTTAAACATTACACAGTGTCTGTCTGTGTGCGTCGGCTGTTCAGCGCTGTCTTCCAAGCTTAATCCGCCCTCTTCTCAGCTTCCTGCACTTCTCCCACGGGATCCCTCTCTCCTCCTGCCTTTTCTTCTTTTCCTCATATTCTCACACTTCTAGTTGTTTTTGCTGACTCTTTTGCACTCCTCTACATCACTACTCCTCCTTTTATATTTGCATGTTTTTTATGTGTACCTCTCTTTTCTGTCTCTCCAATTCCCCTCATTTGTATTTCATGTGAATTGTTCCTTTATGTCCTGCTTTCAATTTCTATTCCTTTACTGTCCATCCCTCTATCCCAGGGCCGTGCCTGTGTTGTGTGTCCGTAGAGTTTTGCTATCCTCCTTTTTCACATTCTCTTGCCTCCTTTCTTCTCTCTCTCTCTGAGTGCTATTCTACTTACCAAACCTTGGCTCTCTACTTCCATAGTGTTTGGTGTATTAACGATACTCCAGTGCGTCAGGTGGCTATGCCTTTACTACAGTGTGAGTCTTTGGAAGTCATAACCCAGCTGTACTGCTCTATGATTTGAGGTTGGTTTTGAACAGTACAATTGGCTTTTGTCTGTCTCATCTTTAAAGGTGCACTATGTAGTTTCAGAGAAGGGGGGGATTTGTTAATATTTGCACAGCCTGCAGTTGGTTTACAAAACATATTTACTCCACATGTAATTCTTTAGTATAGAATAATTATATCATCATAAATCAAAAGTTATTTGAGGAACCTGAAACTAAACGTAAGACTAGAATATGTTTATAAACCAAACTGTGGGCCCTGCTGCTGTAAACAACAACAGTGAACCAGTAACTTTTCAGGTAGCTTTCTTACGTCGGGTATCACATGAGAATATACCTTAGAAAATGTTACATAGTACAAGTCAGTTGTTTGATCTGCATTACTGTATGTATTGGATATACATAAGGTGTAGCATTTGATTCAATCTAACTGTTGCTGTTCTTCTTTTGTGTGCCACAAGACTTTGTCCGTCTTCCCGTAGGCAGCAGTAAAGTGTATCCATTTGTCAGTGCTTCATGTATTATTTAGAATCTTGTTGCAAAGCTCTGGATATCTGTCAAAGACTGGTTTTCATCTGGGCCCGACCACAGTGAGCTGCAGCATTACCGTGATAGTGTTTTACCGTATTTGTTGTAGTTTTAACTGTGTGTGTGTGTGTGTGTGTGTGTGTGTGTGTGTGTGTGTGTGTGTGTGTGTGTGTGTGTGTGTGTGTGTGTGTGTGTGTGTGTGTGTGTGTGTGTGTGTGTGTGTGTGTGTGTGTGTGTGTGTTGTGTGTGTGTGTGTGTGTGTGTGTGTGTGTGTGTGTGTGTGTGTGTGTGTGTGTGTGTGTGTGTGTGTGTGTGTGTGTGTGTGTGTGTGTGTGTTTAAAGCTTCAGGATGGCACTTTTCCCCCTGATATTATTTTGCCCCCAAGAAATATATCAGCTGTTGCCGTGTGAAAGAAGGGTAATTATTGGTGGAATTGAAATGAGTGATGTGTGGATGAAAATAGTGAGATGAAGCCAATGTAAACTACTGTTCATGAGAGACAGAGGCTGATGGGGTAATATAATACAAATATAATCAACTTTATATGTATAGCACTTCTCAAAAACACAGTTACAAGTTGCTGAACAGAAAAAAAAGCATAATTAATAGCAAAGGGCATACATTACATGTCGTGTACAAACATAATGTGCCTTTATAAAACAAAAGGAAAAAAAGGCAGGGATTTAAAACGATGAGAACAAAACATTCAGACGGGTACAATGAAGAGGCTGGCTCAAAAAGAGTCTGGGAGAGAGCTCTCCCAAGTACAGCTGAAGAGCAACAACAAGCATTATTCTTAAAGGTGCTTGAGGAACTTTCAGGTTTTGTTCATTCTTGCACCCCCTTTGGACAAAAGCGGTAGTGTTTTGACTACACCAGCTGTTGTTCCTGGTTGAGTGTACCCATGACAAAAGCCAGAAACTATATAAAAATAGCATTCTTTGCACTGATGGTCTCGTTTGCTGTTACATGTCTCTTATGATCATCAGAGGAAAAATGAAAAAGTTCCTCATGGCACCCTTTTTAAACTGATTTCTTTCTATTTGTATGTCAGTCACACACTTGGCCATCTAAATGTATCACACATTAAAAAAAAAAAAAAGATTTAATAACCCTAGTCCCCCTGTTTTCTCCCCCTCCCTCAGTGTCTCTTCAGGACATCACCATGAGGAAAGCGTTCAGGAGTTCCACCATCCAGGACCAGCAGCTGTTTGACCGCTCCTCTCTGCCCGTGCCCCTGCAGGAGACCTTCCACACATGCGAGCAGCCGCCACCCCTCAACATCCTCTCGTGCTACAGGTCTGAGGCCAGCGCCTTTTTTCACCCACGTTCCCCAAACCCCCCCCCCCCCCCCCCCAAACCCCCACACCCCCGGTATGTGTTTTTTTATATATAGACAAAGTGAATTCAATGCTAAAAAGTCACTGGTAAAGTCCTTTGAATTTGATGGATGGACGAGGGCTATTTTCAATTCTTTAAGAAAAAACCCAAAGACCAACTGAAAGGGTTGCCTTATGAATGCATTTCTCTTTTACATGACACCTTCTACATTTACATTTATATATTTATTTTTTTCCTTCATTTTCCTCTTTCCAGAGAATGGGGAAATAATATGTACACATTTGTATTTTATTGAAAGCCATAATAGAGAGCGATTGCACCTAGGGCTGCAACTAACGATTATTTTGATAATCGATTAATCTGTCGATTATTTTCTCGATTAATTCGATTATTAATCGATTAGTTTTTGGGTACGTAAAATATCAGAAAATGGTGAAAAATGTTGATAAATTTTCCAAAGCCCATGTTGACATCCTCAAATGTATTGTTATGTCCAAAACACACAAATATTTCAGTTTACTGTCATACTAGGATTAAAGAAACCAGAAAATATTCACATTTGAGGAGCTGAAATCAGAGAATTTGGACATTTTTATTAAAAAATTACTCAAAACGATTAATCGATTATCAAAATAGTTGGCGATTATTTAATTCGATTCGTCGATTAATCGTTGCAGCTCTAATTGCACCCCACTGTGTTTATGTGAACATAAACGTGTGGCAAGTACAGTTTGGCTGCTATTTGGCCCATTCTTTTGTATTGCAATACAATTCTTCCTGCCACTTTAAAAGCGTCTATTAAACAGTGATGCTCAAAATGACGCACCACATAGAGAGACGCTCTCTGAGCTTGTGTAAGTAACCTCAATGGATTCACATGTTACAAGTATTGAAACACTTGGGCCCTTGGTTGCTAAGTAGGTTATTATTGGAGTTGACAGTCTTGTGTCTCTTTCACAGCAGGCATCTATTGGCTGTTGCTCCCTTTTATTTTCTCTGCCTTCTCACCCCGCTGCTTTCTCACCTTTCCCTCTCCCTCACTCCATGTTTTCCTCCTCCACCATCTTAAGTGACCCCTCTCTGTGCAGTAGTGTTACCTTCACCAAGCCAGTCGGAGAAGGTCGCAACCCACAAAACAATTTTGTCATTTTGTGTTTATACTCGCACACGCACACACACACGACACGCACACGCACACACACACACACACACACACACACACACAACACACACACACACACACACACACACACACACACACACACACACACAGTACAGTACAGTACACGCACTGTAGAGAAAGAGGTGCACTTGTAGGCTGTGGTATTTAAGTCTGGCGTGGGTGTTTTTTTTAACCTTTGGGCCGTAAAATGGCCTGGACTGAGCAAAAGTCAGGTGTGTGGCCGTCTGTACTGGATGGTACTCTAAATGTCTTGTGTCGTGCTGGCTGAAGGCTTACATGGAGGTTAAATGGGGCTAGCTGAACTGGACATAAGACACATGTTGATGGTAGGCCTAAAGGTGTGAAGGACTACTGCACTGTGGTATACTGTATACTGCACTGTGTTGTATACGTATCGTGTAAATGTAATATTGTTAGGGCTGCCACTAACAATTGATTTGTCCATTTTCATTTAATCAAAATAAGAACATTTATAAATATTTTATTCATTGAATTCTTATTGAAATTTATTGACATTTGTCCGGTTTAGGATATGACATCCTCTATTCCAGTCTCAAAACACTGAATAACAACATCTAAATGAATATACAAACTTGAAATCACAACAATTGCATAGTTCACATACAATTCCATCATTAAAAAATGTACACACGTTTAATAAGTAAATTACAAAGCAGTTCTATATAAAAAAGGTATCCAACCAATACCTTTTACTGAAGGCGACCTTCTTATATGAAATATATTGTTTTCTTAAGATGGAGTCTTCCATGTCCAGAAAATTCTTTGAAGGATTTTCACTTCCCAAAACCTCTCCTGTGCACACATCACAACAGGCTAAGACATCTCACCACGCTGTTATTTCTCAAATCCCTGAATGCTCTCCCTCTTTTTTTCTCTCTTTCTCTCTCTCCCTCTCTCTCTCTCTCTCTCTCTCTCTCTCTCTCTCTCTCTCTCTCTCTCTCTCTCTCTCTGTCTCTCTCATATACACACGAGCAAACATGCGCTTCAAATGTACACAGAAATCCAATGCATAACGATTTGCACAAACACTCAAATACTACCCGCAGTGCGCGCACACACACACACACACACACACACACACACACACACACACACACACACACACACACACACACACACACACACACACACATACACACACTTACAGTAGCTCTCTCTCTCTCCTCCCTCGCCTTATCCCCTTGTTTGAATTCTCTTCCCTTTGTTGTGTTGCATGTCATTAAATTTTCCACTCTTTGCCTTTTTGACGCTTTTCCTTTTCAAGTTCTGTCTTCTTGTCGGAGTCATCATCAAATACTTGCCTCCCACACACACGTATATAAATACAGTACATGAATAATTTTTCTAAGAGATGGAGGGGTAATTCTTATCAATATTGTGACTTCGCTTTTCGCTGGAGCATAAGGTCATGTTGGCCCAGAAATTTCAGAAATGAATGGGTGCAAGTTGAGTGCAGCTGTTGACTTGGAGTAAAGCAAGTTTTAATCTCTGTCATTTGGATCTATTTTAGCTAAATCCACTTGCGGAGTCAGTCGTTATCTACTTTAAATGTTTTATGTACACAGACTTGATCAAATATTTTCTAAAACAATATAATATTTTGGACTGATGATTTAACCAGGAGAGTTTCCAAGCCCATACAAGTGGTCCCAAGGCTGCAGTCTCTGTCATGGAAGGAAGATTTTCAAGCTTTAATAGATAGTACAGAGTTGAAATGGGGAGACAGAGAGAGAGGGGGGGGGGGGGGGGGGTGACCTGCAGTAAAAGTTGGATTTGAACTGCGACCACTGCAACAAAGGCCGGAGCCAATATGATACGCGCTCTATCCACTACGCCATCGGAGAGCCCCACGAAGGAAGATTTTTAAAAGAAATTGTGCAGACTGCCTCGGAAAGAAGAGAAAGATATCAGCAGGGCGGATCACCCAGCGTTTCCCTTCTATCCATATAAATACCAAATGACATTTGCAGATGGCGCGTGTGGGCGTTTTGTCTTTGATAATTTCCTTGTCGAGAGAACAACCTTTGGATGTGACAACTACCTGTGCCTGACTGTCAGAAGCATGTTTCTCTTCCCCTCCTCTGTTATCAGGCAGCAAAAGGCTTCTGTAATGACAGGCAAGAATACAGAGAACGGAATGGGGAATGAATCATACCAAAGGGACATTAACTGTTATTCAAATGCTAAACAGATATCATTTTGTGAATCAAAGCCGTCTATTAGGGATGCATGATTTTGGATTTTCTTTGCTGATCTCCTATATACTGTTATTGCAAAACTCATTCTGTCTGATACGATATATAGAATTTATTTAAATAATTGTCTTCCCACACCAAATTGCAGATATCAAATCTCTTCTGTAAAGGAATTGACATGATCTTATGCTTACTCTTATCGTGTTGGCCCACCGGCAAATGCAGACATAAAATACAAAGCTTAAAATAATGTGATTTCAATATTTTTGTATAGAATATTTTTTATTTTTTTTGTAAAATAAGAAAGAAAGCCACTTCAGCGTGCCAACCTAACTGTAACTTGCTTTCTCTTTTTTGTTCCACCCTTCAGGGACGACGGTAAGGAGGGTCTGAAGTTCTACACCAACCCGTCCTACTTCTTTGACCTGTGGAGGGAGAAGATGCTCCAGGACACGGAGGACAAGAGGAAGGAGCGGAGGAAACAGAAGGTACATATGTCCACACAGTTAACAAGCACAGGAGTCCTGGCACAGTGCACAGTGCAACTTTAACTTTGATCGTTTAGTTGTCGCAGTAAGTTAACGCTGTTTGTGATGATGAGCAGTAACACAAGTGATTGATTTTTACATGGCCTGGCTTTAGACTATGCAGCCTTAATGCATTCATTGGACCAACGTTCATTGATGAATCAGCTATTTCTCCAGCCCCCCCCCTCCCCTCAGTTATTAGGCTTTGTAGGCACACATGCAGTCTGGTGTGGGATTTGTATGTGCACAGCCACAGTCTCAAACACATGACATAAAAGAGCTCTTGTGCACCCATAGATAAAGCCCACCGTTCCACATCAAATGCGGTGTGGCGACCCCCAGTAATCCAGATTGAGGGGTTTCCCACCCACAGCATCAGGAGTTGTAATCAGCTCCATTCTAGATTTTCCTGCGTGGGAAGCAGGGCCTACGGCTTATCCAGATACACGCGCACACACACACACACACACAACACACACACACTTAACCAGGAAGATTGATTTTCCGCTGAGGGTTCATGTGAATAAAGGGGGATATAATTTGATGGTTATGAGGTTCTTAATGATTGTGGGAATGGTGCGGAGAGGACCAAGGGGCCAGCTTAGCCACCAGTTATTTGGGAGGATAGAGAGCTTCGTAGTAATATTTATGGTATTTACGATGCGGTGGTCTTTTTGGTTTACTACTGTATTCATCTCCTTTGTAACGGCGTCATAAACATACATGGGAGTGAAAAATGAATCCCAACAGTAGACAGGCCCTCATTTGCTTGACAGAGTTAGGTTGTACCCGAAGCTTACTCCAGTGATTTCATTTTAATTAAAGCCGGGTGGGCTCGGCTCGTAAAGCCATATTCATTTCCCCCTTCACCACACAGGCAGTTAAGAGACATACCCCATGGAAAGGCCTACAGGACATGCACAGGGAGAACAGCATGGATTAAAAGAATTACGCACACATATTTGTTGGTCTGTGTAACCATCCCGGTGGACAAATTTTTTGTGTGTGTGTGTGTGTGTGTGTGTGTGTGTGTGTGTGTGTGTGTGTGTGTGTGGTGTGTGTGTGTGTGTGTGTGTGTGTGTGTGTGTGTGTGTGTGTGTGTGTGTGTGTGTGTGTGTGTGTGTGTGTGTGTGTGTGTGTGTGTGTGTGTGTGTGTGTGTGTGTGTGTGTGTGTGTGTGTGTGTGTGTGTGTGTGTGTGTGTGTGTGTTGTGTGTGTGGTGTGTGTGTGTGTGTGTGTGTGTGTGTGTGTGTGTGTTGTGGTGTGGAGCATCGAGAATCAGCCTTTGAAAGGGTGAGTGATGGAAAATAAGAGTTGTTCACACACATACACTGACACTCATAAATGGACTCATACGGGTGTGTAAATAGTTGATGGATTTATCACTTAGCTTATTGAGTGCTTCTGCCACATCATCTTAACATACCGCTCAGTTAGTGTGTGTGTGTGTGTGTGGTGTGTGTGTGTGTGTGTATCTATTTGTTCTCTATGTAATGCACCTTTTATTATTTCACCAGAAGATTATAGATACCATCTATATAATTATTTGATTAACATAACTTAAATTCTAAATATTGATATATCATATACTTTGGTGCGATTGTTCACAAACAAATGCTTAAAAATATCTTCAACGAACGCAGTCTACCGTGCAGCTGCAGTGTGGAGGGGCATTATAGGCCGAGCCAGCTGTCAATCACTGTGACGCTATCTGAGATTGGCTGCCACAACACAATTTGACCCCCGTGACAGACATTGTTCCAGCTCTCTCCTCCCCCTTATCTCACTCTTCACTCTCACCCTTGCAACTTAATAGAATGATTATTGCTGGACACATTTGGGCATTATGGATGAAAATCAAAATGACAATACTAATCGAACCGTTTAAGACACCCTAGGATTGCAAATGATTGGCCGTCATATAGCAGTTATGTATACGCCCATTATACAACAGTTAGGAACCAATCAGATTGCTTGATTTAAGCTACCTGTTTTATAATGTGAAATAGAACGATGTGTTCTATAAATACAGATCAGGTCTCCAATATTTATGTGTATAGTCGGCTCTTTATGTTTTTTTCCTGAAAGCACTGAACCAGGTGTATAGGCTTTGGATGAATGCCTTCCAGAGTGGAGCAGAAGTCATTGACGTCAGCTACAGCAGCGCAGAAGTGGAGACACAGTTGTTGGGGTTCAGGTCAAATAGGCTTCTCACATCACAGCAGGAGAAAAAGACAGAATATTTTTTACAGCACACCATGTTAAAGGAGAGCAGATTGAATGACTCCATAGCATAGATGTAGACCTTTTTTTAATAGCCTGTGACAGACAGACGTATTCATTTAAAAACCCAGGATCCAGTTTCCGCCCAGCCTTGACTTTCCCTCTTGTAAAAGTCTCAGTGTTATGAATTGTATCGCATATCATAGAACATATGTATCCCTCTGTTATGAGGTGTAACATTCAAAAAAGTATCCCCTTGAATACAGTGTTGATGCAAAGACACAACTTGATTTGCTTAAAACCATAGCGTCGTCTCAGGGGAGAATATATTGTAATTGAATTCTCGCCTGACAACATTTTTAAATCTGTAAAACTGTCGGCTTTCATATCGCGTCACATCCCTCATAGTATAGTATTCTAAAAACCACATTTAAACCCCTCCCTCCCTCCCTCCCTCCCTCCCTCCCTCTTTCCAGATTAGCAGCCAGTGATGAATGAAAAGCAGTACGAGGAAGAGAGAAGGGAAAAGAAGCCTACAGTGTCTTAATCTCATTAGCTCCTGTGTTAGCCTCAGCCCTCAGTGGATTAGCAGTGTGCTGTCAGAGGAAGAGAGACAGAGAGTCAGAGATAGCGAGAGAGAGTGATTGAGTGTGGTGTGATGTGTGTGTTGTGTGTGTGTGTGTGTGTGGTGTGTGTGTGTGTGTGTGTGTGTGTGTGTGTGTGTGTGTGTGTGTGTGTGTGTGTGTGTGTGTGTGTGTGGTGTGTGTGTGTGTGTGTGTGTGTGTGGTGTGTGTGTGTGTGTGTGTGTGTGTGTGTGGTGTGTGTGTGTGTGTGCGTGTGTGTGTGTGTGTGAGAGAGTGTGTGTCAGAGAGATAGAGAGAGAAGGTTGAAGAGAGAGCATGAGATGAGTGTTGAGAGTCCACACACCACATGAAGGTTGTGTCTCCAGTGTGTGTATCCCCGGTGGAGCGGCCCCTTTGCCTCTGACTCTCTGTGCTCCTGTCTTATTATAGCCCTCACAGGCAAAGGCTTGACACTGGAATATATTGAAAGTGAAATTCAGGCATTTTTCTTTTTTCATTTCATAAACTTGTCCAGAAGTAGGGAAACATGTTCAAGTCTGAAAGAAAAAAATAAAATACTTTTACATTTTTTTTTTTTTTTAAGGACTGCTGCCAGACCTCATTAAAACCATAGGGGCGTCCATTGTTTAAATTAATGAGAGAGCTTGAGTGATAGAGCCAGTATAAAAAGTCCCCCCCCCCCACACACACACACACACACACACACACACACACACACATTGTCACAGATGAGTGTCAAATTTGCAATTTAATTGGGGGAGATTTCTTCAACAAAGTCTCAAATAATGAGGCCTTAGATTTGTTCAGTATCAACAGGAAGCAGGAAGCGGTGTGGTGTGGTGTACCAGGAAGCGATTTCAATTTAGAAAAGGAAATATTTATTTCTTACAAGAGGTTTCTTGTACGTACTAGAGCCAAACACTGCTGTAAATGCTTACATGCTTACTTTTACTTTTTTTTTTCTGTAATCAGTAAATGTGTATCTGTGTATCTGAATCTGAATCTGATGAAAATGGGGGCGGGACTAGATAAGCCTTAGGCTTCTTCCGTCACCCTTCGGACAACACATAGTAAGATGTATGATGTGAAAGAGATAATTGTGTATTGTTTGGAATTTGTCCGAAAGAATAATAAATAAATAAAATAAATACTGTGAAACGCCAAAGACAATATACACCTTATTATTATCATTACTTTAGATTGTCATCTTATAAATATAGCAGTAATCGAAACGTGCCACGTCTCCATCATTACTGCTTTATGATACAAAATTCCAATGAATAGTCACCCCCCCCTCCCCCCTCTACACCCCAACCCAGCAATATCACACAATCCTTTTAACCCCCCCAACCCTTGCTATGGTTCCCATGGCAACTGCTTCCTCCAATCCATTCATGAGTCTGAGCCGATGACAGGCCTGAAGCATTGAGACGCAGAGCCGGACAGAGAGTGACAACCCCAACCAGTGACCAGCAGCTGCTCCACTGTCAGCACACACACACACAACACACACACACTGCTTTTCTGTGTGTCACTAGGGAAAGTCCCAGAAAAAAATCTAAGGGTGTATTCACACAGGGAAAGTCCGCTAGTTGACTTGCTTTGGTCCAGACCAAATAGAGTTTAGATTTTTTTGGTTTGGTGTGGTCCACTTTCATATTGCCCCTTTTGTAAGTGAACCAGCATTACGAAGCAAAACCACACGTGATCTGAGGTCATTTATTCATTGGACAGACATTCTGGGGTGGAGAGAAGCAGGAAGAATGAAGTAAACACTGCAAAATATATAATTGATATAATATGGGGTTAAAAATAATAAAAAGGCCTACATCTAGCCTATAAATAAAGAAGAAAAAAATCTAATTATTGTTGTTTCATATGGTTATAATATGAAGCCCTATGACAATGCCACGTGATGTGAAACATCATTTTTACTGTATTTTTGGTGCTGGACGTGCGGCTCGCGAGAAGAATAGGCTCAAGCTGACACTCAGCTGATTAAGCTGTGTGTCAGCTGGGTGTCAGTTCGGCGCAGTTCAGCTCCAAACTGACACGGGGATAGTATTGACGGTCCCGTACATGGGAAGCAAAATAAAATAAAAACTTCTTGCGCAGCGTGAACCTGTTGGCACTGTGCGGGAGACGCTCCCCTCTCCTTCATCTGATCGCTGAACACATTCAGCATGTTTACGCGTCCTCTCGATCAAATGTAATATATTGTTCTGGGCTCCCGGTCAAACCACAACTTATCATCTTAACAATGACGACAACAACACTTTCCCATAATGTGAAGCTGACGGCAATTTATTAAAAAAGAAAATACACAGTGCTTCCTGCATTTGGGTCGGATCGAGTTCCGGACAAATTCACACCACAAACGAACTGCAGCAGAGTGCGTTTGAAAACGCACCGAGACTACCTCTTCAGCTGGGTCTCGGAGCGTTTGTTTGGTCCGCCCCGAGTGCGATTGCTGTATTCACACCTGTCTGAAAAATGCGCATCGAATGCGGAAGTGCACCTGAGTTCGTTTCAACCGACCTAAACACGCCATGTGTGAATACACCCTAAATGCATGAATGGCTCCTATCCAGATATATACTATAGATGGACACCGCAGGTCATGAAAATAGATCGAGAAATTGATAAATGTGAAATTAAAGAGCTTTCATCATGGTGCTTTGGCAACCGTGGCCGTCAGTAAAACACATTGTACCAAATACATCTTTGATTAATACAGTCAGCTTTACACATATTTTATCTCTAAAAACTGATTTCAACACAGATTTCGTGCTTGAGCAGCCACTTTTTAAAAAAGTGAGGAGGAAGCTTGCTTAAAGACTGTAGATAACATGCAAAAGCCTTGTTAAAGCAGTTATTTGCATTTGAGCAAATACATGAATCCAATCACTTTTGGTATGTTCTCCTATATTTGTTACCAGTCAACTTGTAAGGCACAAATGTGGCCGTAAAACAAAGAGTTTTGAGCAATATCGGGTGGATTCTTTGGACACCATTTTTATTTAAATTAAAACCACGCTCAAGAGTAATGCGATAATCTCGGTTGTTTTATTCCACACGAAGACAGCTAAACGTGTGTGTGATATTTTGTTATGTTGTAGTGTTTCAGTGTTGAATAGGGACGTGTTAGTGCCAAGGAACTGTATCAACGTATGGGGGAAAAAAGTTCTGAACCCTGCTCTACCTCCTGTCCCAACTCTGTGCAGCTGGAAATGCCTTATCTTGTTCGTCCCAACGGCCTCATAAGAGTCCGCTCTGAAACCCCTCCTCCCTTCCTCCATCCCCAAGAGGTAAGACTAGCCTGCAGCCCCCCCAACCCACCAACACCTTCAACCTGTTACTAACAACCCTCCAATAATAACCCAGCTTGACTGCATCCCAGCTCTACTCAATGGATCGGAGACTAGGAATCCTTGACACTCAATAGTTGTATTAGTAATGCTCCAAAAGAAATCTTCTTTCAATTCAATAGTTTTTATACCAGCTTTTAGAGTTCTTACTAGATGCCTGTTGAAGGAGAGGGGACTGAGCTTTTCATATTAACTTACCTTTCAGGCATTTCTGTCCTGAAGTGAGAGCGTTAAGAAAAGAGTTCCCTAGTCCTAATTGGACACTTGACTGTTAGTTGATGTGAATGCTATTTTTTCCAATCTTGGAATAACGATAATTTTGATATGACACGAACACATACTCACCCAATGTGCTATTCCAACTGAAGGTAAACTGGTTGGCGCTCCTTCCTTCTCCTGAGTTCTATTCTTTATTCATTCATACTCCAGAAGAGAAGTGTAATTGCAGACAGTTGCGGGCGCGCAGTTGCACATCCCAAACGGCAGCACAATGTTTAATGGCATTATTGAAGTTGGATGATTTATAATGAGTATGAGTCTCAGTCAAACTTAAAATACCATTGGTAAAATACATACAGTTCTAAATGAAGTAAAGTACCGGTAGGGTAAGTAAGGAAATATGCTAAGTAAGTGAGGAATTTAGGATACATCCATGGAGTAGACCCCTTCACTAACAGCAAGACAACTTGTTACAGTAGGCGACTGTGGTTTTGAGTTAACTGCACCTTTCCTGGGAATGGGCACCCTCTTCACGTGACTTGTTTGCCTTGTTTGCTGGCACTGGTTTGGTGTTCAATCTATCACTTTCCACTGGCTTGCTTCTTGTTACATATATCGAATGATAAAAACTACACGTATAAATCAGTTTATTTTGGTAATATGGTAAGTTTTCAGCCAACTTTGGCATTCAATAGATCCTACTGTATTTGCTAGCTTGCTCACTAAGCATGTTTGATAATGCTTAATGCAGATTATTGTGTGTGTGTGTGTGTGTGTGTGTTGTGTGTGTGTGTGTGTGTGTGTGTGTGTGTGTGTGTGTGTGTGTGTGTGTGTGTGTGTGTGTGTGTGTGTGTGTGTGTGTGTGTGTGTGTGTGTGTGTGTGGCCCTCCCTGTGGGGTTTTATTTACCCGCCGTTATAGCCGCAGTCATGCTGAGTCGGTCGCATTTGAACATTCACGCAGACACACGGGAACACACAGCAGAATGCATAACATAAATCCATAACGGCTGTATAACAAGCCTGCAGCAGACTGCACAGCAACACTTTCTCTGCCAGTGACAGACAATTCAAATGAAGGATGACGAGCAGAGCCGCCCCCTCGAAATGAACCGCATTCATAACGATTGTGACAACACACGTACACTTCACAACACACACACACACACACACACACACACACACACACACACACACACACACCACACAACACAGATGCACGTTCTTATATACAAATACCTCCCTCCCTTTTCCCTCTCCTATCTCTCTCAGTATTAAAGCCTTCGCTCCGTGATGCTCTCTGTCGGACAGATGGTTGTCTCGTGGTGTTATGTTTGACTCTTTCGTTGGCTCTCCGGCTCTGTTTCCTTGCCATTTTATCTAGTCTACCGGCTGTCCTCCTGCCACTCCTTATTGTAAAATCAATAAAAACCGAAAATCCCCACGATAATAGTCTATAAAACTCTGAGCAGTGCTGCAGTATGTTCCCTCATTTCTGCCCGAATGTGCTCTGTAATGCGACAGGTTTGCCAAGACAGGACGGTTTGTTAAAGCTCTCAGTGAGTCAGAGGCAAGGACGACTAGAACCTCCTCCTCCGAAGAGCTGATGTATTTTAGAGGTTGAGCACACTTTGGAAAATGGCAGCTGACGATGAAAAAATATTTGACCTTATGAGGCCACTCCTTGAGAGTGTTGTCAGAATGCATTGCTTGTCTCATGTTTGATAATGATAGATTTTCAATTTGTCAGTCCAGATTATGTGTGTGTGTCTGTGTGTGTGTCTGTGTGTATGTGTGGCCACCATTCATCCAATTCCTCATTAGGGGTAATGGCCCATGATGTATCAGTGCCTAATCAATGTGCATTACCATTAGGATTTATTTCCATGCCCTGCTCTCTGCAACAGTCACAGCACCACCGGCTGGGCAAACTCAACATGATTTAGCCAAAGGGAGGGAAATGCTGTCCACTACCCCACCATGTGTTGAATCAGCCCCCTGTCAGACAGCATGTTTCACTATGAGTCACACACCCGCACACAGTCATATGGAATAAGAAGGGTCGGACATGTTGGATGATATAAGAAATGACATAAAATAAATTGTTGTATTGGTTTTATTAAGCACTCCAGCGCAACTGTCAGAGTTGTTACTTAGAAATAAGTGTTTGATTCCTCAGAAGCTTGAAAGGTAACAGTGCGGTGGGAAATGTGTGTGTGTGTTGTTGTGTGTGTGTGTGTGTGTGTGTGTGTGTGTGTGTGTGTGTGTGTGTGTGTGTGTGGTGTGTGTGTTGTGTGTGTGTTAACGTGGTTATTAAAATTGTACCTATACTATGTTACAGCTTGCCATACACCTGATTTATAGCGCTACAGTTCATGGATATAAGGCTGGTGTTAGTGTAATTATCTTTTAGTCGACAAATCCTAAGAAATTTCATCGACATTAGATGAAACATTAGTCTGTGTAGCCAAATCCTAAAGCCGCTAGCTGCTCTGTTGAAACATTAATTTTTAGATTAACATCTTCAGTCGGCCATCGGCAGTCGAATGGGATTTGTTGATGTCAGAAAAATATAGAATAAGACCAGCCTCATTCAGAATATCCATCAATAAGGGACGCAAAGGGTATTTTTGAATTGTTTATTTCAGGATGACATACTCTTTTCATGTAGTGACTCAGGAGAGTTCCTATGTTTTAAACTATTCTTATTTATTATTTTAAGTTGACTCGCACTGTGTGTGTGTGTGTGTGTGTGTGTTTTCTTTGCATGTCCTCATTCAGCTGTTGTTGTATGTTTTTTTAAAGTTTGTTTTTCCACATGTAGTAACACACTTTTGTAGATTGCCCGCCCTTTCCAGTGAAATCTCTCTTTTTCTACCTCAGTCGCTCTTTTTGCTCTGTTATTTCCTTGTATGTGTGTGTTTTTTTGTGTGTGTGTGTGTGTGTGTACCAACCCTTATGTATGTGTGTATGTTTGTGTCTGTGTTTTTGTCACTGTTCAGTGTGTGCAGCTGTGTCCTCCCTATCTGTGCATTGTGACGTCCCACGTTGTCCTTTTTTTGTTTAACAGCACTTTTTCTTTTTTCCCCTCTTTCCCCCTTTTGTCCCTCCTTCTCTCAGAGCCCACTCTGTTGTTGTGCCTGTTGACTGTGTGCAGCGGTGTTACACTCAATTCCTGTCCCGTGTTGATTATCGTGACCCGTCGAGCTCTCACACCCTGGTGCTTCTCTTGTGCTTTTTGTGTTTTTTTTTCTTATAGTTGCAGGACCCTCGCATGTATGACCAGGTCTACAGGTACTTAGACCTTCCAGGACAGGTATGTGAAAATAATTTTAAAAAAACTGTGTGTGATTCCTTACATCAGCATTGTGTGTGTTGAAAGTCAGTCACTCAGTATGGGAGGCAGGGAGTGCTGGTTTTTTTTCTCACATTGTCACTTAACATTTCCACATATTCATCTGTATGATCATTTGATTTGATCGAGGTCAGGTCACTCTCTGTTCCCAAACTTGTATGACTTTTAGTAATTTATTTAAAAGTCTGCATGTTTTTGTCTCCTCAGAAAGATTCAGTACACTCTCTTTGAAAAGTCCTCATCACTATTAGTGTGACATTTTTGACAGTAGCTACAATGTCAAGTAAATAAGAAATCTCTAAAAGGGAGACTGTGGTATGTGGGTATTTTTGTCATAAGGGTAACGAAAATAATGAAGGTTTAGCAAGTCCAATGGGGGCTAATTAGATCAGAGGTTAAAATGTCTTATTTTGTGTGAAAAGTTACTTTTTCACTGTTGTTGTTTACAGCAGCAGGGCCCCCCAGTTCTGTTTACAAAAATACTTTAGACCTAGGTTTGGTTCCAGGCGCCTCAAAATCATTTTGTTTTGGTACATTTTTACAGAATTTTTTGGCAAGCGCTTTTTAATGTACGATGACGTAATTATTCAATACTAAGAATGACATGTAGAGTAAATGTGTTTTGTAAACTAACTGTAGGCTCTACGAATATAAACAAATTGCCCTCCCCTGAAACTGCATAGTGCACCTTTTAACAGCAGCTAACCTTTCATTCCTTCACCACCTCCACCCTCCCCCTCATACCCCTCTCCACGGCCCAAGGTGAAGGCCATAGAGCGGGCCCAGGAGCCGGACAAGGTGCCGCGGGCGCCTCACGACCGTAAGAAGGAGTGGCAGAAACTGGCGCTGGGTGCAGAGCTGGCCCAAGACATACCAGAGGACAAACACAGAGAGGCCAACGGATCTGCAGGCTACCAGGACAACGGGTATGGGTGATTGTGGCTCTAGTGGCACATATTTAACACACATCCGACAGTTTTAGAAATCAGTGGTAGGTAGGACAATGAGGTTATACAGTAATGGTATGCCTAAATAGTATTACTCAGCCTGATCACAGTTACTAACAGGTGCTAATAGGTGGTTACCATGGAAATACAGAATTAGCATCGCCTTTAAAATATGTAGGGGAGAGTGGCCTAAGTTGTGCATTTTGGAAGTTGTGCCACCCCTTGTTTCTAGAAAACTGTGGAAGAAATTGGAAATGTGACCACATATTTAAGAAGAGCCATCCATTTGACTCATCCTGTAAAGAAGGGAGACACATGGAATAAGATATAAGCACATTTAAGCTCAAAAAACTGTGTTTTGCCTTTCAAAGTAAAATTTCCATGATCAAGGTTTTTTGATTATTGTGTCTGAACAATTATAGACAAGTTTGAAAACATTTGACACATGTTTCAGTGCTTTGGTATGCTACATTTTGAGTCTATACAGTTAGCACGATGTCAGCCCTAAATTGCTGCATCATGCTTATTATCCAAATTTCTGGGATTGGGGTGATTTGTGCCAAAGGGCCTGGGTGAGTTATAAGTAAGTAAGTAAGTCAAATGTATTTATAAAAGCACATTTATGACAGTTTGCACTGTCCAAAGTGCTGTACATAGTGCATTCAGTAGGTAAACAATGAAGGTAAAATAACAATAACCAAAATAAAAGACGTAAAGCCCATACATCCACATAAACACAGATACTAGTGCAGAGGTAAGATAGTTAATGGGGAGGAAACACCAGGGTGTACATATCGGTTTTGAGCCTTGATTTAAAGGCAGAAATGTAGGGGAATCACATTTGTCAGGTGGCAGTTGGTTCCACAAGCACGGAGCAACTAGTGCAAAGTACATTTTGAGAGTGTGCCAGTGGCATGGCTGTATACGCTGGTCACCAAAAGAATGTGATTGTCTACAGTAGCTCAGAAGAGAGTGACATCTCAATTCCACTTTACGACACCACTGATGAGAGTTCAGATGGCCAGAAAGATGATGATGGCGACTTTGTCATTGTGAGCTTTGCAGGTAAAACCATTAGATCTGCTAGGCCTTGTTTAAGAAAATGGACCTTCAATCTTTGTCAACTATTTACTTTATTTAAGTGATTGTCTAATGGATTTGTCTTGCATTACAGTTTATGAGATATATATCAATGGCACAATTCACCCCATGGTATTCTCTCCAACCGCACAACTTACACACAGTTGTGCATCAAGACAACTTTTTTCCCGAAAGCTATATTTCTTCAACAGTTTATTCCAGATCCAAAGTTTTTATTGCCAGGGATGCACAACACCCTGACATATATGTACATATTTGAGTTGGAGACTTTACTGGCAAGACTTACTTTAAAGTCACTTTGAGTGAAAAGTTGCACAACTTAGGCCACTCTCCCCTATAAGTTTTTTTTTTTAAAGTACTGATTGGATAAACAGTAGATTTGCCAGCAGGGTGTAATCAGTCGTTCTCAACTGCACAGAGTTTTTGTTCAGTTTAACAATGATGGTTATGGTTCCTCACTGTGGTGATTGCGTTGATTGTGCCTCAAAGCTCACACTCAATCATTTTACCTGCCAGTCAATGTGATTAATATGAACAGCTTTTATGCAAATTGGTGGATTTGTCAGTGGTGCCTTGAATAGCTGGCATAAAAATCTTTTTTTCTTCTTCAGCCTAATAATGAAAAGTTATTGCTTCATGAATACGTCTTTTTGTCTATTGAAGAAAGCAGAATGAGGAGCACCACATTAGACTGGTAGATCTGTATCAAGGCACGGACACATCTGCAGCCATTACCTTTGCAGATACAATATCAGTATTGTTGTCAATTCTAATAGTTTCAACCCACGTTTATTCGGCTATATGAATTAACGGGATAAACACAACTCCGATATGCAAAATCATGTTTTCCTCTTTTTTCTTTCTTCTTCTTCTTTTTTTACTCATCTTGCATATTTGCTTTCATTCTTGTGGAATACTTCTAACCTGACCATTTATACAGTACAAGTGTGTGACGGGGGCTCACAAGTAGACAGGCTTAAATGCAACTGAGTGAATTTGAACTGAAAAAGTAAAGAACGTGTACGTGTGATTATTAATCAAGGCACAGCTAGCAGCCATGGGGGGGTCTAACATTCTATATGTCACATGAGCAGTAAGTCAGAGCCATAGAGTGTGTAGTTGTGTTGTGCTTGTAATATAATGTTGATGGCAGAAAAGACAAAGTGAGTGAAGGCCGCCCATTGTGTCTGTGCCCAGGGCTCCCTCGTACATGGAGCATATGGACGGGCCCTTCTCCCTGGCCGCGCTGCCCTACACCCAGATGAACGAGCTGCTGAACCGCACCGGGGACCGAATGTACTCACGGCCGCACGACCCTCCACCCCCACCGCCTCTCATGCACTCACTGGGAGAGATCAAGCCGCCCTCTGTCATCAGGTGGAACAGAATAGCACGCTTAATAATATCTAATAGCTTTATGTCCCTACTTTTTTTTTTTTTTTTTTGTAATACTTTGCTATGGTTTTTACAAAAAAAAAAGGTTTTGAATAATACATGTGCCTGATAGGGAAGTTATTGTTGCTCTGATGTTTTCAACTCACCTGACCTGAGAACAGTTAATCCTCCCGCTCATGAGGTGCCCCCCCCCCAAGGCAGATTCAAGTCTGATTTACAAGTGCACGCATATAAAAACCTGCAATCCTATCCCCCACCATCCCCATCCTCATCTCTTTGATTTGTTTTGTTTGTTTTTATATCCCTCTGAGTGGTGTTCCATTACTTTTCTTGGTTGTGAGCAATTGCTTTTTGTTTTAAAGGGGTAGTTCAGTATTGTTGAAGTGTATGAGGTACTTCTGCATAGGTAGTCTGTTACATTATGGCGATGGAGATCAGTGCAGTCCCTATGAGGAGTTTGGGGGAGACATCGCTGTGGCTGAAGTCAGCGTTGTACTATTACAGAGGGGGCCAGCAAAAAAAACAGAAATATTCATTTTAACTATAACGTAAATATCCGTTCAATTGTACGCTAGATTTAGAATTTTTTTCCACTGATTTTAGTTTGCCAGCAACCATTTATTTTTGCACTTATTTTTCAAGCGTAGTTCGGCCATGTATTCCTACGCCAACTCGAGCCGGTGCGGTGCAGTGTATCAATCCGCCAACAAGCTGTTTTACTGAGTTGGCTGAAAAAAAGTGCCATAATAAACGGCTGTCTGGTGGCAAACTTGAGCAGTAATAAAATCTTACATTAAGCGTACAATTGAATGGGTATTTATTTTCCAGGTAAGCCATGTATATAATAATAGATTCTGAACCATCTAACTACTGACACAGAAGATGGGATGGATGGATGGATGGATGGATGGATGGATGGATGGATGGATGGATGGATGGATGGATGGATGGATGGATGGATGGGTGGGTGGAGAAAAGCTTGGAGAAGGGCAGGATCAATAGTGTTAAGGCCACTGAGCGTATTACTGGTTGCTTTTCTGCTGTGTGCTTTTGCCGCATATGTCACTGTTTGGAGGGATGGAGAGATCAGAGGGAAAGATTAAGGCTGTGGCTGCAGCACCAGAGAAATCTCCCCATTGATTGATTTGTTCTTTTACAGAAGTCCTTGCAGCTATCTCCTATTTACTCACAAACCCTTTCCATCCCCATCTTCGTCCTTGCTTGGCCTGTTTTTATTTACTCCTGCTTTTCATTATTTATTTACCCCCCTTGTCCTTTAGTTCTGGTGTATTATTTTTATGACTTGCTATCATTGTGGTTAATAACACAGTATTATATAGGCTACTTTATTATCCCTATGGCACATTTAACGTAGCACCTATTGTTACAGTCACAGCCATGAGTGTGCTTGGCAGAAATACTCAACACATTTTTACTCACCCCCCTTTTTTTTTTGTCTGCAGCAATTTTTCTGTGTAGGAAGAAAAAAATTGATTATGTGAACACAGCGATCTATGTGTTGCAATGTCCCGGTTAATAACTTCATCTGCCCACGCTGCTCCAGCTAATGGCAGATACTGATAACACTCTGGTCTTACTGTAGATAAAACATGCAGCGTCCTTTACAGTCTAATGTGGCATACTGACTGATTCAGGTAGATATCTTTGTATGCTTTGATTAACATTACAGGGGCACAATCAGGCAACCTCAGCCGCTCTGTAGTTTCCGAAGCAGTATGTATCTAGTATGATTATTTTCACCAGTCAGTCTTTGTAAACATGACATTTAAGTTATGAGCTAACGTAGCATTTAAAGCTATAGTGCGCAACTTTTTCATTGCCAAATAATTTGACAGAAAGCTGATTGAGCCTGATCAGCTACACAAAACCTTTCTCTGTATTTATCAGTTTGGCAGCGTTTACAGGCTGGTGTCGCGTCCCCCCCCCCCCCCCCCCCTCCTCAACACTGGTGCAGGAGCTCAAGAAGCGCCCACGAAATGTTTCAGTTGCTGAAGGAATAAAATCCATGCGCGATCACTGAAAGCTTACCTCATGTAGATGAGTCGACAGTGTTGTTGTAATAACTCAGAGTTCCTCATGGGGGAGACATAAGTTATGCACTATAGCTTTATGGACTAAATCTTTTTTGCTAATTGCTCAAACAACAAGATTGATTGTTTCCTATTTTTTTTCCACGTACTTAAGTCATGTATTTAACTGGTTATTGTTATTTTTGACAAATAATATATTTTCTTTTTATAAAAGTGTTGTTGTCATTACTCAAAAAGCCAATCTTCACGTGCCCTTCTCTTCTTCTTCCCATCATCCAGCTCCAGTTCAGGTTTCTCCGACAGCAGACCCCAGTCTCCGGCTCGGACGGCGGGCCTCAACTCCAACACTCCCCCTCCTCCGCCTCCCCCTCTGCCCCCTCCTCCTCCGCCCCTGCCCTCCTCCTCCGGCCTGCGGGGCACGCCTCCTCCTCCCATCCCTCCTCTGCCCCAGCAGCAGGGGCCGGCCATCCCCCCTGCCCCCCCTTCCCTCCAGATCGCCCCTGGAGTGCTCCACCCGGCACCTCCACCAGTCGCCCCTCCTCTCCACTGCTCCTCCCCAGCCCGGATGCACCTGGCCTGGACCGGGGCGGGCACATGGGTGACGGGGCTGTACTGCCTCCTCCACCCCCTCCCCCTCCTCTGCCCCTGCCCAGCGCACGGAGCTCCTCTCCCTGCCCATCCGGCCCCCCTCCCCTACCCGCCTTCCCCTCAGCGGGAGCCATGGGCACGCCGCCCCCACACGCCATGCACGACCTGGGGGCCAGCAAGAGGAACCACCCGGCCAACCTGCCGCCCATCAGCGACGCGCGCAGTGTCCTGTTGGAAGCCATCAGAAAAGGTGGGTCATGTCTGTTTACCGCAAAACGTTGAAAGCTTCCACAGCCTGGTAGTGAAGCAATGCCCTTCTCTTTGGAGCATAGGTTTTGGTTCAGTTGGATTCCTATTATACTTTTCAGTTGGAATAAGGGGTTATAAAAGTACAGCTCAGAATTTATTATTAAACTGGTTAATAAGACGGTTGATAAGATCATTTAACAGAAACGTAAGATAATTGATTTAAAAAAGTACTTGTTCTTGCTTCTGAAATTTAAAGGTAACATTGTGCTCATGTTCAGGTTCAAAAATTTGATTTGTGTTTCTACTAGAAACTGTTTTCATGGCATAGTGTCCCAAAAACCTTTTGTATATTTCTCACAGTGTCACTGATGAATCTCCTCTTTTTAGCCTCTGTCTGAAACGCTCAGTTTTTACAGCCTGTCTCTTTTAAGCCCCGCCTTCCACAAACGGCCAGTCTGCTCCGATTGGCCCAAGATGACATTGCATCATCAACATCAACTAATGTCTCTCCTCCTTCTCCCAGGCATCCATCTGCGGAAAGTGGAGGAGCAGCGAGAGCAGGAGGCGGCTAAGCACGCGCGTGTGGGCAACGACGTGGCCACCATCCTGTCGCGCCGCATCGCTGTGGAGTATTCTGACTCCGAGGACGAGTCTGAGTTTGACGAAGGAGACTGGATGGAGTGATGGAGGGATGGAGGGATGGAGGTCAGAGAGACGGGAAAAGAAAACAAACAAACAAAAGAGCAGCAGCGTTGGCAGCAGAGGACAAACGTGTTCAGGTGCCCCCCCCCCCCACTCCCCCCATGCCACCACCACCACACACCCAGAACCTGTGCTCCACTATTCGCCCTCAAAGATTTCTTTGGACTCTGGGACAATGCGAAACACATCATTGTTGCCCACTTTTCCTCGTCAAGCTTCTTTTTTTTTCTCGTTGGTCGTTGGTTGTGGTTTGTGTTCGGAGGGAGAATCTCCTCTCTGTTGTCTGTCTCTCTAGTGTTTCTCTAGAGAAGTTTATGCAGTCCATTCTTTTCTGCACTACCACACGCTCATAGTTTCTGCTGGATTTCTTGTGATGAAATCCCTCATGTTTACTATTGTTATACACGAAGAAAAAAAAAACATTATTTTTTGAAGGACCACTTGTTTTTTTGTTTCATATCTGTACGTCGATGTAAAAAAAAGAAAAAAAATAGAGAAGGATATAATGAAGGCATGTTGCATTAATCTTCAGTTCTCCGGGAACCGTTTCGCCACCTAGTGGCCGAACATGGCATCGAATGAATGCTGTTTTTGTTTAATCGTCTTTTTATTAACCTTTTTTTTCTTTTCATCTAATACATTTTACTGTTCTAACGGGGCCAGTAGTGGCTGATACTGACCACTACATGAACAGTTAACTGGGTTGTCTCGTTATCAGGATGGACTTAAGACCACTTGTAGAACAAGCAAAAGATTGTGCCGGTATGTCATGTGATGAGTGCTGTGTACGGTGAAGGAAAAATGAAGGAAAGGGGAAAGCATCTGATGGCTGCTTTGGCCTCGCGTGTGCATATCCATTCACGTTCCATTTCACTTTAAGCCCAGGGAAATGTATGCCAAGAGATTGAGCTCTTTTTTTTCTTTTTTCTTTTCGTCTGTCCAGGTACTAAGGGGAACCATGTAAGCTCTCGTCAAATATAAACACAGAGCCATTGGGTTTTAGTATATTGACATCCCATCCTTTTTCTCAAGTACTTTGCCATAGAAAGAAAATGCACACCGGAAGTGATATGATGTACGTCAGATTTCCTGCCTCTGTAATTGTCCCTGAGGAAAACTTTTGCATTCTGAGAAAAGGTACCAAACCAGGTTACTAAACCCTCAACACCACTGAAGGCAGCTTTTCCTCCTAAGATCCCCCCCCTTTACCTGCCCTCTAACGAGAGGCCTTACCTCGTATGGTTCTATACAGCAGTGACAGAAGGAATACATTCGGTCTGGTGAATGACTTGACTTCCAGGCCTGAAATTGAAGGATTGCATTTTTTTTTTTTTTTTTTTTTTGCTCATTTCAAAAGAAAAATGTCTGGCGTCCTTTTCCGTTCGGTTCTTTCTTCTACTTGCCTTATTGTTCGTAAAAAAAAAAAAAAAAAAAACGTATCGTTGAGTTGATGAATGTATTGTGCTGTTACTACTTACTTGCCTGCGCTTGTATGGATTTGCTGTTTCTATGTTTGGGGGTGGGGGGGGGGGGGGGTTGGAGAAAGAAAAGGGGGGGGGGGGCTAGGGGGGGACAGTAACCCTGGTTTAAAAAAAGAAAGAAAAAGATTAGATCAATAGTGTAAACCATGTAACTTATGTAACTGTTGACTGTAACAGTTTGCTTGAATTAATAAATCTCTAATGTTATGTTTCAGCCCTACATGCTTTGGTGTTGTTGTTGAGACAAGTTTGTTTGCTCGATCAAAAAACCAAGAACATTTCAAGGTGAACACGGAAATAAACTTAAGACATAAGTTACTTACGTTCATTACAGACACCAGAAGGATCATGTCGACCGAAAGAATTTTAAAGAACATCTATAAATCCTCAAAGAAATTCGTTAAATAATGTCTAAAATGACAAAAACGTCATTTAATTTGTGATAGTATGAGCAGAAAACATGGATTCAGCTTGATGTTGGATTTTAAGATGAGTTCAAACAGGAAACGGCAATAAACGATGCCAGTTTGATGGGGATCCGTGGTGTAAACGCCGATGTCAGATTTAGTATGTCATTATTCACTTACATTTTAATTATTATAATGAAAATTGATTACAGAACTTAATGTCTTATTTTAATTTGATTCATGAGTCTGGCAGGTTTTGTCAGCTGTTTTTAAAAGATTATTTCTTGGCATTTGCACCTTTTTAATTGGATAGTCGATGGTGAGGAAGTTGATAGGAAATGAGTGTGGAGAAAGAGGTATGACATGGATAATAGCTCGCTGTTATTCAAGATAACTTCATCCGAGATTAACACGTGAAATCTTTACTGAAAATAAAGTTATGAGGCTGATTACAGTGAGGAGGATCATTTTATCTGGGAGAACAGGTTAGCCAGGAGAAGTGCAGGAGAAGTTACACACTATTGCTTTAAGGACATAATCTTTTTTGCTAATTGCTCAAACAAAATAATGGATTGTATTGTTTCCTTTTTTTTGTAATTTATTTAGTTACGACATCTCACATGTGTTTCCCATGCAAGAAGAAACAAAACACATTTTCAATATATTTTAATTATATATTTAAATTTATATTAAGTCCTCTCACTTTTAATCCTCTAAACCTGCAGTTTGGTAAGCACTTTTGACAATTTTTTTAGCTTTCATCTGCAGGTGGCATTGGACGGGGCTGTACTGCCTCCTCCACCCCCTCCCCCTCCTCTGCCCCTGCCCAGCGCACGGAGCTCCTCTCCCTGCCCATCCGGCCCCCCTCCCCTACCCGCCTTCCCCTCAGCGGGAGCCATGGGCACGCCGCCCCCACACGCCATGCACGACCTGGGGGCCAGCAAGAGGAACCACCCGGCCAACCTGCCGCCCATCAGCGACGCGCGCAGTGTCCTGTTGGAAGCCATCAGAAAAGGTGGGTCATGTCTGTTTACCGCAAAACGTTGAAAGCTTCCACAGCCTGGTAGTGAAGCAATGCCCTTCTCTTTGGAGCATAGGTTTTGGTTCAGTTGGATTCCTATTATACTTTTCAGTTGGAATAAGGGGTTATAAAAGTACAGCTCAGAATTTATTATTAAACTGGTTAATAAGACGGTTGATAAGATCATTTAACAGAAACGTAAGATAATTGATTTAAAAAAGTACTTGTTCTTGCTTCTGAAATTTAAAGGTAACATTGTGCTCATGTTCAGGTTCAAAAATTTTGATTTGTGTTTCTACTAGAAACTGTTTTCATGGCATAGTGTCCCAAAAACCTTTTGTATATTTCTCACAGTGTCACTGATGAATCTCCTCTTTTTAGCCTCTGTCTGAAACGCTCAGTTTTTACAGCCTGTCTCTTTTAAGCCCCGCCTTCCACAAACGGCCAGTCTGCTCCGATTGGCCCAAGATGACATTGCATCATCAACATCAACTAATGTCTCTCCTCCTTCTCCCAGGCATCCATCTGCGGAAAGTGGAGGAGCAGCGAGAGCAGGAGGCGGCTAAGCACGCGCGTGTGGGCAACGACGTGGCCACCATCCTGTCGCGCCGCATCGCTGTGGAGTATTCTGACTCCGAGGACGAGTCTGAGTTTGACGAAGGAGACTGGATGGAGTGATGGAGGGATGGAGGGATGGAGGTCAGAGAGACGGGAAAAGAAAACAAACAAACAAAAGAGCAGCAGCGTTGGCAGCAGAGGACAAACGTGTTCAGGTGCCCCCCCCCCACTCCCCCCATGCCACCACCACCACACACCCAGAACCTGTGCTCCACTATTCGCCCTCAAAGATTTCTTTGGACTCTGGGACAATGCGAAACACATCATTGTTGCCCACTTTTCCTCGTCAAGCTTCTTTTTTTTTCTCGTTGGTCGTTGGTTGTGGTTTGTGTTCGGAGGGAGAATCTCCTCTCTGTTGTCTGTCTCTCTAGTGTTTCTCTAGAGAAGTTTATGCAGTCCATTCTTTTCTGCACTACCACACGCTCATAGTTTCTGCTGGATTTCTTGTGATGAAATCCCTCATGTTTACTATTGTTATACACGAAGAAAAAAAAACATTATTTTTTGAAGGACCACTTGTTTTTTTGTTTCATATCTGTACGTCGATGTAAAAAAAAGAAAAAAAATAGAGAAGGATATAATGAAGGCATGTTGCATTAATCTTCAGTTCTCCGGGAACCGTTTCGCCACCTAGTGGCCGAACATGGCATCGAATGAATGCTGTTTTTGTTTAATCGTCTTTTTATTAACCTTTTTTTTCTTTTCATCTAATACATTTTACTGTTCTAACGGGGCCAGTAGTGGCTGATACTGACCACTACATGAACAGTTAACTGGGTTGTCTCGTTATCAGGATGGACTTAAGACCACTTGTAGAACAAGCAAAAGATTGTGCCGGTATGTCATGTGATGAGTGCTGTGTACGGTGAAGGAAAAATGAAGGAAAGGGGAAAGCATCTGATGGCTGCTTTGGCCTCGCGTGTGCATATCCATTCACTTTCCATTTCACTTTAAGCCCAGGGAAATGTATGCCAAGAGATTGAGCTCTTTTTTTTCTTTTTTCTTTTCGTCTGTCCAGGTACTAAGGGGAACCATAAGCTCTCGTCAAATATAAACACAGAGCCATTGGGTTTTAGTATATTGACATCCCATCCTTTTTCTCAAGTACTTTGCCATAGAAAGAAAATGCACACCGGAAGTGATATGATGTACGTCAGATTTCCTGCCTCTGTAATTGTCCCTGAGGAAAACTTTTGCATTCTGAGAAAAGGTACCAAACCAGGTTACTAAACCGCTCAACACCACTGAAGGCAGCTTTTCCTCCTAAGATCCCCCCCTTTACCTGCCCTCTAACGAGAGGCCTTACCTCGTATGGTTCTATACAGCAGTGACAGAAGGAATACATTCGGTCTGGTGAATGACTTGACTTCCAGGCCTGAAATTGAAGGATTGCATTTTTTTTTTTTTTTTTTTTTGCTCATTTCAAAAGAAAAATGTCTGCCGTCCTTTTCCGTTCGGTTCTTTCTTCTACTTGCCTTATTGTTCGTAAAAAAAAAAAAAAAAAAAAACGTATCGTTGAGTTGATGAATGTATTGTGCTGTTACTACTTACTTGCCTGCGCTTGTATGGATTTGCTGTTTCTATGTTTGGGGGTGTGGGGGGGGGGGGGGGTTGGAGAAAGAAAAGGGGGTGGGGGGGCCAGGGGGGGACAGTAACCCTGGTTTAAAAAAAGAAAGAAAAAGATTAGATCAATAGTGTAAACCATGTAACTTATGTAACTGTTGACTGTAACAGTTTGCTTGAATTAATAAATCTCTAATGTTATGTTTCAGCCCTACATGCTTTGGTGTTGTTGTTGAGACAAGTTTGTTTGCTCGATCAAAAAACCAAGAACATTTCAAGGTGAACACGGAAATAAACTTAAGACATAAGTTACTTACGTTCATTACAGACACCAGAAGGATCATGTCGACCGAAAGAATTTTAAAGAACATCTATAAATCCTCAAAGAAATTCGTTAAATAATGTCTAAAATGACAAAAAAGTCATTTAATTTGTGATAGTATGAGCAGAAAACATGGATTCAGCTTGATGTTGGATTTTAAGATGAGTTCAAACAGGAAACGGCAATAAACGATGCCAGTTTGATGGGGATCCGTGGTGTAAACGCCGATGTCAGATTTAGTATGTCATTATTCACTTACATTTTAATTAGCTTTAAATCATAATGAAAATTGATTACAGAACTTAATGTCTTATTTTAATTTGATTCATGAGTCTGGCAGGTTTTGTCAGCTGTTTTTAAAAGATTATTTCTTGGCATTTGCACCTTTTTAATTGGATAGTCGATGGTGAGGAAGTTGATAGGAAATGAGTGTGGAGAAAGAGGTATGACATGGATAATAGCTCGCTGTTATTCAAGATAACTTCATCCGAGATTAACACGTGAAATCTTTACTGAAAATAAAGTTATGAGGCTGATTACAGTGAGGAGGATAATTTTATCTGGGAGAACACGTTAGCCAGGAGAAGTGCAGGAGAAGTTACACACTATTGCTTTAAGGACATAATCTTTTTTGCTAATTGCTCAAACAAAATAATGGATTGTATTGTTTCCTTTTTTTTGTAATTTATTTAGTTACGACATCTCACATGTGTTTCCCATGCAAGAAGAAACAAAACACATTTTCAATATATTTTAATTATATATTTAAATTTATATTAAGTCCTCTCACTTTTAATCCTCTAAACCTGCAGTTTGGTAAGCACTTTTGACAATTTTTTTAGCTTTCATCTGCGGGTGGCATTGGACATATGCGTCTCAAAAACTCTCATGGCAGTTAGCAGCATGCTGGCATAGGAGGTGCCTTATTAAAAGTGAACGCCTGTGTCTAAGGGGAGCTGATGCAAAAGAGATTTAATTACCAGATACGCTGGTTTATTCATTCACGGCGGCCATGCTTGGCAGATGGCCGACTGTTTTCACCATAGAGAAAATTGCCTGATTTGTTTCCCTACAACATTAAAGTGTTGTAGGGACAGACCTAATTCACAGACTTGAATAAGCTGGTGTACTCTAGTATCATGCTGAAAGCTTTGCCACATTGGACAATCAGTTGTAAATGTACAGCCACCTACATGAACTATGCTTATGGTCAATATGGTGCCTGCCTGCTGCCCAACATTATGAACTGTGAATGTTTCAGTTATTGTGTTTTTTTTTAAATAAAAATGGCTCACGTCATCACATAAGCTTGCATGTAAAGGGTTAAAAGCAATTACAAATGAATGAATATTTGATATGTATGTAAAAAGGTCAAGTGGGATAAAAGGTTTGTAAAAAAAAAAAGTAGAAAAAAATATTACTGTATACTGTTTTTATGGCAGTGTATAGGGAGAGGACGTTTTTGTCCTCTAGGGTACTGAGTGTAACTATTTATTTGCATCTGTGACTGCACAAATGTGAAAAAAACATTATGAACTGTAGAACAAAAGCTAAAATATAATACTATGTTGCCTTAATGCTAAGGTTATGTATGTGTTCCTCTTTTCTGTTTACTGGAACATTTCCCCACAGTGGAAGAACTGTGTTTGTATAGAAAGCCTTTAGTGAGCAATAAACTGAATAAGAATTGTATATTAATTTAAGGAGGTACAGTTTGCAGCCATAGGGGACTGTAATACAATTCATTCAAAGATTGTTTTTAATTACCTGAAAGTTAACTGCACATTTTTTCAGCTTCATTAGTAGAAGTTGGTGTTACATTCCCTAAGGTTGTAATATTTGTGTGGTGGAATTAGCCAGAGTATCGTAGCCTTTTCCAGAACAGACTGATACACAAACGCCCACATGAAATCTGCATAGCATCTTTTTATTTTGAAATTTGACGCTTTTTCTTCTACTGAGACTATTCTATCAAGGCGTTTGAAAAGTGATAATAACAGATACAGTATATACACAATAAAAAGGCTCATAAATACTGTACAAACATAGCTGCAGCCAAAGCGCAACAGAAGAGAAGGCATGAGCAGCAAGTACTGAGATGTACAGTATACACAGCAGAAACACATGGACAAATCAGTCACAGAGCCTTTGCTTTGACAGGAATGTTGAAGCTTGATGTAAGTTTACATTTTCTTTTTAAAGTACAGTCATTTTATAGAACACTAAGTTAACATGATCAAACCTTATGTAACGCATTCATAACTACTTGTTGACTGCTAGGGTTATAAGCACACTAATAATGTTTTATACTCGAAAATCTCATCTATATCGTCAATGTAATGCTACCAAGTTTATTTTAGACTTCTTTTTTCATATGACCAAATACCACAACTCAATTCAGGATCCCAGCTGTCTAAAATAGCTTTACTCTAAAGATATTGCTTATCATGCCTACCCATTTTAAACAAATCATATTTGAAAATATCTTACTTGAGATGATAGTAATCAAAAGAGAATTAACAAGACATAATCAAAAAAACATGTATACAAGCACAGTTGCACAAAACTAGATCAGGACAAAAGACAGCTTACTTATCATGTACTAAATACATTTTGTTTCACTTAAAATAAGTGTTAGTGTATCGGAATAAAAAAAATGTTAAGCAATACCAATTCATTTTCCAAAATAAATTAATGTTTTCTATTGCAGTGGATATATAAGTTTTCAGTTAGTTGTCAGTTAGTTCTTAATCCATATTGCTGAAATAAATAAATAACAAAGCTGTAAAATAAAATAAAAAATTCTGTTTAAAGCAACTCCAAAGAGCCATAACGGGGATATCACACTATTCTTGTAGTGTTTACAAACGTTCATAAGCTGTCTACAACTGCAGTAACAATTGTGACTCTTTAAGGCTGTATTACTTTGAATTGCTGGTCTGCAGGTGTGTATCTTATTCCCCTTTACATCTGTTCTGTTGAAAGATTAAATCTCTCTCTCTCTCTCTCTCTCTCTCTCTCTCTCTCTCTCTCTCTCTCTCTCTCTCTCTCTTCTCTCTCTCTCTCTGTGTAGTCACTTAACTCTGAGAGTGTTATTCTTCCTGCGAGGAGGCTCCTTCTGGACCTGACGTGCCCGTGTGCCTAAGCCCAGGGACTGCAGAGACTCAGTGATGAAGCGCTGTGTGGGAGAAACACACAGCATCACCAGCAGTTTGGCGTCGCCACCTGGTGGAGACAAGGAAGAAGGGCAAGATGGGGTACAACAATAGAACGTTTAGATTTAATTACATGCGTTTTTAGTTATTTTTAACTCTTTTGGACATGGGCATATATATTTCATAGCATGTCTTCACTGAGTATTCTGAAATGGGTCAGGTTGAGTATGTTCATGTAACACATTATGACATCATGGTGTCGAAAGAGTATGTGTGGTGTGTGTTGTGTGTGTGTGTGTGTGTGTGTGTGTGTGTGTGTGTGTGTGTGTGTGTGTGTGTGTGTGTGTGTGTGTGTGTGTGTGTGTGTGTGTGTGTGTGTGTGTGTGTGTGTGTGTGTGTGTGTGTGTGTGTGTGTGTGTGTGTGTGTGTGTGTGTGTGTGTGTGTGTGTGGTGTGTGTGTGTGTGTGTGTGTGTGTGTGTGTGTGTGTGTGTGAGTGTGTGTGTGTGTGTGTGTGTGTGTGGCGTGGTGGTGCGTGCGTGCGTGCGTGCGTGCGTGCGTGCGTGCGTGCGTTGGTGCGTGCGTGCGTGCGGTGCGTGCGTGCGTGCGTGCGTGCGTGGTGTGTGTGTCTGTGTGTCTGTGTGTTCATGCGTATGCGTGTGTTTGTGCATCTGTGTGTGCCTGCCTCACCTATGGCATCCTGTAGTAGATGAGTGAGTTTGCTGTTCCTGTAAGGGACGTGTGGTCTCTGCTCGGCCAGTGCTCCCAGGACGTCAGACACAGCAGACAGACTGCGGTTTACACAGGACACCTCCCACAGAGCTGCACCCGAAACCCCAGACATACCTGATACACACACACATACAAACGATACTTACATATTTACCCTAGAGATAATTGATATGTAACAGGCTGTGTTGTACAGGCTTCAGTTAAATTGTCCCAGTGTAAACAAAAGGTTAAAAAAATGTGTCATGACCAAGAGCTGCAGCCTCAGTCTGAATGTGAACTTTATCTGTGGATAATCACTTTATATTTTATGGTTCAGACGCAAGCTGTATACATGCAGCTAATCAAATTCATGGAGCTTTATAGAGACAAAGATGCGAAGTGAATTAAACGGGAGAGAGATATCATTTTTGTGAGCTCGCTTTCAATGGAGCACTATCTGCTGTTGAAGAGTCAGCCTTCAACTCAACCGACAAGGACAAGGACCCACTTGACACCTGAATTACAATTTTGAGCAGCAGTTTATCTATAGGAATCTCAATTAGACACAAGTCTAAAGACCCATTTTATAATTTACACGTTAGGATGGCTTTATTTTTCAGTTGAAATGTCACCTGGTGCATCTTAAATCAATCAATAATCTTTATTTTCCCTCAAATGACACTGAGGTTTCCCTCATGTACAGTGACCACGAGCATACACAATAGACACAATTACAAGGATAACATAACGAACCGAGAGAACAGAAATAGAATAGGATAAAAATGAATAAATATTAATTTAAATAAAGTATATAAAATACAAAAAAAGAGCAAGAATAAAATAAGATAAAATACTAATTGAATAATGAATTCAGCTAAAAACAGTTACAGTCAGATGTAAATGATTCCTCTTACCGACACACTCGCTGCCAGCCAGGTCCACCAGTTGCAGCTTGGTCCTGAAGGGAGCCTGTGATAGGCTGTGTCTGGGGGAGGGGCATGGGGAGGGGGTGGGGCATGGAGAGGAGGCGGGGCTCCATAAGAGCTCGTCAGACAACAGGCGGGCGGCAGGGTTGGCACGGCGACAGCGGGGACTCCACCACTCGTTCTGGGTGGAGCTGTGCATACGCTTCTTGGTATTCTGTAGCCTACGGGCTGAGATAAATGGGGATTGAGATTGTGTGTGTGTGTGTGTGTGTGTGTGTGTGTGTGTGTGTGTGTGTGTGTGTGTGTGTGTGTGTGTGTGTGTGTGTGTGTGTGTGTGTGTGTGTGTGTGTGTGTGTGCGTGCCTGTGTGTGTGTGTGTGTGTGGTGTGTGTGTGTGTGTGTGTGTGTGTGTGTGTGTGTGTGTGTGTGTGTGTGTGTGTGTGTGTGTGTGTGTGTGTGTGTGTGTGTGTGTGTGTGTGTGTGTGTGTCTGGTGTGTGTCTGTGTGTGTCTCACCCAGGGCCAGTGCATTGGGGCTCTTGGAGGAGATCGTCAGGGTAACTATGAGGTGAGAGCGTGAAGAGTCGGCGTGTACCAGTGTGGGGCAGCGAGCCCGGAGCTTCAAGATGCTGCTGATGATGTGCATGACCTCAGAGGCGCTACACACTGGCCTGTCACACACATATGTAATGCTTGTCATTACTTTGTATATTGTTATACAAACAATTGATCGAATGACTTTAAGTGTGTACTGTAAAAGGTTTGACTCATTGCGATGAGCCCACATCTCTGCAGCTCTTTGGAGGATAACGTCTTAACTTTTGGGTTTAACTGCCTTCGATTTTACTGTTTGGTTCTCTCTCACTGCTTTCATAGTGGCAGACAAAATGAGTGACTTGTGTGTGCTTCCTGCTTTCCTACTGTGCAGACGCTTTTCTGCTTGCTCTCTCCTCCTCTTGCACTTTTTGCTTACATTCTTATTTTTCCTCGATAATAAATTTAGCAGCAGGTCCTGGATACATACAAATCAAAAGGACTGTAATTTATTTTTATTTTTATAGATACAACAGGCATTTTTGGACACTTTTACGACCTTCTCAATAGAACGTGAGGGGGGGCCTAACAACAGGACAAGCCTGTGGTGACTGGAAGCGAGGCGCTCAGCTAAAGCTAATTAGCAGCAAGATGCCTCCCTTATCAAACGAGGAGTATCAACTACTCCTACAGAGGATTACAGCACTGGAAACAAAAATGAATTGAATAGAAGTGAACATTGATGTGAATGGACTATGTGGGAACGACACCACTCTATCAGTGACTCGAAACAGTGGACAAGATCGAGCTAACGCACAGCTAACTAGCACCGACAAGGCTATGAAGAAACAAAAGGACCGTGTCCAGGTTAGTGATAACCCTCCCTGGAATCGTCTTGGTGGAAGGCCAAAGAGATTGGAACAGGGAGGACGGATAACCGGCAGGGCCGAGCGCCATGAGATGACTGATCTGGACGGCTGGCCTGCGTTATCACTCAGGCACGGTGCCTCCTCAACCCCCGCGCTTCGGAGGCCGCAGCAATGGATTACTGCAAGGGAGAGAGGTAACAACAACAAACTTCCACAGCAAACAAGTGTGCAAGTGTCGAACCGGTTTACTCCACTGATGCAAGTCCCTGGATTTCCCTCTGATGACCAAGATAGCATAGCGCCTTCACACAACAAGGTAAGGCCCGAAAGCCAAGAGCCACAGAGAGAGCTAACAACCGGGCTAACCAAGCTAACGACCGGGCCCGAAAACCTGATTGTTGGAGACCATTCTGTTAGAGATATGAAAAGCATGTTTAGTGTTGATACCAAAGTACTCTGCTATCCAAATTGATATGGTATCTGACTTAGAAGAGAGAATCCTGGAAATTGCAGCTGCACACACAACTGTAAAGAACATCATTCTGCACATCGGGTCAAATGATGTTGTAAAACAAGAGTCTGAAATGTTGAAACAGGACTTTAGAATCTCCTGAACACGGTCAGCTCACTGAAAGCTAAGGTGTATATCAGTGGTCCTCTGCCACCAATCAGAAGAGGACCTGAGCGATTCACTAGACTGTTAGCACTGAACACATGGCTTTCAACTGCGTGCCCTGACCACTCAGTGCATTTTATTGACAATTTTAACATTTTCTGGAACCGCAAGCAGCTTTTAAGACAGATGGACTTTGTCTAAATAAGGCTGGAGTCAAACTATTCACATCCAACGTGATGTACGTCCTACGTCACCAATCTGTTCGTGCCAAGGACAAGGCCCAGGAGGAGAAGATAACACAGCGTAGCAGCAGCGCCGAAGGACAACTGCCTGCCCCAGATGACAGCTCAGACCAGGAGAGATATCAGGGCAGAGAGGAGGGGGCTCCACCCATCCCCGTCTCCCCTGGACCCCGCAGGTCATCACTAAGCCGACCTCTCTCTCCTCGTTTCTCTCCTACAACCACCCTTTCTCCATCCTCTCCTGATCTGGGATTTAAGGAACTCGTATGTACCCCCAGCAGTCAACGTCCCCCTCAACTCGCCAATCTAAGCCACAACGCCCGGCTCTTCACCCCTCCACACAAACCCCCTCCGATCCCACCGCGACGTCTTCATCATCAGGCTTGGGAGACTGATGATGTCAGCACTTGTTGATATGTGCCGGGCCGCGGCTACATAGTTAACGCCTACGACTCACAGGATAAGCGGGGGCCCTGTTTCTCAAAGTGTATCTCAAGTAACAGGAAACTCTTAAATCCTGTAAATGTATCAAATCTGATAAGCATTCCTCTTCAGCCACAGTGTGCTGAAATAAATCGGGCTGACAATGCTTCGAACACACTAAATTTAGCTTTTTAAACATCAGATCTTTGGCAGGTAAAACATTTTTAATTAATGATCTTATTACTAGGCACAATCTTAATTTTATGTTTTTAACTGAAACTTGGTTAGACCAAGATAACAGCTCAGCTGTTCTCATAGAGTCCGCCCCCGCAAACTACAATTTTGTGAGTGAATCCAGAGTGCATAAAAAAGGAGGGGGGGTTGCTATTCTGTTTAAAGAATCTCTACAATGCAAAAAGATGTCTTATGGAAATTTTGATTCATTTGAGTATGTGGCTCTACAGTTAAATTCAGCCTCTAGAGCTATTTTCATCAATATCTACCGGCCACCACAATACAATACAAGCTTTTTTGATGAACTTACTGAACTGCTGTCTGTAATATGTACTGAGTTTGACTGTGTATTAATCGTCGGAGATTTCAATATTCATACTGACAAACCAGAGGATAGATGTGCGAAAGAACTGTGCTGTGTCCTTGACAACTTTGGACTAAATCAGCATGTTGACAAACCAACTCATAACAAAGGGCACACGCTGGACCTTATCATTTCCAGAGGAACGAACATTTCAGACATAACAGTGGCAGATATGGGTCCCCTCACGGACCATTCCTGTTTATTTTTTGAGAGTACAATGTCTGTGCACACAATTGATCAATCAAAAGTAATCAAAAAGCGGTATATTACAGAAAATACCAGTGAAACATTCATTCAAGCATTTTCTTCGATACCACCCCTCCCCTGTAACTCAGTTAAAGAGCTCTTAGACAACTTTAACGGCAAACTTACAAGTGTTATAGATGCTATTGCGCCCACTAAGATGAAGGTTGTCTCTGGTAAGAAAAGATCTCCTTGGAGAAATGCCCCGCAGATCAGAATAGAAAGAAGAGAGTGCCGTAAAGCAGAACGCAGGTGGCGAAAAACAAATCTCCAGGTTCATTATGACATCTTCAAAGAGAAACTGTGCACGTTTAACTCAGAACTGAGAAATGCAAGGCATTCTTTCTTTTCTGACATTATCACCAAAAACAACAACAATGCACGTGCCCTGTTTGCTACTGTCGACAGATTAACAAACCCTCCTGTGTCAGTAGCGTCTGAGCATCTTTCTACGAGGGCCTGCAATGAATTTGCCTCCTTCTTTGCTGAGAAAATTCACAAAATTAGACAAGCTGTCACTGCATCAATACCAAGTTCAACATATGTGTTCCCTCTTAAAATCAATTCAAATGTAATGACAGAATTTTATCTTATAAACCACAAAAACCTGGAGGACATTATACAACACCTGAACTCCTCATCCTGTTGCCTTGACATTCTGCCCACAGGCTTCTTTAAAACTGTTTTTAGCTGTATGGCCTCAGATGTTCTAAAAATTGTCAACATGTCCCTTCAGACAGGTGTATTCCCACAGGCCCTGAAAACAGCAGTCATCAAGCCACTCCTAAAAAAGAACAATCTAGATACATCACTCATGAAAAATTATAGGCCCATATCTAACCTACCATTTTTAAGTAAAATCATTGAAAAAGCTGTTTATCAACAGCTAAATAACTACTTAGCAATGAATAATTGCTTTGATGTCTTCCAGTCAGGATTTCGACAACACCACAGCACTGAGACCACTCTGGTTAAGGTCCTCAATGACATCCATTTAAACACAGACAGTGGCAAAAGTTCTGTCTTAGTTTTAATGGATCTCAGTGCCGCTTTTGACACAGTTGACCACAGCATATTACTAGATCGACTAGCAAACTGGGTTGGACTTTCTGGAACTGTACTAAGCTGGTTTGAATCCTACTTAAAGGATAGAGACTACTATGTGTCAATAGGCAATTTCACATCTGAGCGGACAAATATTGAATGCGGGGTCCCCCAAGGTTCCATTCTTGGCCCTCTTCTATTTAACATCTACATGCTCCCACTAGCTCAGATTATGAATAAGAACAAATTATGCTACCATAATTATGCAGACGACACACAAATTTACATAACCATATCACCAGGAGACTACAGTCCGATACAGGCACTGAGTAAGTGCATTGAACAAATCAATGATTGGATGTGCCAAAATTTCCTTCAATTAAACAACGATAAAACTGAAGTAATTGTCTTTGGTGCCAAAGATGAACAATTAAAAGTCAGCGCACAGCTTACATCCGTTATGTTAGAAGCCACACCCCAAGCCAGAAATCTTGGTGTTGTTGTAGACTCCGACTTGAATTTCAAGAAACACATAAAATCAATTAATAAATCAGCCTACTACCACCTAAAAAACATATCAAGAATTAAAGGGCTTATGTCTCAGCAAGACTTAGAAAAACTTGTCCATGCATTTATCTTTAGTAGACTTGACTACTGTAACAGTGTCCTTGCTGGCCTTCCAAAAAAATCTATCAGACAGCTTCAGCTAATTCAGAACGCTGCTGCTCGAGTCCTCACTAGGACCAAAAAAGTGGATCACATTACCCCAGTTCTGAGGTCTTTACACTGGCTTCCAGTCACTCAAAGAATTGATTTCAAAATACTGATGTTGGTTTATAAAGCACTAAATGGTTTAGGGCCAAAATACATTACTGATATGCTGATAAGTTATGAACCGTCCAGAGCCCTTAGGTCGTCTGGGACAGGTCTACTTACAGTCCCTAGAGTTAGGACTAAGCAAGGAGAAGCAGCTTTTAGTTTTTATGCACCAACAATCTGGAACAAACTCCCAGAGAACTTGAGCTGCTGCAACTCTCAGTTCTTTTAAATCGAGTCTGAAGACTTTTTTGTTTCCATTTTAACCTGCAATTTTCATTTTATTTGCTTCTTTTATTTGCTTTTAAATGTTTTTGAATTGAGTTTTAATTTTTTTTTTATTTGCTTCTTTTATTCGCTTTTAAATGTTTTATAATGTGTTTTATGTATTCTAATCTTGCCCCTGTAAAGCACTTTGAGTGGCCTTGTGTCTGAATTGTGCTATATAAATAAACTTGCCTTGTGCCTTGCTGTTGAACATATTGCAGTAGCCACATACATACTGTACATATACTGTATCCCCTAATCAGGTTGCCAGAAGATTATACAATATTTCTGAAGGGTACTAGTTAGGTGATAATTCTTTGTGATTTAATCACTTGACACATTACACATCATTTAATACATTTTTCCTTAAAAAAAACACATTGATTAAATGGTAAATGGACTTGACTTATATAGCGCCTTCTAGCCGATTTTCTCAGCCCCAAAGCGCTTTACATATCTTACCACATTCACCCATTCATACACACACTCATACACCGATGGCAAGTCTATTAGCCACATTCTCCTGATCTGTACTCACTGGTGTGTGAGCGAGGTGACCTGGCTGGTCCCTGAGGCCGTGGTGATGACGTCGCGGCGCTGCCCGGCCGCGTTGCCCTGCTCATCTCTGGACAGAAGGTCAAACACCTCGTTGTTGTAAACCTCCATGACTGACACCTCCACCGTGTGGCTGCCTGCAGGCTTCTCTGAGATCAGCCTGGCTCACACACACACACACACACACACAAAACACACACACCACACACACACACACACACACACCACACACACACAAACAACACACACACACACAACACACACACACACACACACACACACACAACACACAACACACACAAACACACACCCAACACACACACACACACAAACACCACACACACACACACACACACACAGAACGGATAGCAAAAAAAAGTCAAAGCTCAAGCAATGATGTTACATTTCAAATTCCCACATGCACAGTCCGAGTACATTTTCTGATAATGTACAAACAGAACAAGTCAGTGCACACACAAATAACAACAACAGTAAACAACGACAAGGGAAACAAAACAAAGTGGACGTCCTGGTCAAAAATTACAGATAATAACCAAAAAAGTTGAAATAAAAATAAGACAAGGTGTGGTACACGCACTAGATGAGGGGGAGTGGAAGAAGAGAGGAAAGAAAGGGAAAGAGAGAATACAAAATGTTTCTTAAACAACAATGAAGTTCAATCAGTTAAGCAGTGAGAGAGAGAGAGAAAAAATAAATAAGTGTCTTCTAGTGTATATCTGATGGTTCTTCTTGCAGTAGTGAGTTATAACACACTGTCTCACCGAAACACTTGAGCAGCAGCCTTAGGGATGATGCCCTGCTGTGCCTCCTGCTGCGGCCCTGCGTGCTGGGATCCCATCATGGTGTGAGTCTTCCCACTGCCTGTCTGCCCGTACGCCATGACGCACACGTTATAGCTGCAGGGGGGGGAGGGGAGGGGGGGGGGAGGGGAGGAGTATTAATACAATTTAATGACACGCGATCCGATACACATCTTTCCTTGCATCATTTGACGGTCTCTATCTCACCCGTCCAGCAGAGATGTGAGGAGCGGCTTGACCTCCTCAAAGACCACATCCTGAGAATCCTCTGGTCCGTGCACTCTGGAAGAAACAGAGGAACCCGAGGGGAAGATTCATAATAAACTGAAAGTTAAAGGTGCATTATGTAACTTTGGATTTGTCAGAGAAGTGAACATTTTTCTAAGATAAATTCTCCTAAGCGAATAAACAAACTTTCCTCACACAGGACAAATTGGGTCGATTGGAAGACTGTTTGAAGTAAGAAAGCTTCCTAAAAGGTTACTATTGTTGTTTATAGCAGCAGGGCCCACAGTACGTTTGGTCCCAGGAGCCTCAAAATAATTTTGTTTAGATTTATTATTACAGAATTCTGTAATACTAAGACAGTATGTTTTACAAACTAACTGCAAGCTCTTCAAATGCAAGCAAATCCATAAAACTACATAGTACACCTTTAAATAGAATGATGCGCAGTGCATCGAGTCAGAATTCGATTATTTACCTCTCAAACTCAAACATCTTGTTTTGATATGGCATCCCAGTTTTTGTGCAATTCACCATCACCGTGTCCTTAGAACAACAAATGAGGAACAACACAGAGAAGTGAGGACAGTGAAGCAGCCCTAACATTAAAACCAATTGTACAGGTCTGTGTGTGTGTGTGTGTGTGTGTGTGTGTGTGTGTGTGTGTGTGTGTGTGTGTGTGTGTGTGTGTGTGTGTGTGTGTGTGTGTGTGTGTGTGTGTGTGTGTGTGTGTGTGTGTGAAACTCACATCACTGATTACAGAGACCACTTCTTCTGAAGACGTATGTCTGATGGATAAAAGCACAATAAATATCAATTAGTAAAGTGTGTGCCTCTGTAAACCCAAACCCACAAAATCTTTCTAACTATGTCATTTGGGGAGTTAGTTTCATGATGAGTAAGCATCTGGAAAGAGTTATGCATATTTATCAATCCAAAATGTAAGATATTGTCAAATAAGTTTGATACATTTTACAGAAATTCAATAGATGAAGCTGGGCTTTGCTCTGGTTCTTATTACACATTATGTTGAACCACTCATTGATGACTGGTGTTGCTGACCAACCTTGATCCAGAGGTAGAGGACTTGACGTGGTCAAAGGGAAGAACTGGTCGCACCCTGCAGTGAACCCTGATGTTTCCTCTCAGCTCCTGTAGCAAAACAGAATGTTTTAAATGAAGCTCTAAATTCCTATCAGACATGCAGTTATCTCTCCCTGTATTAACCTCATTTATATTTTGCCCTCACCACCAGTGTGTTGTGGATTTCTTTCCTCCTCTGCCTCTCTGCCCCGCACCTCTCCCTCTCCTCCTCCAGGGAGCGCTCCAGGGCTGCAACACGAGCCTGCAGGTCTGGACAGAGAGGTCAGAGAAAGATGGTCAAGTGAGGATAGATAGTCAAATGACAATTGAATGAGAAGAATTTCCTTATCTCGGACCAAGGTTAAAGGTGCTTTCATGAAACCATTAAGCCATCGTTGGGTTTATTTTTAGATCAGGAACTGAGGACAACCGGTCACACCAAACAAGTGTCCGTATAAGTAAAGTGAATGGATAGGTGTCTGTGTAACAATCAACTCCAAAAAAAGGCAGAAGCATCTGTTCTGAAGGGTACGTCTTTAAACTAAATTCAGGCCAAGCCTTTAATCCTGGAGAACAACACACACACACACACACAACACACACACACACACACACACACACACACACACACACACACACACACACACACACACACACACACACACACACGGCACCAAACACATCTATTCACACAGCACACAACGGCTGAGGTATTCAAGATTAGGCTGGATCGCACATAAATAGAACAGAATAGTGTACAAAGAGGACCAGGGTTGTTTGTCTGTGTTTGAAGATGACATCCCCCATAGAAGTAACACAATAACTGATTGTGATATACATTACATGTACTTTAGATCCTTCTGAACAGCAACTGGCTGTGTGGACCTGTTATTTTTTAAAACTATTATAGTATGTTTATAACAAATGTAGTTTGACGCCCTATGCTCTACTACACATTGTTGCTTAGTTCAATCATAGTTTCCCATTCATGAAATTAAAACTAAAAACTGTTCCATGGTTTTTGATGTGACATGATTACCATATAGTTATGCCGGCCACTGGCCAGTGTTTAAATTCCTGCATTCATCCTCAACATCAACAATGAAGAGGTCAGGAAATGCAATTCTGTTTGGTGTCACTTGTTCAGCATGTGGTCAGGCTTATGTGGGCCCACACAGTATTGGACAAGATCAGTTTCAACCAATCATCAGAGCCCAATAGTAATCAGCTGACTTGTGGGACTTTCTCAGAAGGACACAGTCAACCTTAGGTTAACCTGGGAGGGCATGTTGGAGGGTTAGGATTACAGGTTAAATGCACCGTAATCAAGATACAGCCAGCACACAACCAGTAAACCACTTAAGAATGACAAAGGGACACAGAGAGAGTGAATGAGAGAGCAGAGCAGAAAAGAAACATATGAAATCCCACACGCTTTGAGACATACTTACTTGGAACTTCATCTCCACTGTGACCATTAAGAGACCTGCTGATTCGCTCTACTTTGTCCAGTAGCTCTTTGCTCTGCTCCTCCAGCTCAGTGGCAAAGGTGAAATACACTGCAAACACCTCACTCAAGTCCTGCTTCACCACCTGCCACACACACACACACACGCACACACACGCACGCACGCACGCACACACACACACACGCACACACACACACACACACGCACACACAGAACAAAATTGATCGTCTTTCTGAGTATCCATACTTATTGAATTTAAGAATTTGTCTACCTGTTTTCGCTCTTTATTTGTGTTATCTCTTGAATGCAATTTTAATATTTTCTTATATATATATTGAACATATAGGGGAAGGTGGGGTGATTTGTGCAACTTTTTACTCAAAGTGATTTTAAAGTGAGGCCTTGACAGTTATGTCTCCAACTCAAATATGTACATATATTTCAGGATGTTGTGCATCCCTGGCAATAAAAACTTTGGATCTGGAATAAACTGTTTAAGAAATATAGCTTTCGGAAAAAAAGTTGTCTTGACGCACAAATCACCCCACTACATGGGGTGATTTGTGCGTCATTGTGTCACAATGACAAAGTCACCATCATCATCTTTCTGGCCATCTGAACTCTCATCAGTGGTGTCGTTAAGTGGAATTGAGATGTCACTCTCTTCTGAGCTACTGTAGACAATCACTTTCTTTTGGTGACCAGCGTATACAGCCATGCCACTGGCACAACTCTCAGAAATGTACTTTGCACTAGTTGCTCCGTGCTTGTGGAACCAACTGCCACCTGACAAATGTGATTCCCCCTACATTGCTGCCTTTAAATCAAGGCTCAAAACCCATATGTACACCCTGGTGTTTCCTCCCCATTAACTATCTTACCTCTGCACTACTATCTGTGTTTATGTGGATGTATGGGCTTTACGTCTTTTATTTTGGTTATTGTTATTGTACCTTCATTGTTTACCTACTGAATGCACTATGTACAGCACTTTGGACAGTGCAAACTGTCATAAATGTGCTTTTCTAAATACATTTTACTTACTTACTTACTTATAACTCACCCAGGCCCTTGCGCACAAATCACCCCATCCCCAGAATGTTGGATAAAAGGCATGATGCAGCAATTTAGGGTTGACATTGTGCTAACTATATAGACTCAAAGTGTAGCATACCAAAGCACTAAAACATGTGTCAAATGTTTTCAAACTTGTCTATAATTGTTCAGACACAATAATCAAAAAAACCTTGATCATGGAAATTTTACTTTGAAAGGCAAAACACAGTTTTTTGAGCTTAAATGTGCTTATATCTTATTCCTTGTGTCTCCCTTCTTTACAGGATGAGTCAAATGGATGGCTCTTCTTAAATATGTGGTCACATTTCCAATTTCTTCCACGGTTTTCTAGAAACAAGGGGTTTTGCAACTTCCAAAATGCACAATTCACCCCACCTTCCCCTATATATATATTTTTTTTTATTAAGCTCCTCTAAAGCAATTTAAATAGCCTTGTGTCTGAAGTGTGCTATACAGTATAAATAAACTTGTCCTGCCTTGCCTTCTTGAGTTTCGATGCCATTTAGTGAATCATTCATACCTGGACCTCAGAGAGCAGTTTGGAGAGGGCTGACTGGGTGATCTTCTGCACATTCCTCTGGTGCTGCTGCTGGTGCAAGGCCTTGGTCTCTTCTTCATGGTGACGGAGTTTCCCCAGACACTAATGATATAATATTAACATACTCATTCTGCAACAACTACATAGGCTACGCCTACACGGAGAAAGGCCTACAATACGCAAACAGAAGCATAACTTTGGATAATACGATGACATGGTGTGTCGGCATAGAAAACACCTAGAGAGACGTGGATGATTTTGTTGTCTACATGTAAGGTTTTTATCCGTTATTCACCCATTCACACACACACACACACACACACACACACACACACACACACACACACACACACACACACACACACACACACACACACACACACACACACACACACACACACACACACCACACACACACACACACACACACACACACACACACACACACACACACACACACACCAATGAGGGTAGTCAACTACCCCACATGGTGCTGGCCTGACCATCACCAGGGTGTGAAAACATGTTACCTAAGTGTCTAATACACTTGGCACAGAATGCTTAAAAATTAATTCATAGCCTTCTTCATCAACTCAGGAGGTCAAGACATAAGAATGATAGAATCATATCAATCTAGAAACAGAATAATGAGGGAGGGCCTGTGTAGGGCTAAGCCTGGGATGGCAGAAATCATCTTACCTCGGCGAGTCTTAAATGAATAATAGCATTCTCTGTCTCCAGCTCCAGTATTCGTTCCTCTTTACTCTGAAAGACACACAGTGAAATATGTTTGAAAAGACTTTAACAGTCTTGGCATTACCTCCAGTAGCCTACGTGTGTGTAGTTATTTGGAAAAGATCAATGGATTTAGGAGTTATAGCTGAACAACCTTCAATAAAACAGCCTCACATTTGGCATCCACTAAACTTTACACTCAGAGTGACTCACCCTCAGTTTGTGCTCCAGCAGGTGGACCTGGTGCGCAAATATTTGGTCCCGGTTTACAAAGAGAGGCATTGTTTTCCTCTGAGACAAGAAGCTATAGAGAGGAGGACGGATAGCCTGCTGTTCACTTTGCTTCTCAGCTGATCAAGTCCTGTCCTCTCAGGCCCTTCAATCCAATTAAGAAGGAAAGAGCTCCCTCAGCTCTCCCTGCTCACCTGTCTGCCTCTGAGGGGGGGGGGGGGGGTGGGGGGTGGGGGGGGGGGGTGAAAAGGGACAGTAAGGCAGTAATACTTTCATTTCAATTGTTTTTCTCTTCACCTGTTGTTGTGTATTTGATGTATTTGCGTTGAATATTGTTAATGTATTGTTGTTTTTCCTTTGAATTTGTTTGAACTCGACGTCATTGTAAATGAGGGTCACCCCTCAATTGGTCTCTCGAGGATAAATAAAAGTTAAATGAAAATGAAAATGAAATTTAGAACATTAAGTCGTATGGATATTTGATCTAAAAATGTCATAATCCTAATGTAAAGTGCCGATTAAATTTTACAACGCAAAATGCTTTGGTCTTTTGAGAGGGGAACATTTCACATGTCTTTTATTCAATTTACGTTTGGGCTTGAATATCTCTATCTATCTATCTATCTATCTATCTATCTATCTATCTATCTATCTATCTATCTATCTATCTATCTATCTATCTATCTATCTATCTATCTATCTATCTATCTATCTATCTATCTATCTATCTATCTATCTATCTATCTATCTATCTATGTAACTGACCCAAATCGTGTTTTTGCTTTAAACAAGAGTTAAACGTGTATTTGTGTTGCTTCATAATGTATTTGCGCTTGGTATAAGCTTTTATTGTCTTACTTCCTGTTTTATTAGCACAAGGCTTTTATTTTGAAGCGTGTGTTTGTGCATTTCCTGTTATCTTGCGGAGTTTTGACTGCAATAATAAGTTGAACGGAGATTCTGTGAAAACGGCAATATAACTGCAGATATGCAGACGTTTAAAGATATTTAGCACCCTCCGAAGAGGCACAAGGTTGGTAATACTGTCATACTGTTATAGCAACATGTGTCTTATGTTTAATTTCGTGTGTGATGATAACTTTGTTAGCACTTGTTATAAGTTTAATTGATGCTAGCTTAATGTGATGAAAGGACCGTGAAAACCGAATGTAAAGTAAGCTAATGATTTATTGTTTTTGTGTTTTGCAACCAGCTCTTACGTTGGATTTGGGGATTATTCAATAAATCTTAAAACCATCAGTCAAGTGTGAAACCATCTTTCGGGGGAATGCTACAATCTATCTATCTATCTATCTATCTATCTATTTTCACTCTTTCCATCTATCTATCTAGCCTGTCTATCGCTTTCCTAAGAAAAGAGGGCTCTGGCCTAGCCTACAGCGCCACACAGACAGAGGGCAGCAAAGACCCAGAGGAGGGAAGAAATGAAACAACAAGAAGAAGAAGACGAAACACTTCCGCATCGTCACAATTTGGCCGCCTCTCTCAGCTCTCTGCCAGGCAGTCTGCAGTTTGGTACTGGACGGACAATGGCTAAATTAAAAGACAAAAGACGAGAGAAAATCAGTGTCGCTACTGAGGTAAGAGACGTCGGAATGGGGTCTTTAGCGTTTGCTAGCAAGAAGCTAGTAGGTTAGCTCGTGCTTGTTGCTGCATCTTGTCTAAACGTTTTCTTTCCTTCAACATAAAAAAGTTTCATTCATTAACGCATGTATTCACTGTCCTGTTGAGTGTATTTCTCGATTGATGTTGTCCAGTGTTGCTAAACCATAGAAAGTAGTGTTAAACGTGCTATTGTTATAACGGGGTTATATCCCACGTGAGTGACTCGTCACCTGTAAACATTGCAGATTGACCGATTGGAGGAGCGGCGGGCACGTTGCCAAGACAACCTGGAGAGGGCGGAGTTCAAGGGCCGGAAGGAGGAGCTCTCGGAGAAAGACAGGTGAGATATAAAAATGTCTTGACTCTTGACACAATGACGCAGGTCAAAATAATTCCCTTTCATGATGTTATCCTGATAGTCATCAATATATTGACTACATCCAACTTTTCAAATGGCTCTTAAACATACTTGAATCACTTCACATTACATTTGGGACAGAAACAATTATTTGTTTACCGAATCACAGATTGGACACAGGCTACTCCTTAAAAAAAGACAGGCTAATCTGAGTCAATTTCAAATAAATCAGTAAAGCCAATATACGACTGTACCTCATCAAATGACATCTTATTTATGTAATGTCACCCAGATGAGAATATTTACTTTATTTATATTTTGATCAATGGAATCTCACCTCAACATGCCTAGTAGTAGGCTATGTCTTTATTCGTCCCAATATGATATTAAAATCTGCTCCTGTCCCTTTTGGAGATGGTTATCAAAACCCTTCTAATGTTCCTGTTGTTTTTCTCTCTGCTCCACAGGCAGGAACTGGAAGATGAAATGACCATCATCAATGAGCGGGTGCAGAGATTAGGTAGGTCTTTAACATCTGTGCGTGCGTGTGCGTGTGTGTGCGTGCAAGAATTAGGTCCAAAATGTGAAGCTGTGTGTCCTGCTTAGGTTGAAAAGGCTGCATATGTTCAGCCAGTTAATGTCCACATACATGCAATTTGGATAATTTTTTTTATTTTTATGAAACAAGTGGAATGATTTACTTCTGAAAAGTCACAGAAAGGTCACAAAAGTTCTCAGCAACCCTGTTTAATGTCAGTTACTGCTTTAGATTTAGAAAAAAATTTTTGTTCCCCAATGAGGTTTGAAGTTGAAGTATACAAATCTCTGTCTGCCACACACCAGTGCCCTCACCACTTCCCTGTTTGTTTTCTAATCGTAGACAAGGAGCTGCAGACGTTACGAGGAGAGAATCGTAAGAACATGATGCTGTCTGTGGCTCTACTGGTGGTCAGCGCCCTCTGCTACTATGTCTTCTTTTACAATGAGGAGGAGGAGTCCTGATACCACCTGTCTTGAAGGGACCCAAAAGAGACGACCTCAAGGGATGAAATAAAAGGCACCCAGGACTGTGTATATACCATAGATACTTGACAAGCTGGAAGAGCTGTGTTGGTGCATTACCTCAGTTCTGCCTGTAGGTGGCATTGTTGTCATTTTTTTCCCCTGATATCCTCTCTTCATCCTTAAAGGTGCACTATGCAGTTTTATGGGAGGGTGATTATGTTCAGATTTGCAGAGCCTTTAGTTAGTTTATGAAATGTATTTTCTTCACATGAATATCTTTAGTATTAAATAATTCTATCATCATAAATCGAAACTCAATTATTTTGAGACACCAGGAACCAAACGTAAGACTAGAATATGTTTGTAAACCAAACTGTGGGCCCTGCTGCTGTAAACAACAACAGTGAAACAGTAACTTTTCAGGAAGCTTTCTAACTTAAAACAGTGTTCACAGGGATCACATTTTCATGTGAGGAAAGTCTGTTTATTCAGTTATGAGAATATACCTTAGAAAATGTTCACCTCTCTGACAAACCCAAAGTTACATAGTGCCCCTTTTTTTCCAAATGTCATTACATGCATGTTTTGTGTGTATCATTTTGTCATAACACATGATTTTATGTAAAGAGAAAGTAGGCTGCTGTGTTTTCTTACCAGCACTGAACTTGTATTGTTTGTGGTAATGCTCAACAATGGAGAAACAACTGATTATTCATCGGTGTGCGAGACTTGCTTGTTGGTTATCCCATGATAATCCCAACCCACACACTCGACATCTACACAGTACTCTACAATTGCATTGCTTACTGTATATAATGACAAAGAGTTTACAGTAGTATTCCACTTCAATAACTGTTTTAATATGCATTTTGCCTTCTTCCATGAATGATCCAATCTATTATGTCTGTTTATTTTATACAATATAAAGAAGAAATGCTTCATTTGAAACGGTGCCAAACCAATCTGCTTTTGCATTTTTAAGTCACACATGAATAACTGATTCATAAATATAATGTACATGTATAAACGTGACAGCAAACAAAGAACCTGAAGAATGTAATTTTTTTGTTTTGATACTCATGCTGGCCATGCACCCATCTGCTAATAAAAGATGAAAGATGCCAAACATGGTCACAAATGTGTTTTTGTTTTTTAAAAAGAGGAACGAAAAAAGATCAAAATAAATGTAACACTTTGGAAGCAAATTGGTGGTTTGCCTCAATTTTGTAGATGATAAATCATCAACAGTGTAGTAGTAGTCTTGTGCATTTTATTTATAAAATCTATTTTGAAGTTCATTACGTGACTCATAGCTTTAAAAGAGGTCCAAATCTATCATAATTGGATGTTACATTTTCAAATGAAGGGCAGTCTTTGTTCTGAAAGTGGCAATTTGAGGACTGAAAAATCTGGAGGCCATGAAATAAAAATAACATTCCTGATATTGATTTAGATTTTGTTCATGCAATGACAGGAATAAAAATAAGTTTAAAGTTTGAAAATAAAAGAATGATTTTTAAATTAAATGTTAGAATGCTAGCCTTAGAAGCATTTTTCCTCTTCCAACAGTATGGATCATTTGTGTATTATAGTTCTATTTCATCACCTTACTGACCACCAGAGGCGGTGCATTAAGCACTGTCTGGATATATCCATCTGGCGCATGCGCAGTTCGAGTACCTATATCAACAAAGTCACCTGTGACCCTCGTGACACCGGAAGGGCCATATAGCCCGGTGTCTACAGAGGATCTGTTCCTCTCATCTTCTCACAGACGCAGTAGTACCGCATGCGGATAATTGTTCCTTTTTTTCTTTGAAAGGATCGTGCTTCGGACGGTGTGCAGCCTCGCGACCAAGGTCGGAGTAACGGGTGAGCTCGTCCTCCAGGGGCTGTTTAGCAGTGAAGCGCGGAAGGAGCTAGTGCCGCTACTTTGATGGTGGGTCAGCTTAATTGGCTTTCCCCCACTGTGTGTAGCTGCTAAAGTATAGCTTCCCTTGTGAATTTCCTTTGTTTTGAATAGAAACAGCTCGGCTGTTTTCTGAAATGCAACATTTTTTGTCTGGTAAACTTTTTCTTTTGAAAAAGGAAAAAGGGTAGATTACAGGTGAAGGCAGCACTATCGCGTCCTCTCCCAGTAATACTGCCGTGTGTTTTGTGTTGGAAGCTTGCTGGTGAAGGCTGCGGTTCGCGTCCTCTCCCAGTAACTGTGTATTTTCGGTTCAGTCCCTTACCGGTGGAGGCAGTGTCTCGCGTCCTCTCCCGGCAACACTGCTGTGTAACTAGTTCAGTCACCTGCTGGTAACACTGTACAGCGCTTAGCGTGTCCGCTCCATTCCAGCGCTTGTAGCTATTACTGTATTTATAACTCCCCGGTTTGTTAATAGAAGCAACTCGGCTGTTCTAAGTTACCACATTTGTTAAGTAACTCTTTTTATTTTAGAAAAAAAAGAGAAAGAGAAAGAGAAAGGGGTTTTTCGCTCAGTGTTCTTCTTTTCAGTCCCTTACTGGTGAAGGCTGCGCTCTCGCGTCCTCTCCTAGTAACACTGCTGTGTATCTCTTTTCAGTCACTTACCGGTGAAGACTGCGCTCTCGCGTCGTCTCCTGGTAGTACTGCAGAGTGGTTTTTCGGAACCCACCCTTTGTATTGATTATATTATAACTTTTTAAGTGTACAGTTATGACACTGCTGTGTGTTCCATTCAGTCACTTACTGGTGAAGACAGCGCTCTCTGCGTCCTCTCCTGGTAACACTGTACAGTGCTAAGCTACTTTGTTGTTGAGGCAGCATGTCAGCTCCCCTCCAGCATTTGTAGCTGCTATTTATAGCTTTCCTTGTTTGTGGATAGAAGCAGCTAAGCTGTGTTCTAGGTTACCACATTTGTTTTGCACCTTCAGGGTTACTGTCCTGAATGCCAGGGCAGCATCAACCAGGATGCAGTTTGGGAACAGGTGGAAACTGTTCTCCAATTGGTGTGCAGCTAGAGCTGTGGACCCAGTGCACTGCGCTGTCCCCTGTTCTGGAGTTCTGCAGCCCCTCCTGGATAGTGGCTGCTCTCACTCCACCTTGAGAGTTGAGGTGGCTGTTATCTGCTCCCCTACACGAGGGGGTTGATGGTGCCACGATAGGATGCAACAGGTTAGGGTCCCTCTTTCATTGAGGGGCTTTGAGGCTGCATCCCCCTAGGGCCCCGAGGGCTCTGGCATGGGACCTCCCACTGGTCCTGGAGGCCTTGTTACTTCCCTCTAAGCCTTCGCTGCAGAGGAGGTCGAGGTGGCTGTCCATGAGGGACGTAATTTCACTCACCATAGCCCCTGCAAAGCGGGTCGGGGAGTTGCTTGCCCTATCTGGGAACAGTACATGCCGGAGGTGTAACTCTGGCTCATGTATCACCCTGTGGCCGAAGGCTGCGTTTCCGCCAAGTCGCCTCCACGCAGCCACCTTAGCCAGCACATCCAGCTGGCACGCTTGCCCCCCCCCCCCCAGCTGAGGAGGGCAGGTCTGAGCTACTGTGTCCGATGCGGGCTCTATGGGCTTATATTTCTGCTACCACCTGTATTCGTCAGTTGGACCAGCTCTTTGTTTGCTATTGTGGCCCTAACAAGGGTCAGGCTCTAAACAAAGCAGGGGCTGTCCCACTGGATTGTTCATACCATTGCACATGTCCATGGGACCAGTGGACGCCCCCGCCATCCATTCATCCAGGAGTGTCTCAGCATCATGGGCTGCCCTGAGAGGGCTGCCCCTGAGGACCATCTGTGCCAAGGCATCGCCTAGCACATTTTCCAGGTTTTCAACGTCGCCATCCCCCATCCAATGGGGGTGGTCCTATGCCATGCTCTGCTGTCTTCAACCAGTGAGCTGATTGCTTGGCTTCTTCGTGACGTTGTTGGTATTGGCCATCCTGTGCTTAATGCACCGCCTCTGGCAGTCAGTAAGGATGAAATAGACCGTAGAGTTACGTATGTAACTCCGGTTCTATGAATCCTGGATGACCGCCACAGTAACAGGTCACTCAGAAGTCTCGTGTTTCGCGAGAAGATTCTGGGAACAGATCCTCTGTAGACACCGGGCTATATAGCCCTTCCGGTGTCACGAGGGTCACAGGTGACTTTGTTGATATAGGTACTCGAACTGCGCATGCGCTAGATGGATGCATCCAGTGCTTAATGACGCTCTGGCGGTCATCGATCATAAACGTTATACGTAACTCTGCGTTTTTGGGTCAAGAATGGAGTCAGCTGTATATGGACTTTTGCACACAGACGATACTTAATACTAGGATCAGTTATCTTTTTAGTCTTTCCATGCCAATAATACCTGACGTGTCATTCAAATACTGTAAAATCACATGGGATTCTTAGCTGTATAGGTTCACATTAGGGGAATATTGGGTTGTGGAGGAGTTTTTTTAGTTTAAATCTATGACAGGACAGACCCAGCCAATAGTTGTTTGTTTGTTTACCCTCCCTCCTACACACTTTATTATCACCAACACAGTCCAGGGCCCTGCCTACACACTCTCAATCTCTCATTGCCAGATAAAGCAAGTGTAAACAGTCCCATTATGCAACACTTTTGTGGGATTTAAAAGACATTGTGGTCGATGTCATTATTATAAAATATTGAAAATGTCCCCTTCAAAGACGATAAATCACGAATTAGAATATCTCGCTAAAGTGTCTCTGCTAGGCTATTTACGGCTATTTACTCCATTTTCTAGGATATAGTAAAGTTAGCTGGGATTTCTTATTTACAAAATAACTCAATTGATGACTGATTATCAGTATCTTACTGAATTAGATTTACTTTTGTACAATTGCTGTGCTTTGTACGGCCAGGTGCTGACCTGTGCAGTTTTGCCTTTTGTCGATGTCATGTTAAGTTCCTCGCAAGCCATGCATTTACCTGACTCACAGAATGTTTCACAATAGGTCCGTCTGAGCAACCAAATGCCAGCTGTCACTATGCATTCCTTTGGTTCTGAGGCAGAAGGATATCTGCGCTACCAGGACCAGTGTCTGCACATAGGGTCATGTCATTATGTAAGTTTGCCAACAGATGCTTACTCATCCCTTAGGGTGTTGTACCTTTCCTTCATGCCCTTATTTGACCAGTTCTATTGAGCCATTGGACATAATTAAGTTTTTTATAAATAAAGAGTTTGTTCATATTAAAACTGAATTTAAAATTTGTGTCATGTTTAAAGGTGCTCCAAGGAACTTTTGTGTTTGTGTTAATTCTAGCGCCCCCTTTGGACAAACGCGGTAGTGTTTTTACTATGCCAGCTGGTGTTCTGAGTCAGGTTAGTCAAGCCTGTAGAAGTATCAGACAGTAAGTTAACCAGCCGGAAGTTCACATTCAGTTGTGTAATAAACTGAACTACAGGGTTCCAGGTTCTATTCATTCACACACAGTCATACCGGTGGCGGAAGCGTGGCTGCCATTCAGCGCCTACAGCCCCTCCGACCACCACAAACATACAGCGGTCAAACAGGAACCACGCCACAAGTGGCAGGGCGGGAATCGAACCGCCAACCCTTTGATCATTGGCCGACCCGCTCTACCACCTGAGCCACAGTCGTCCCAAAAATATTTTTATTGTGCTCCAGGTTAAATCGACCTTTTTTGACTTGGTAAAGTGTTAAGGGAGGTTCAATTTAGCATCATACATTGTGTCCTTTCCTGGGTTGCTGTAAGCACATCATAGCTGCATGGGCTCCTGGAAAATTCAAAATGATTATAATGATGTTTTGGTCAACTTGACCCAGTGGTAGAAATGTAATCTTCTAGGGAACATTAAGCCCCGAGCGTGTTTACCTTTTGATTAGTCACTTCTTACTGCATAACCTGGTGCCTTAAAACCAAGCCCAGAAAGAACGGTCTCCAGTGTGTTCCACCTCGACAATGCAGAAGCCACAAGAGAACCCAACGTCTATCTGAACAGGACCAAACTAAAGTATGCCCCCACTCCAACCTACCTTTGGGTGACCCTTGATAGGACCCTATCCTTCAAAGAACACCTCAAAAGGACAGCAGCAAAGGTGAAGTCCAGAAACAACCTCCTCAGTAAGCTTGCTGGCTCAAAGTGGGGGGCAGCAGCCCCCACTCTGCGTACTTCAGCACTAGCCCTTGTATTTTCTGCAGCGGAATACTGTGCCCCTGTTTGGTCCAGGTCATACCACACACACCATGTGGACACCCAACTGAACACTACAATGAGGACCATCACAGGAACAATCCGCTCAACCCCACTCCCCTGGCTCCCCGTCCTAGCCAACATAGCTCCTCCACACATCCGGCGAGTAGTCCTTACTCAAAGGATGCTCCAAAAGACTAAAGACTCCCCTCACCTTCCAATTCACATGGACATTTTTAATCCACCCACTGCTCGACTTCCATCTAGACGTCCAATTTGGAAGAACCCACCACCAGCTGATCTCACCATCCAATCAGTTTGGAAAAAGGAATGGGAGTCCAAGGACGTCCCAAATCAACACCTGGTGTCAGACCCCACCCTACCGGTCCCTGGCACCAATCTCCCAAGGAAGCAGTGGACAACATTGAATAGATTCAGGACTGGACATGGCCCCTGCTTGGCCAGCCTTCACAAATGGGGCAGCAGCCCAACCCCACAGTGTGCTTGTGGAGAGCTGCAAACAATGCATCACATCATTGAAGCATGCCCTCTACAAAGACTTAAAGGAGGACTCGTCACCCTTCATACAGCAGAGCAAGAGGCAACTGCTTGGCTAAAGGACTTTGCATTTGCTAAATAACTAAAAACCTCTTACTGATCGTTTTCTCCTCAATATATCTCACCACAGTTCAACACCCTTTTTCTAATAAGATGGAATCCCAAAGCCCTCCTTCTGTTTGAGTTGTGCAACATAACAAATCACATAATAAGTGTCGTACAGGATATTAGGAGACTTTCATTTCCCCTCCATTTTACCCTAGGTGAATGTTAATGCGCCTACAATGGCGGAGCAGGTAAAAATCCTTCCCAATGTCTGTTTTGATGGTTTTTATCATGTTTTTATCACACTTATGGATTTGAGATGATGCTATATAACTCGCTGCTTGAAGACCGCAGTGCATTAATGTGGTGACGTAGGGACGAGCGAGGGGACTGCTAACTGCAGTAACTGACAGGAAGTTAGCTAAAAGAACCATTCCGCTTACAGCACCTTCAAAGTGTGAGAAACATTCAAATAGTCAACAGGAGTTCATCCACAGATAAAGAGACAGTGAGTAAAGTTAATTCAAGTTTAGCCAATTGTACACAGGGCACATTCAAATTTGTCTTTTCTCATTGCCCCCACTTCGGAGGGGGTCAGGGCTCAGGGTCAGCCATACTACAGCGCCCCCTGGAGCAGTTTGGGGTTAAGTGTCTTGCTCAAGGACACAACGATAGAGATGATGGGCACCAATGTAATACCACTAGTTTTACAAATAAAACCCTCCTGTCCAGTGCTGGGGATCGAATTAGCGACCTCATGGTTACTGGTCTGCCCCCTTAGCTCTTGGCCATCCTACCGCCCCCCCTATAAAAAGTACGTTGCAGACAGGTAGCATGGTGATGTGGGTAAAGTTGTGTTTAATTATCAATTTTTTTTAAACATGTGTTATAAAGTCTGTGATCTGTTGTGTGATTTTTCCATCCTAAATAATTTTGAATGTTTCAAACTTTATTGTCAGCACCTACTAGAGCACCATAAGGGTTTTATGTTGTCCTGACCAATCCTGCAATCTGTTTATCTTGCAATGTTTATGGTGATGATAACAATGTCATATAAGCTCTAGTATTCCTCATTGAAACAATTTGATCACAACCTAAAAGTTATCAGTACATATTTGTGATGTCTCCAATTAGAGTGCATATTCTGCCCGTACCATGTGTTCTAATGTAAACCTAATTTGTTTGAGTGGGAAGTTAAAGCCCTTAATAGTGTGTCACCTTTGAAAAATGTCCCCGATTTTCTGAGAAGGCTGGAGGAGAGGAGTTAATGTAACCAAGGGCTGGTCTCTCTTTCTCTCTCTCTCAGCATATACGGTGCACTATACGGACAGACATAACAGGCACATGCACCGCACAGCACACCCACCCACAATCTGGTAAATTACCCATGACAGATCCTGGTAGGTGCCAGGCTACTAACAAGCACTCTCATACAGTGCAAACCTGTGCCAACACGTGTCCACACACACACACACACACACACACACACACATACACACACAAACACTCAGCAGTGTTTGAACAGACAATAGGCAGAAGGACAAAGGTAAATAGACAGATAACTTTTATTGCAAAGCAGATTTTTCTGCAGCTGATGTTGGCTTGTGTCTGCTTTCCAATAGATAAAGTGTGTGTGTGTGTGTGTGTGTGTGTGTGTGTGTGTGTGTGTGTGTGTGTGTGTGTGTGTGTGTGTGTGTGTGTGTGTGTGTGTGTGTGTGTGTGTGTGTGTGTGTGTGTGTGTGTGTGTATGTGCTTGCGTGCGTGCGTGTGTATGTGTGTATACACCTTACCACAGTGCTCTTCATTAGGAGTACGATCACAAACGATTTGCCACTATTTATGCATTTGTTTCCGTCTTTTTTTCCTACCATCTGTCCCTCAAACATTCCTGTGACATCATCTTCATATGAATATTGACAGGGGGAGGCAAATAAACAGCAGTTGTTTGTGCGATTACACAATCAAGCCTTTTCCATCCAGCTAATGGCTAATAGTACTGTTCCTATGGAGAGCGCTCTGCTACAGCCATGCAATTAATGTTATTTATAAGGGAATCATTCAAATGTGTACTTATGTAATTGCCTGGAAAGCTGCTCAGATCTGGACTGAACAAGAATTGCATAATTCAAACACTGCTACCAGCCCCTATTTAGTCTAATGGATGCAATGTCAGAGTGGCCCGAAATTCATAGTCCCTGTAGGACTGAATTTCATTAACATAAACCCTTTGCAACAATAGAGGAATAGATGACGCATACTCATTAATGTATTATTATTAATGTATTAATGTATTGTAGCTTAAATAGGCAGCTCAGGTGGCAGTCAACGAGGTGAGGGAGGGGCTTCAGGAGCTCTGCAAAACAAGGCACAGATCTGGCACGTAACAACCCCATTGTACACTACCTGACAGACAAAATGAATAGCCAACTGGTGAACATAGTGGATCGCTTAGCAGCTTAAGAGACATACATTGCCCTCAGGAGTAGGTGGAGACATGAAAAAACAGAGCTTAAAGAGAGGGAATATTAAAGGCCTACTTCACCGGTTTGAATATGAAGGTGTATTAAATTCTGAGATCCTATGTAGTATAAATGTGTGAAAAAAATTGAAATCGGTTCATCCTAGCCTGAGAAAAGGCAGAAAGAGTGTTTTTTTTAACCCTATATTTCTCCTTCTCGTGACATCACAGAAAGAGAAATATAGGGTTAAAAAAAACGTACTTTGTAAATATTACTGTGATGTCACAGTAAAAGACATCACAGTAATATTTACAAAGTAAGTTTTTTTTTAACCCTATATTTCTCTTTCTGTGATGTCACGAGAAGGAGAAATATAGGGTTAAAAAAACACTCTTTCTGCCTTTTCTCAGGCTAGGATGAACCGATTTCAATTTTTTTCGCACATTTATACCACATAGGATCTCAGAATTCAATACACCTTCATATTCAAACCGGTGAAGTAGGCCTTTAAGGAAAAAATCATTTATGCTAATTTTGCTCCATATCTCCAATTGCAACTGTTGGCTGACAAGATCACAGTATCGACAATACAACAACTATTGCAGGTCTAACTTGAGATTATATTGTTAACTATCGGTTCTAAGGTAAATAATTAACTTGAAGCACAATGGGAACCCCCCTTTAAAGTGCCTTGAACATTTTGAAAATTTGAAATTCAAAAACAAATACAATTTCTCGTTTCAAGGGATAAGCTCCTTGTGATGCTGAAGATTGAGTTATATGATCAAAAGCTCCAGAATACCTTCGTAACATCTTCCCTCTCTAAACAATTGTCTTTCAATGTCTGCTTCTGAGGCCAATAATGATCTCTAAATAAGGCTTTAGACACTATATACTGTACTGCCACATGCAATCTCTGTGCCTGTTTTGGTGGATGATCAAAAGAAAAGGCAACACCTGTTGAGGTAGAGACAATGTGAACCAACATGTCTTGTTTCCACAGCTCCCTCACTGTGCGCTCCATTAGTGGCCTCCCGGCTTCCCTTCACCTTTCCCCCACTTTGTGATCCGCCTTGAACTGACCGAGGGGGGTCGCAGGCAGCTCTCTAACCACACAGTGTAACAGATGATCGTCCACACTAGGAGCAAGTGCACTGACCCTATAATATTCTGCTGTGATGTGAGAGTGTTTGTGGAGACGGAGCCCACAAGTGTCACCGGTAACAAGAAAATGCCACACCTGCATCATGATTATCCCTGATTTATTATATTTATTTTTAAAAGCAGACTCTCACTATACTGTTGTATTACACAATGTATTTAAATTAGGGCTGTCAAATTAACGCGTTCATTTCGATTAATTAATCACAGAAAAATTAACACGATTAAAAAAAAATAACGCAGATTAATCGCACTTCTATAATGCCCTTTGACCCGGTGCAAAAGTGGTGCGGAGCTGCACCTGTAGCTTGCATACACAGCCCGCACGGGTGAAAAGGGAGAAAAGTAAAGAGAGAAGCAGAGAAAAGGGCCGAGGGCTCTATGGACGGTTTATGGGATGCTTCGGGCAAATAAGCATGAAGGTAGGAAGACATCTTACTTTATTCTCCGCAGTGTCTGTGCATTATTGATTTAGTGGGTGCAACAATATAGGTTCAAAACAGTAGGCTATCTCTCAATCTTCCTCCGTGTGTCTCAATTTTGTTTGCTAGCTGTCTCGTCTCCCGCGTAAACGGACACCCGCCCCGTGTGTGTGTGTGTGTGTCAATATTTTTGCCTATGAGTACGACGATGGTGAATGAATCGGCATAGGCATCTGTGGAAGTGCAGCGCTGTCTGTTGTGGAGACAGAAGTTACGAGAGACGGAGAGAGAGAGAGAGAGAGAGAGAGAGAGAGAGAGAAACACAAACTGTAGTAGGCTATTCAGCTGTTTATAAACAGGTATAAAAGTGTCATAAAAGTATGCGATTAATTTAGATTAATTAATCACAGCCTGTAATTAATTAGATAATTTTTTTTAATCGCTTGACAGCCCTAATTTAAATATGTTATGTGGTGTATGATACATGATATCTATTCATACAGATCAGCTATGATTCAAATTAGGATATATGAAAACAAGCATAAAGGTTACTGCATACAAGTTTATATGTTTATATTTCATATATTAAGACACATATATTTGCACAGCCACATATGTCCATAGAGCTCAAGTCATGTCATATACACGGCATGTATTATACATTACAAGTGTTTTAATGTAGGAGTAAGCTTTTGAATTTCAGTTAATAGATATTAGTTATTATAAATATTAGTAGGCTACATACATATTGATCCATATAATCTTGTATCTGTTTTGATCATTCAGGGTGGAGTGCTGATGTCATTTCGTAAAACTAATAATGGCTGAATGGAGAAAAATGCCCTCCACCACTGCCTGTTTAAACAGCCTGCCAGATAAACGGCTGTACTTTCTGGCTGCTGAAGCTGCTGCCATGTTCATTCAGAGTCTACACAGCCCAGCTGACAGGGAGAGCAGACACAGTTATTATCATTATCACTCTCGGCACGTGCATGTTCACGTGCCTGCAGCTCCTTTATTCCCAAATTGTAATTGTAGATGCTGTGGTGAGACTTAAGCAACACCAAGTCCTGTGCCTCCTCAGTACAGTACAGTGCATCAGATATTATCGATGCAACCATATACCATGGTCAATGATAATATGTGTTAATACTATATAATGAGATATTTGGATAGTAAATTGCATCCACTCTAACCCTTATAGTTGAGTGCACATCAGGTTACTTTGCACCAGCTCATCCCGAGAGGAAGCACACCTGACCACACGGCACATGTTTTCACACGTCTGGGCTATCTCTCCACATATGTCTGTATCAAGCTCTCTCTCTCTTTAACTCTCTCTCTCTCTTTCACTCTCTCTCTCTGATGCTGAAAAGAGCGAGTCTTTCAGCATCACAGACACACAAACAAACAAACACACAAACACCATACACACACACACACACACACACACACACACACACACTGGAAAACGGGATTCCAACGTGTCTCAGTGTGAATTGAAGCCACGTGTGCTTTCTCAGTGTGCCATTAGTCTCTTCAAACAGACCCAGCTGCACTCTGAAAAGGTAGATAGATGATAGAAAAGAATGAGTCATGAGTAATGCAAGGGCTCCTGCAAATTAGTGAGCAACAGTAAAGACACGTGGCGGGGGCCACAGGTGGATTGTCATGTCCCTTTATTTCGCTTGTAGAAAATGTACATCAAAACATCATCATACAAAATAGAAAAGTGCCACACGGTACTCACAGGTTCAAACATTTATACACGATAAGGGCTTCACAATACTGCTTTGGCATATTAAAAAAACAAACACGGACTAAAGTGCAAGATTGTCCATTCCTTTTTTTCTCATTTAGGTACATTCACAGTTTTTTGTTCACAGCATTTCAGCAAAACCTCCTCTTAACTCTTGTTGAGACATGTAAAGTGCAGATACAGTACGCTTGAGAGACACATGTCGAGCATCACACCCCTTGTTTTGTGTTTGTAATGCATTCAATGTCAATCCAAAGCAGATTGTCACTGGTCACAATGCTCTCTCGTCTCTTTTCTCACACACGCTCACACCAAAGTGTCCCTGGCCCTGATGTCTAGACTTCACTGGGCGACCTGGAGCGGTAGGCCTTGTTGGCCTGAAAGCAGCCACAGAGGAGCATGTAGAGGGAGCGCTGGATCTCTGTGTTTCTGTAGGCGTAGATGATGGGGTTGATCATTGAGTTGTAGGTGGCCGGCAGCAGCGTGGCGTATGTATAGACCGATGGGTACTCCCGCTCCCCTACCAGGCAGTAGATGGCAAAGGGGAGCCAGCTGGCGCCAAACGTGCCCAGGATGATGGCCAGGGTGGACACTCCCTTCTTAGTGGCCACGTAATGGGACGTGGCGAAAAAGTGCTGCTGCAGGGCGATCTGGTGCGCGTGATGGCACACGATCTTGCAGATCTTGAAGTAAAGCATCAGCATGAGCAGGAAGATGACGAAGAAGGAGGCAGCCAGCAGTGTGAGGTTGCTCCTGGTCAGGGGCCTGACGATGCTGCAGGAGGCCGGCTCATCCAGACAGTTCCAGCCCAGCACAGGCAGCAGACCCAGGGTCAGCGACACGCCCCACGTGACCAGCAGCATCAGGTGAACATACTGCAGAGTCTTATCAGAGAAGTAGGTCAGAGCGTTGTACAGGAGAAGTAGCGGTCCACCGTGATGGCCAAGAGGCTGCCTATGGAGGCGGTGAAGGAGGCCACCAGGAAGCCCACGGTGATCAGGCTGATGGTCTCAGAGGAGATGACGTACTGGAACACAAAGTTGAGGATTAATCCCATGCCGGCCAGCAGGTCTGCCGTGGCCAGACTGCCGATCAGAACGAACATGGGAGTCCTGAGCGTGGGCGTGTAGAAGATGATGGCCACCACTATGGCGTTCTCACAGGCGATGACCGTGCCCGACATGCACAGCATTATGTCCCAGGGGTTGATAGGGAAGGCTAGCGGGGCGCTGGAGAACTCCAGGCTGCCGTTGTGCTCCGGGTAGCCAGCCTCCATCCAGGGGAGGGCTTCTCCAGCCAAAGGGCTAGCCGAGGAGTCGTTGGCCACCATGGACCCGTTCATGTCTCCACACGACGCGCGTCTCTCTGTCCTGCACACTGGAGGAGAACACAAGCACATTGGGTTGTTAATGACAACGTGAAGGCAACCGCTACACTCCAGTGGAGTCGCTATGGTTTCTAGCTCAGTGACAAGTGACTGAGGGGCGTTTACTTGCCATTGCCTACGAATTAAGATTAATCTGTCCCTGCAGCAACAGTTAGTCTCAACTGTGAAATAAAAGAATTGCCCATTGTAAAAATGCATTGACTGACTGATTGAAATGAGAAGGGACTGGGAGCATTTGAAGAAGACCTGTTGCAAGAGTCCTGCAAATGGTACAAAAAAAATCCACTCTTAAACAATGTAACAGTAACAAAGAGTGATGGGTGATCATTTTTGCGAATTTTTGAGGCTGCTCGACAGTGAGTAAACAAATCCTTTTGACACATGTATTTCACACACATTCAACTCAAATGGAATACCTCAAACAAGACTCTGTGTAATGAGACAAACGTGTTTCATACAACGTATTAGAGTCTGTTTTTAAAGTGTAAATGAATGGCTGTTAGATATTGATGTATTCGTCCAAAGCCACCTTCCAAAGAGTTTTAGTTGAGATTGTGTTGAAACAGTTCAGCAGCAGAAAAGGACACCGGAGCTGTCCCTGGTGCTGAAATCAAAGCGACTAAGTACCGACAAACAAAACACCAGAAATGTCATCAGTTTCTGATTTGAGGACGATCAATGATTTCAATCTTTTTTATATAAAGGCTTTAGTGTGACCTTGGTGCTTGATAACTAAATAAGTTTGCCTATTTTTATCCACTTAGGAATAAATAAATACAAATGATAAGTGAATATATCTTGCTGAATCCTTTTAACTATCATTCTGCTATCTTGACCATTCAAAGTTAATACAACATTCGTAACCCACCGAAAGAAACATATATTTTAAATGTTCCTTTATGGGGGGGGGGGGGGGGGTAAACAAATCGAAAAAGTTTAGAACCTACCTCCGTGTCAAAGCGGTATGAGCCGCTGAGATGGTCGCTGAAATCAGAGCTCCGTTGTCCGACGGGTAAATGTTAAAGGATGGAACGATCGTCCCCCCCTCGTTTGTTTTCTTCTCTCTCGCTCCTCTCAAGTGAAGCCCTTGATTTTGTTGTGCTGTTCCCCCGCATGGGACAGACACTCAGGGCGGGGATGGTGTGAAGCATTGGCCGGTGTTCATCTCGGTGAGGACGGCGAGTGTGTGAGGAAAGGAAGGAGGACGAGAGGGTACAGACATGATGCGATGCGCGCGAGGAGAGTCTTAAACCCCACTGACGTCACGACGGTATGGGGGAGACGGAGACTGAGAGGGAGGCAGGGAGGGTGGAGGGGGGGGGGGCTAGACATCCTCCATACGTTCGCTCAAACGTGGGCACTGTAGGCTCAATATCGAATAGCAACATTTTGACTTTTTCAAAGATGAAATTTCTGAAACATAAACGATTATTAGGATATCCCTTTCACGCATAGTGGTCACTACAGTGGACAGCTATTCAAATGCTGTTTTCTTGAATATGCATGGGTGTAGATCGCCTAGTTGCATATCAGCCACTACAGTGGCAACCATTAGCCTGGTGCTACCAGACCATCGTACTTCATTTCATTTGTACAGAAGGTCTGGAAGTGCTGTAATTGGCAAACGTTCACTCACTTGGAGGCGGGTGTCTGTTGAAGTTTTAAAATGATTGGATCTGCCCACTCCCTCTGTTCGCTGATTGGACGGCTGTAGATTCTCCGGAGAATCTGGGAAATGCGCTGTACACCCAGACTGACTACTGAAGGGAAAATGAAATTTGGCCGGAAGTAGGCGGGCGGGCGGAGCCAGGCTAGGCAACCATTGTAAGAGCAGCCACAATTAGTCAAATCCAAGATGGCCGACAGGGAGCAGAAAAGTTGAGCAGCTCAGGAATATCCTGTAAATACTTCGAAAATAGGAGAGCCTGGCAGGTAAAAAAAAATATGGCAACATCAAGTAACATCTTAGGAGTCATATAGTTGTTAAAATTTCCAATTATTGATTTTACATTGGGAGGAAATTATGTTTAATCACCTGTCCACTAAATTGGACATCATGCATGCACAGACTTCAATAAATACCACTAATTATACATACTGCAGATGTGTTGTGCTTGAAAAAGCTTACTTTGCTGTAACTTTTTGGTTTTAAATCAATTGATTCATGTTATTAGAATGCAACTTGAAGTATTTGTGTAAAAAAAAAACATTTTTTCCAGATTATTCCATTATGTGTAAAACAGTTGGTGTCGCTATGATGCCAATTTTCATATAAAAATAGCTTTGATGAAGTGATGTACAAGTCAGTAGGCTGTACTACTGAATTACACCTGAAAAAGAGAAATTGGAGAATCAAGGAAAAAGTTGTCTGTTATTTTCATAGAAAATTTTGATTGAAAAAATTATTCCACACTTTTGCATTAGATTGAAGTATTGGAATATGTTTATATATGTGAACAGGCATTGAAAATATATATAATTTTATAGTTTTCAGATAATATAGCATTGTTTTCACTGTTTTGTTAAATAAATAAGGGCAAATTTGAGAAGTCAAAACGCATGGAGTCCACCCGAGTGGACATGTGTAAAACTCTCTGAAAAATGTGTGTTTAAAAAAAATGAAGTTATATTTTTTCTTTTCATGCCTAAAGAAGTATAAAATCACTTGAGAAAAAAATCCAGACTAAGGATATCATAATTCATGCATGAAAGGGATCATACAAAACATATTGACATGTTTAGGCTTCGATATCAATTCCACTGGGCATTTCAGCAAAAGCTGAAGGAGAAGGGAAGATGCTATTTTTTTTAGGACTCAAATTTACATCCCAATTAGGACCAGGCTCAAAATTCTGAATTCAGAAATATACACAATAATTAGAGGTCCAAATACAGAATTTTGCAAAAACATAAATTACTTCAGACAATAGTGCATGCAGGTGAGAACTTGGCCAATACCCAATACCTGTGGCCAGTTCAATTCACCCAAAAATAAATAATGAAAAAATTAAAATAAAAAATGTAAGAAAGAATTTGATCAAATATGGTAACCAAACCCATCAAATCACAAAAGCAGATTAGAATTCTATTTGACCCTAAATACAGAGAACATAGTAGGTAGGATACCTGACCACCATGAATGTTGAACACTGCCCAATCTATGTTGTGAGAAAAGTCAGTGTTAGTCTGTGTTAACGCAGTATTTGCTTGATAATGTGGTAAATGTTTCTGAATGTATCTTTAAGTTTATTCATTATTTAGTGTCTTTTATTGCATGTATTTGAAACGACTACTGATTTTGTGTACATGTATTGCTTGTCATCTACAGTATGTTTACAATTTTCTGTACTGCTTAGGCAATATAGGTTTCGGTTCCGTCATGCCAAGAGAGTTTATTTGAAATGGAATTGAATTGAACTCAGAGAGAGAGAGAGAGAGAGAGAGAGAGAGAGAGAGAGGGAGAAAGAGACAGAAAGAGAGAGAGAAGAGAGAGAGAGAGAGAGGGAGAAAGAGACAGAAAGAAACACACAAGGCTCCTGCATTTTCCAATGCCATTTCACTCAGAAAAAAGAAAGTACATAAGGTGCCAACACACTGCACATCGCCGCTCGGCGAGTTTACATAGAAAGTCAATGTATTTCGAGCGCCGCCGCGCGAATCGGCGGCCGGCGGCGAGCGGTTCACGCGGCGCGGCCAGGGGCGGCGCGAATGGGGCGGCGCGGCCGCCGCAGAAATTGAAAATATTGAACTTTTCGGCGCCGGCCGCGCCGCGATAGCCAATCAGCGTTGAGCTCCTCCCGACGTCACTCACTTCGGGACCACGTGCACATTCAATGAGTCATCGGGCGGCGGCCGGCGGCGGACACAAATGAGCCAAAATTATCAGGCGGCGCGGAACCGGCGATGTGCAGTGTGTTGGCACCTTAAAAACACTCCTCTTACCTCACAACCCAGTACACTTCTCTTCTGAAACACGAGCTGAATTCTGATCTCAGACAAACTTTTGAGGAACTCTTGCAATATCAACACCATGAAGCATCATGGATATTAGGCTGGATAAAGTGTACACAAATACAATTCTAATTCAAAATATTCTAATTCTGAAAAACTGTTTTGTCATGTGCTAGATTATTACAGTTTTTATCTGTCGCTTTGGTGCTTTTCTCACATCACTATTAACATTTGAACAGCAGTTAGTGCAGTTCTCAAAACAATTAGTGCAAACTGCAAAACCTAGTGGATAATAACCTGCAAAAGTACGTCACTTGCTCAAAATGGATAGTCTATTCCTCAAAAGCAAGTATTCATGTCAATGAAACTGCCAGTGTCATCAAAATAAGAAGTCTTGACACCATCGTTTATGAACAAGATAGTCAAATGGCTTTGTCATGTTTTCATTATGACAGTTTATTCTCTCAGTGTTTTCCAATGCAAAAAAAAGGTCAGAACTCGGTGACACTACCTGAAAATGCTCAAGACAGCACTATACACTACTTGTACAACCATTTGAAAACTACAGTAAAGTTACACATTGCTGTAAATGTTTCACATTTTTACTGTATATGCTCTTTGCAATTCTACAGCATTGTGCAAAAGAAAAATACACTTCAGTCACTTATTTAGAACAAACATAAAACAAAACCTTTTGGTAGAGATGTGCACAAATGTGAACAATATAACAGGACATATTGTAACTGAACATATATAGGTAAATCATTCTGGCACATCCAGACGTTCCTGTCTGTCTGGCCACATATTTTCATCTACATCACAACGGATATTATCCCTTGCAATGCAGTGAGGAAAGTATCTATGATAAAGAAAAGGTATAAAATTTGCTAGACAGAATTTGATAACTAGTTCAACAATTTTGTATGTAATGACTCAAGCAATGAAATGAAGACTATTAGTTTTATTGGGAACGACTATTCGGCATCCATAAGTATATGTCATTTTGACTGACATGACATAAGCAAATGACAATGTTATAAAACAGCAGAGAATTGTATGAAAGCAACTGATACATGTCCAAAAGCATTTGCAATTTGTTCAGAGGAAGGGGAAATTGCTACTATGATGTACTCAAATGACTAAATGTTGTGGAGGTTGAACTAATAGTCATGAGAATTTTCATTCTGATCTGAGAAAAGCACCAAAGCAACTGAGAAAAACTGTAACTTGAAAGCCTAGTGTATGTGGCGTTTCAGTGAGTCAACTTGATTCCAACACCTGCTCATTGCACCCGATTTAACACTTCCATTAGGGGTTCTGTGGAACGTATCCTCAATACAAAATTCCTACCAGTTTCAAGAGGTTTGTTCCAGTGGAGAGTTTTGGATGGAGGGATGGATGAATGGATGGATGGTTGGATGGATGGATGGAGGGATGAATGGATGGATGGATGGAAAGATAGATATATACTTTATTTATCTCCAATGGAAATGTATCTGTTAACGAAATTTAATTTGCCTTATGATTGTATAATATTTTAATGCACAATACATGCTTTCTGGCTGTTGAACTTTGTCCCAGTAAACTAACAGCCCCAAAGTGTTTTGCTAAGACAAAAGTTGTTGTTTAGCCTTGAAGAAGAAACTGCCTAATAAGATTTTGGCACATACAGAGGTATGACGCATTCATGTGCACAGTGGTTGGGGAGAAAAGACTCCCTAAATTTCCCATATTCTGATATCTACCTAATTAAAAACATTTCTGCTTTCGCCAGCAAAACAAGGGCTGGACACACAAACTTGATGGTGTTTTCGCACACACCATTTCACTACATATAATCTCTGTACACTGTTCATTCGATGTATTCAATCATGTAAGCTACACTTGTGATACATGTTGTTTGACCCTTGCATTTGCTGTTTGCAAGTAAACTTCGCCTGCTTTTGAAAAAGCCTGACTCAGTTCTAATTATTACAAACACTTTGGGGTTTTAATAATTCTAATAACAAATGGTCCTTCGAGTTGCCGGATCCAACATCCTCTTCTCTGGACAAGAAGAGCCTGCACGTGAAGACGGGGGAGTCTGCGACTCTCCACAGAAGACCTCCAGCCCGTTGCTAGAGGGAGAGGCCGTCAGCAGACTCGACTTGGACGGAGGTGGGGTGACGGAATCCAGAGCCAAAACTGAGCGAGTCGAGGCTTTCTTGAAATCAGGTGAATATTAACAGCTGATTTTGTTTTGTTTTGTCCAGGAATTATGGTAGTTCCTTTGTTTTATGTATTAGATAGATAAACTAGTTTTTGAAGCAGTATTTCTCATGGTTTTACCATAGGGGAGAATAACTGATCGTAGTGTTTGGGAAGATGCACTAGGGACAAAACTATCTCAACCTGTAGTGTTTGGGAAGATGCACTAGGGACAAAACTATCTCAACCTGTAGTGTTTGAGAAAATACACTCACGACAAAAAAAAGTCTTGGCGTACGCGTGATATGGCCATTAAATGTGGGGTCCAGAGTTTTCCCTTTTATTCAGATGTTGATGTCTGAAAAAACCAAGTCTAGCAGTTATCTTTTGTTTCATGACACTAGGAAGTTAGAATAAAACTGAGAGTTTAACTTATGAAAACAATTGGTTGAGGTTGAAAAAACTACTGTTAGACATCATACGAGTGTTTATGAAGTTTCACTGTTTAGGAAGAAAAAAAAGCTGTGATTAGTGTTAAAGGGGGGTCACTAAGAAAAAAAAACTTTTCACATGATGTTTGCTAAGTGTTTGTAAGTAAGCAAGTATATAAGTAAAGCTTATTCATTTAGTCTTACTGCTAACAGTTTAGGAAGCATCAAATAGAGGGTTCTAGTTTTAAATTGGTGAATTTTGTTAATCAATTGGAGGGAAAAGGGGTGTTCGTTCACCCTGGTTAAATTGATTACTGGGTAATTTGATATCTGATTTTACATTAAAAAAAAAAAAAAAAAATTAAATTACTTGTAAAATGGATAATAAAAAGATTGTTTGGAACTGATACAGATTGTAAGGGCAAGATGTCAAACTGCATTAACTTTGTAAAGATTGATGTGAGTATCTTGCTCATAGATGGATGTTATAAAGAGATAAAAAGTACGTAGGGGAAGAGAGATAAAAGAGGGTGTTTTAGTAAGTGTGCATACAATTGTTATGCTGTTATGATGGGTTATAAAATGCTCGTCTCCTAAAGATGACCAGAGTTCTGACTAAATTGCTAAACGCTTTGAAGTTTAGAGCTAAATATCTTGCCAATCCGAGCCCCATAGTGAACCTTAAAGATTAAAGGTGCAGTCAGTCATTTGAAGTCCCAGCATAAACTTACAAACAAGCGTCCTTTTGTGTTCTTTTTATATGAAAATGTTCACTGAAAAGACTTGTTCAATGCTTTGATTTGAATTACAGTTAAGGGGATTTTTATGCTAAAATTTGATCATACTGTGTATTATTGAGTATTTTAATGTATAAAAGAGGTATGCTTTCAAGTAAAATGTCTCTTTCTAGTTGATATAAATTGATTCAAAAACTGGTTAACTGTAAAGACACCTATACCTAACCAAGATGTTAACTTTTGTTATTTGAAGAACAAACTGTAACACCATGCAAAGGGAGAAAAGGAGAGAGCACAAGAAAATGTGTGTGTGTGATTCAGTCCCATGCAGAAAAGGGAGGGCCTGTCTCACTGTCTGTGTGTGCTTGTATGCTACCCAACACAGACAACCATATGGAAGAATGAAATCAAACCTATCCTATATGTTGTTATGCGTCATTGTGACATCTAGAGCAAGCAAATTGGATAGGATGATATTTTAGAAACTGTTTACCCTGGCAGAATTATGAACATTTGTTTTGGAAAACATGATACTGCTCTATATTCATTCTGCTTTCAGATGCAAGAAGAAGACGAAGCTGACATGCTTCAATAAGGACGGACACTGAGGAACAATCTGAATAGGTTATGGTAATGCCTAACCATTCCCCCAGTGACTGTGATATGAAGGACACTTTGCGTCAAAATGCCACAAAGGGACTTGTTGACCATGAAGACGACCTAGGTTCCTGTTCCCTGGCTTCTGCAAAAGACTGTCCTCTCTGAAACTGCACATAGACGATGTTGCACCAGTACACACACTTGCAATTTCACAACTGTAATGTTGATGTACTTGATATTATTCTGCTTGACTGAAATATATTTACTCATATGCTTTGCCTTTTTTCTTTGAAGTGTTACCTGAATGTAGCATTATATATTATAAAAAGGGGGGATATGTTAACGAAATTTAATTTGCCTTATGATTGTATAATATTTTAATGCACAATACATGCTTTCTGGCTGTTGAACTTTGTCCCAGTAAACTAACAGCCCCAAAGTGTTTTGCTAAGACAAAAGTTGTTGTTTAGCCTTGAAGAAGAAACTGCCTAATAAGATTTTGGCACATACAGAGGTATGACGCATTCATGTGCACAGTGGTTGGGGAGAAAAGACTCCCTAAATTTCCCATATTCTGATATCTACCTAATTAAAAACATTTCTGCTTTCGCCAGCAAAACAAGGGCTGGACACACAAACTTGATGGTGTTTTCGCACACACCATTTCACTACATATAATCTCTGTACACTGTTCATTCGATGTATTCAATCATGTAAGCTACACTTGTGATACATGTTGTTTGACCCTTGCATTTGCTGTTTGCAAGTAAACTTCGCCTGCTTTTGAAAAAGCCTGACTCAGTTCTAATTATTACAAACACTTTGGGGTTTTAATAATTCTAATAACAGTATCATTGCAGTTGCAAAGAAATAAACCAATCCTTTACCTTCTCTCCAGTGAAATGTATGAGTCTTGTCTTCTTGCGTCTGAATTTTGCTTTAAACTTGCCTTGCCAAATGCCTTCACAGCAGATGAAGCAACAGGTGCAACAATAGGTCGCCTGAATAGGAGGTGTGCAGGTTTAAAGAGGACCTATGATGCTTTTTGACTTTTATGACCTATAAACGTTGTTATGATGATTCATAGTCATGCTTAACCATACTAAATTATCAAATAATGACTTACATGCATTTTGACGTATTCCCTGCTGACCGTCTGGGGTGTCTGTGCAGAGCGGTGCAGAGCACTAAACACTATTCTAGCTAGGGCTGGGCGATATGACCAAAATCTCATATCCCGATATAGAAATGTCTTATGCCGATAACGATACATTTGACGATATAGCATATTTTCTGTAAATTAAATTAATAAATATTTAATATAAATAATTAAATACTCAACAAATATTTACAAGTATTTACCCATATTTGATTATTTTCAGCTTTTATTAAAACGCAAATGTTCAAGCATTCAACATAATAGAAAATTGCAATGTGACATTTGAGTAGTTTTGGGCTGTGTGGGGTTTCAGGGCACAGAATTGACTGAATTGGTGGATTCCTCCTTAGCTTAGCTCATTAGCCTAATGGAGCTATCCTCTTTAGCTGAGGCTGTGGCCTGTAAATTCACCCTGCGGAGAGGGTGACCGCCCCGGGGAGCGCGCAGGAGCTTCTCACCGCTGAGAGAGCAGCCGAGCCGCGCATTACTGCGAGCCGGGAAGCGCGCGACAGCCCGCGGGGATAACAGCTCGCTAGCTCGGCTGCTATCCCCCCGCGAGCCGGTCGAGCGCTGCCCGGGTGACGTCGGTTCGACGGCTCAGTCAGCGGGGATATATGATCCTCTGAATACTCGTCTACACGTGTGCAATCACAGACAGGTCTGTTACCGATGGATTTTAGTGTCCAAAATGAACTTTGATTATCACGCAAGCGAGAAAAGCCTGGTGTGGTGGGGCGGAAGTAGTGTGATGGAAGCGCAGCGGGGCTAGGAACTAGGAAGCGCTAAGTGTTTCTGCTTCAAAATAAAAGTCAAAGTTGACTTTGATTTCTCACATTTCACCAGTTAAAGGCTTTTAATGTGAAGTTACGCTGTAGGAAATCTTCGGTTTAATTAACAGTAACTTCACTGCGAGCTACATGTATAGTTTGTGTCCTAAAGAGTGGAATTTGCAACATAACGAAATAAACGATATTGCATAAAATGAAACGATAGACGTTTTTGTTTCGTCAGACGATATATATCGCCATATCGCACAGCCCTAATTCTAGCCAGTCGAGAAGTCACGTGTTCAGAGCGGTCTAACCCTTTGTAACCGTCTGACGTCGCATGTAACCTTAGGGCGTCACCACGCGGATGTTTCCATGTATAGTAATGCTGTCACTTCCTTGCTCGCGTCTGCCTCGCGCCCTTATAGGTCCATGCTCGCGCTTCCCGCCACTGAAAGTGTTCCGGAAGGAAGGTAACCAATCACAACGGAGTGGGGTTTACAGGAGGGGGAGGGGGCGAGCGGAGATCGCCGAAGCACAGGCGGAGGGAGCGGAGATTACCGAAGCACAGGCACTCAAGTGTTGACAGGACGTGCTGGATCGCCAAAATAAGAGAGAGAGCTTCCCGAAAATCTACATAGTTTTTTGTGATGTGATTCGTGTCAGGTTGCTCTATAGCAGTGTAAAACAAGAAATTAAGACCAGAAAAGTAGTATAATAGGTCCTCTTTAACTATAACTTTGCCATTCACGCCCGTGTTAAAATACCTAGTGCTAGTTGTGTGGCCACGTGAGAAAGGGACAGTAATAGTGCAGACATGGAGAAAACAAGCATTTGAGCCACTGTTAACATGATAGAGGGAGTTCATGTAGGCGTAGCAGATGGTCTGGAAAGCACTAGCTTAGTTCTGTCTTAGCTCAACAATCCTATACACACAATGAGAAACCCAGACAGTGATCTAACTGTGGGGATGCTACATTAACACCTCAGTATGATCAGTTTCTAAGTACTGTGTGTTCTGCGTATCTTGTTTAGATCCCAGAGTTTTAGTTACCCCTGTACAGGAGGTTCTGGTACCAGCTCTCCGCTTAAAGGGTCCGATTCCTATCACCTGAGTATATTACCTGTTCAAGGATAAACTAGGAATAATTAAGCTGGTGGCGACTTCACCGTTGTCTGGGAACTGCACGGAGATCCTCCCGAACTTTGTCCAAAGTCTCAGAAAGTTCTCCTAAGAGGAGTGGAGAGGGGAGCCTAGTCAGACTCAGCCTTCCAAACCTCCTAGCCATCCGGTCTTGATTCACACAGACAAAGAGTTCTCTCAAATTGTCCCTTCAGCTGGTTGGAAGTGGTTAAGCGCTCTGGTTGTCGGTCCTCTGTGATTCAGTTGATGAAGGGTGTTGAGTTCTCTAAGTCTTGCGATGTCTTTGCTGCTCTGTTTTTCTGTCTAGTCCAGAGACTAAGTTCTTTTCAGAGACCAAGTCCTTTTCTTGGTCCGTGGCTTGCTTCTCCGGGGTGGTCGATCCGAGGTCTGCTTGCTTCCGTCCGCGAGGTCCGACGAGGCTTAACTGACTTTTTCTCCGCAAAACCTTGCCTTATATTCTCTTTATTTTCTAGATTAATAACTTTTACTAGTTTACTAACTTCCCCTTTTTCTCTCCACCTGCTTTTGCTGAGTGGCCATATTTGGTCACGTCCTCATTACATGGTAAAAAAACCCTAACATTCGACTTCCCTTCTATCTTCACACCTTATGCAACAACAGCCCAAGCAGCTTCCTGTATCACTTCAACTCTCACAGCACTCTCTGAATATAATTCTAACATAATAACACCTTATTGTACTTCTAAATCATATTATTCATTAATACATCAATCAACAATTTCATGGTAACAACATAATTCATTACATTTGTATTTCATCGCTTTAGCTTGCATAATGGTTATAATCTCTGTGCTTCACATAGCATGATCATATAGTACCTTTAAAGAGGACCTATTATACTACTTTTCTGGTCTTAATTTCTTGTTTTACACTGCTATAGAGCAACCTGACACGAATCACATCACAAAAAACTATGTAGATTTTCGGGAAGCTCTTTCTCTTATTTTGGCGATCCAGCACGTCCTGTCAACAGTTGAGTGTGTGTGCTTCGGGCATCTACGCTCCCTCCGCCTGTGCTTCGGCCATCTCCGCCTGATCTCCGCTCCCCTCCCCCCTCCTGCAAACCCCAGCTCCGTTGTGATTGGTTACCTTCCTTCCGGAACACTTTCAGTGGCGGGAAGCGCGAGCATGGACCTATAACCGCGCGAGGCAGACGCGAACAGGGAAGTGACAGCATTACCATACATGGAAACATCCGCGTGGTGAAGTCACTATTTTTATGCGACGTCACGATTTATGACCGGGTAGACCGCCTTGAACACGTGACTTCTCGACTGGCTAGAATAGTGTTTAGTGCTCTGCACCGCTCTGCACAGACACCCCAGACGGTCAGCAGGGAATACGTCGAAATGCATGTAAGTCATTATTTGATAATTTAGGATGGTTAAGCATGACTATGAATCATCATAACAACGTTTATAGGTCATAAAAGTCAAAAAGCATCATAGGTCCTCTTTAAGTTGCTGGTATATTCTCAGAGCCTTTTCCTGGCCTTTAAGAGGCCTACTAACAAAGCATTATTATGGCTATGTTCCAGGTAGTGAGGAGCAGTCAGGGATTCAGATTACTTGACAATCTACAATTAGTTATAGTATCTCTCTGAAACACACACAAACACACATGCATGCACACACACACACACACACACACACACACACACACACACACACACACACACACACACACACACACACACACACACACACACACACACACACACACACACACACACACACACACACACAAACAATTATTATTATTATTATTATTATGACTCAGTACACAAGGCTGTCACACATGGTTCAGGATGTTCTAGGAACAAACATCTGTTCTTATGTTCTAGTACTGACACTGACACTGTTGCTGCTGTAACTATAACTTGACATTTGAAATGTTCATATCTTTTTTCTCATTTTCCTTTGCCAGATTATTCATCTTTACTTCCTCTGGTGTTGAAGCTTTGATTGCACATTCCCTGATAGACATTATTTTATCACATGCTCTTTATTACTTATGCTTCAGATGTAAAATTTCTAATTCTGAATATAAAGTTGCTGAGTTCTAATATGATTCAAACATAGTCATGATAAACTGATCAATGTCTCGCCTTGATGGTTCAGTAACCTACACCACTTTTCTTTATTTTCCATTAAAGGTGGACTCAGCTTTTCCGGAGAACGCTTTTTGTCAAAATCCCTTTTCGTCAAAATCAGTGAATATCTCCTCACGATCCGCTAAGTGTGTGCACTGCAACAAAAATAAATACATGTTAATACACAGCCCAGGCTCTGTAAACTGGTATGTAAACAAAGGGGGCCCATCGTAGCTAGCGATATACCAGTTTATGTTGAGTATAAATACTGGATTTTTGTTCAGCACACACACACAGTGTAGACAGGTAGAAGAGTGTGAGTAGATATTCACTTATTTTGACAACAAGCTTTGTCCAGAATCACTGACTCCACCTTTAAATAATCTATTTTCCTATAACTCTGCCCAGAAACTGACATCATGACTTAAGCCGAGGAATGTGAAAGGAAGGAGCTTCACTTTAATAGTGGCTCTACGTAAAGCTTGATAAATGATGCAAAGACTGAAATGAACATCTTGACAACAATGCCTTCATGGCTTTGAGTGTATATTGATCTAAAAAGAGATTAATAATAAGAAAAAAAATCAATTAACAGAATGTAATATTATTTTATAAGAAAACAGCTCAATTCATGTCATATAACAATAGATGACGTGCTGAGAGACATGGGCAGGGGAGATTCAGACCAGCAATAGCAATATGGCAACCAGTTTTTTTGGTTTCCAGGCAACCGCTGTTTGGCCACCCTTTGTCAGTGGACTATGGGGGGTGGGTGGGGGGGGAGGGGTTGTCTAGTGACTCATCTTTAGGAACTAGGCAGATACACCAATCACACACATACAGGACCCAAAAAAACCATCTCAAAATAATGTTTGATCGTGTTCTATGATGGACTATGGGGAAAAATAAATGGTGTTGTCCACCAGAATAGAAGCCCCACTCTTTTAATCTTATTTCTATTTTTCTCTGTGTTGTTGTTGTGAGGACCACTTAGAACACGCTTCCCCCCGAAAAAGAATATCAGCGACTACATACTGTGTATGTATTTATCCATACCCATGCGTTTCAGTGTAATGAGACACCTGCCATTATAGGGACATTAAAAAAACATTAGACAAACATGGACTTTACATAAAGTGTCCTCTCTCTTCCCTTCAAAACAGCCCCATCCAGGAGAGACCAACCGTAACCGCCTGCCTACAGTCCCCCCTGCCTGTAAACACACACAGCCGAGCTACCATCTTCAAATAGTGCATACATGCACTCACATACACGTGCACAAATGTACCCTTAACCTTGTATTCCCATCACAGAGATACAAGCTCTGGAGAAACAATGAAAAGTTAAATGATGGAGTATGGTGGTTGAGGTTGAGTGGAGGTAGAGTAGGTGTAGGTAGGAGGCGTCGGCTGGAGAATGGAGGTGCACACACAAAACAAACACACACACACACACACACACACACACACACACACACACACACACACACACACAAACACACACACACACACACACACACACACACACACCACAAAACAAACAAAATTAGTGGAGTGGTCCCAATCTGACAATTGTATCAGACTCCACCATGCCGTACCGGCCTCACTGCTGCACGGTCAAGTCATCGTGACCTAGATTTTATTATCACATTATGCCATGAAACGTGCTGCCTAATAGTAATGGCCCCCAAATCCAATTTGTTTTAAACACTATGTTCAGAAATCAAGCGCTGATTATAAAGAAGGGGGATGGATCTGAACAGTTGTCTAAATGCCACTCAAAACAATACTTTTCCTATCCACAATTCAACCATGACAGATATTACACTAGGTATCGAACTTAAAACTCCTAAAGTGCCATAGATGTGGGTGGGCACGTGGTTAGAGTGTCCCCCTCCCCAAGTTCAAGTTGGGTCTTGGGAGTTTATGTTTAAAATGTACAATCTCATGTTACACATTGAGTTTTTAAGCCAGATTGTGATCCTCTTTAGAAATGTGACCGTTTTATAATGGAATAAAATACAATGCAAACGCCATTAAGGTTGTTCATAGTTCAGGCATTTAGGGTTGCAGTAGAAATATTTTATGTTGGTGCACAACATTTTAAAGACAGCTCAAGAACGCTTTTTTGTATGGGAAGAAAGGGAGACTGGAGTGCACCGACTGACAGGTGAGAAGCACTCTACACTGTAGAGGAAGAGAGAGAGAGAGAGAGAGAGAGAGAGAGAGAGAGAGAGAGAGAGAGAGAGAGAGAGAGAGAGAGAAAAGAGAGAGAGAGAGAGAGAGAGAGAGAGAGAGAGAGAGAGAGAGAGAGAGAGAGAGAGAGATGTGTCATTACTGGATTGTGTTCTAGATGTATGTAGTGCAGTCTTCCAGCACTTCACTTATAATAATTGCACTTCAGGGTTAGAAATCCATTATCTCTGGAGCTAACAAAGATTTTAAATAGTTAATTTTGCTTTACTGTAATACCACTGCCTTCCTCTGAGACATCACATGCAGGACCCCCTCCCTGTTCCAAGTCTCACGAGGCGCAGATAGCGAGACCAGTCGTCAATCAGTACGCTAACTGAACGTGTGTGTGTTGCCCAACATGCCCCCGTGTGGTCTAAGTTGTGCCACAAGAGAGAATACCATGGGGTAAATTGTGCCATTGATATATATCTCACAAACTGTAATGCAAGACAAATCCACAAGACAATTACTTATTCAATGTTTATTTAAAGTAAATATTTTACAAAGATTGAAGGTCAATTTTCTTAAACAAGGCCTAGCAGATCTAGGTGGTTTTACCTGCAAAGCTCACAATGACAAAGTAAGTCACCATCTTCAGCTTTCTGGCCATCTGAACTCTTGTCAGTGGTGTCATTAAGTGGAATAGAGATGTCACTCTCTTCTGAGCTACTGTAGACAATCACTTTCTTTTTGGTGACCAGCGTATACAGCCATGCTAATGGCACAACTCTCAGAAATGTACTTTGCACTAGCTGCTCCGTAGCCTGGCACCGCCCGCCTACTACTTCCGTTCAATTTTCATTTCCCTTCAGTAGTCAGTCTGGGTGTGCGGTATATTCTTAGGTTTTCTCCGGACAGATTTCTGCCGGTCCAATCAGCTAACAGAAGGAGTGGCTCAGAAGCCGGCGCATGACATGGTTGGTTGGCAGATCCACAGTGGCACTGGGCAGATCCAATAGTTTTAAAGTTCAACAGACACCCGCCTTCAAGTGAGTTAACGTTTGTCAATTGAGAGGTTCCAGACCTTCTGTACAAATGAAATGAAGTACAATGGTCTGGTAGAACCAGGCTACCTGCTCCGTGCTTGTGGAACCAACTGCCACCTGACAAATGTGATTCCTCCATTTCTGCCTTTAAATCAAGGCTCAAAACCCATATGTGGCTTTTCCTCCCCATTAACTATCTTACCTCTGCACTACTATCTTTTTTTATACGTGGATGTATGGGCTTCATGTCTTTTATTTTTGTTATTGTTATTTTACCTTCATTGTTTACCTACTGAATGCACTATGTACAGCACTTTGGACAGTGCAAACTGTTATAAATGTGCTTTTATAAATACATTTTACTTACTTACTTATAACTCACCTAGGCCCTTTGGCACAAATCACCCCAACCCGAGAATTTTGGATAATTAGCATGATGCAGCCGTTTAGGGCTGACATCGTGCTAACTGTATAGACTCAAAGTGTAGCATACTAAAGCACTAAAACATGTATCAAATGTTTTCAAACTTGTCTATAAGTGTTAAGCCACAATAATCAAAAAACCTTGATCATGGAAATTTTACTTTGAAAGGCAAAACCCAGTTTTAGTTAGCTTAAATGTGCTTATATCTTATTCCTTGTGTCTCCCTTCTCTACAGGATGAGTCAAATGGATGGCTCTTCTTAAATATATGGTCACATTTCCAATTTCTTCCACGGTTTTCTAGAAACAAGGGGTGGCACAACTTCCCCACTGGCACAACTCAGGCCACTCTCCCCTAGAAGGTGAAAAGGGAGAGACGACTACATTCATTCTGTTAATAAATACATGTTTAATTTAGAATTATTGTACATAATAATCAGTTGACACACATCAAGACAGGGTATTGATGAAATCCACAATATGCAGGTAACAGTGTTGCAGTTTGTCTGCAGGCAAAGCAATAGGTTGTTAAGTTGCACTTTGTAATGTTCAAAATATCACAACAGAAAAAAACTGAAGTTAAAATATTAAAGAAAATTAAAATGACAACATTATTGCATGATTTAAGACTGTTGATCAAATTTGATTTTGAGCAATAAACAAATGTACATACCTTTCACAGCTTAAATAATCAAAATAAAAGCTCAACCGAGGGGGAATCTAAAGAATCAGTCTTCATAATAATTGGATCTGTCGTATTTTACATTTTAAATTAACCAAGTCCAAACAATTTACATGCTGGAAATGTACATTTGTATATGTATATTAAAACAAAGGACCATAAAAGAATTGCGATTAAAATTGAATTGTTGGAGAATAACAAATAAAAAATAAAAAGCCCCCTATGCATTCAAGCATGTTGAGGCATGCTTGAATGCATAGAAAGAAATGGGAAAACCTTTGAAGCTATAAAAAAAAAGACTAAATGTATGATTAAAAAGAAAAACGAAATACAGGACATATAGGCTGTTCATTCCTTAGTATGGACAGTCTACTTCTAGCAGGAAAAATAAATCCAACTGGAGGGTGGTTGAAACACAACATGGATTTAGAAGTGCAAGGAGTTACACGCAAAAGTCACACAAGGTTTCGAAACATGGAATGGCATTCTGGATTGGCGTTTTTTTTTTGGTGACAAGAGATTCCCGCACCTGCTTTGTCCGTGCTCTGTCTCACATGTATCTGTTTTTGACGTACTCCCTGTACATCAACATGTCTTCCCTGCACAGTATCCTGACCTGGCCCAGGCCTGTTATGACGTGGCTCTCAAACTCCTCCCGGCTGTCTCGGTCCACCTTGGGAGGAGAGGTGGCGTAGATACTGTCCTCCGGGAAGCAGGACACTGGTTTTCTGAGACAAAGAAAATAAAAGACAGAGGTCTGTGTTTTAATATATGGATGTATCAGAGCACTCATCTTCAATTGGGATGGTCCGAGAGGTACTGCAGGGGGTCCCCCCAAAAATGATTTAAAATGTTCATCATTATTTTTTTATTTTTTTAGAAAAATTAAATTGAGTAAACTTCAAGCATTAATAAGCAATACTAAAGATACTTTTTGCAAAAAGGATTTACAAAGTAAGTAGTTCCCATGACCCCCCACGGGCAGGCCATGAGCTCATGGGTAATGATGCATAGCTCAATATAGATCCTTGTTTGCTGTTACATGTAATTTATAATCATTAGACTGTTCCAGAAAATGTTTAAAGTTCCTCATAGCTACTATAAGGAACGTCGATTATTTGTGATTTTTGTTTTATATCGGTAAAATTAACGGAACACCTGCCAAACATATGCATTCAGCAAATAATTGGCTGAAAAAAGTCAAGTGGAAAATGGTGAAAGCTGCAAAGTGGCAGGTGACCTTCTTGATTTAATGTATGAACTTTAGCACATGTATGTTTCAAACAAATGGTCAGTGTGCCTGTTAAATAGACCATTGATTTAAATACAGAGGTTCCTGTTTTGACAAAATTATAAAATGAAAACACACAACAATAGCCCCTTAGAGGCAAAAGAAAACGTCCAAATGATTTAAAATATAAACCCTCATTTAAAAAAACAATACAAATTGCTTGCTTATTCAATTCCCTGCCAGGTTACAGGGTGTTAAGGTGATTAGTTTGAATAAAACATTTGATCTCTGTTGGACAGAAAACATTTTAGTGACACATGAATATTTAAAGTATCTATTTTAGTCCCACCTGTCCATTAGTCTGGTTTCTGAGACATTAAGGGCTTAATATAAATGAAGAAGGAAATCAATCACCAAACCTGACGGATGCTCCACGCCAGGTGTCCACCCACATTATTCATATCCTTTCCGCTTTTACCTCCACAAATTGAGTCAGCTTTGTCTGAGCCTGATGAGTCCATAGAGGAACCACACAGAGGGAGGAGACAGGCTTAATGGAGGAAACACGTTTTTGGGTGCTGTAACAGCAGTCTGAGAATAGTACTGTTACACAACAACAGACACACCTGCACGACCCTGTGGACAAAGCGATGGGTGGACGGACCAATGAATGGTCAGAGTTTAAAAAAGGTTACAGACACTAATGTGCAGACTAGGGGGCGATAGCAAACTGAAACATGGTCCATGGATGAAGAGATGTAAAGAGTCCCTGCCGACTGAGGGGTGTATCTTGCGCACTAAAGCCAATATCTGTATGACCATTTGTGTGACATATACAACCTTGCACCTGTTCTAAACAAGCCATGCCATTTGTTTTTCCTTTGAGTAAAAACATGTATGGACATGAAAAGAGCGACACTGATTCATGTGTTAGCAAACATTTCCATTTAATCATCATTATAAGAAGACTCCCACCTGTGAGTAATCGATGTACCTGTCACACCTGTCCTATGCCAGTGTCTTTCCTACTGTTCGACAGCAACACAGCCCTGCTGTTGTGAATATGTTTGTATTTGTTCCCTCTAAAACTGACAGCACAGCAATACTTTGTAAAGTATTTGAAAATAATTCTTAGCCATGGTATTGCCGTGGCCCTACTGATGGCAATGGCCGCGTTTCCCAGATGCTGATCGTTCTTTGGGGCCAAAGAAGGGTCGAAAGAAGGGTTCGCCAAAGAAGGAGCGTTAAGATACGGGTGTTTCCCAGATGGCTTCTTAAGTGCCTTCTTTGGAGAGCCGTAAGATGAAGCGAAAGAAGCATCGAAAGACGTTCTTTAGTGGGAGCTGTCCACCGCGGTCGTGCTGAAACTGAATAAATCGATGCCAGGCGAATCGATCACCCACCTCTTTATCAGCGCATAAGTCACACACAGTGCCCCGTGGTCTCCCCTGCACAGGTGGAATTAGGCTACGCATGTATCGTGTGTGTGGGGGGGTGGGTGGTGTGGGTGCGGGTGTGTGTAGCAACAAGTGTATCAAGTAGTAATCAAGCCCATTAGCGCATATATACCCCGTGGATATAGGCACACACATGTGAGAATGGAAGAAAGCGGCAGCAAAAGAAACAAGCGGGCACCGTCGTTTACCGCGGAGGAGATGGGCGTCTTAATGGACGAGGTCTGGCAGCACCGGGGAGTTTTATTCGGGGGAACAAGGGGTAAACAGAACATCACGGTGAAGAACCGTGTTAGGCAGGCCATAGCCGAAAAATGTCCCCCTCCAGCCCATGTGGCCTGCGTGACTGGCGTGCTGTGAGGAAGAAGTGGCAGGATTCCAGAACCAAACAAAAAGGAAGAGTGGAAGGTTTCACTAATCAATCTCCCTTGTTGCAGGTGATGCAGACGCCCAGTAAAGACAGCACGTGAGTAACCCCTCCCCCATATGGTTTCAATAAACTATTTTGGTTTCTTTTCAACCATGTATTGTGTGGATCATTTTGCATTGAAATGAGGGTGTCAAACCTAGCAACAAAAAGTCCCAGGCAATTTGTAATTTATCTAAGCGTAGGTTAATGACGTGTGCGTATTGTGCGCCCTTTCAACAGCATTCCAGTGCCAGACTTTCAGGTAAAGCACCCGGACACTGCAGCAATAATCATAGTGTGCAGGACGTTACATGTAGCCTACATCTGCTGGTTCTGTTTATTTATTTCAGCCTTCAGGCCTGAGAGTTGATATGGGTGATATGTGGTGGTTGTGGGTTTATGGTTTAGTGCTTGGTGACTGGTGGTGATGAAGAGGTAGGGGCTGCGGGTTGTTGGACTGGGCTGAAGGCAAAATTGCAGCGGGTTGCTCTGGATGTGTGGAGACACCAGAGTGATCAGCCGTTGGATCTCCGCACGGGGCAGCTGGTACTGTGCCTGGACGGCCCGGTCTGATAGCACGTCCAGTGGGGAGAAGTGCCGACGCACGTATGCATTTATGTAAACCGTCTGGCTTTGCGCACGGCGAGGCTGTTGGTTCGCAGCGAGAAGGTGTTGTATTGCAGCCATGGTTTCTCACACGCTGCGGACTTTGGCAACGCCTTTAGCAGGTGGAGCCGCTCTGAATGAGGTTCAGCTGAGTTCAATTAAATCTGTTTCTTTGATATCTGTGAAATGCCACAGGGTTGATGTTTTTTGTTGTATGTGTAGTAGTACTATAAACTCACATGTGTGTGGAAAACGTAAACGTCTAATTCATTAAAACATTTTTTTTTCTCTACTATTAGTCTATGTTTCTTGCGCCAGTGGTCCGCATTGAGCATTGTTTTATTATTTCGAAAAGCGGAGGAATTTAATTTCCCTGACGCGGCATGATCACTGACGATTTGGTCGCTAAGAAGGTTGAAAGAGTGGGTAGCTCCGTCGTACAGTTCCATCTTAGTGAAAGTACTACTTTCGCTAAGAAGGAATCTGGGAAACGCATTCTTCTTTCACAGCGTTCTTAAGATCGCTCCAAAGAAGTACTTAGCCCAAAGAGGCTCTTTGGGATTCTGGGAAATGCGGCCAATGTCTGTCGGTCGGCTAGTTGGTCTATCTCTTCGGTCCGGACTGAAATATATACATAACACTATTTGGAATGGGACACAATTCTGTACTGATGTGCGTGGTACCAAGAGGCTTAATCCTTGTGATTTTGGTGATCCCCCTGACTTTTCTCTGAAAGGAGGTTGACATTTGTGGTAACTATAAGATGATGCTTGGACGATGAAATGGCTAATATTATACCTGTTTGTTCAACATAGCGTTTCAGATTAAGATTTTCTTTCTATCCCAAAATGGGCAATTCATTTGTCACTGTCTACCTCTAACATTGCTGTATAGTTCCTGACTTGTATTAAAGCGGATTGCTTATGCCATACACTGTAGGACAATGTCAGGAATAGAATGTTTTTAACACAATATACATTATATTGTGATAAAAAAATAAAGCCCAAATCACTTTTTAATTAAAAAATTGGCCCATTCCTAGACAGGAGTAATCACCAGCATGAGTGCCAGATACTTGAAAATGTGTGCAGGCTAAATGAGTAGGGATTCATAAATCCAAAGACCATTGATGAAGATCTCTATTTTTCATGTATTCTCAGGTGAGGTTTAGTGTCATGGCTAAAAAAAAATATTTTTGATTTTACCTCTTTATTCGGAGTCTCAAACTCTCCTTTGTATCAAAAGATAAAAATGTCTTGTCCTTCTGTGCCTCTGTTCCTTTCATAGAGAAATCTTTAACAAATCTCTCCCTCACCTGCACTCTCTCTCCCTGGCCTTACTTTAACAAAAAAAAACATGAAGGTCACGTGTACCATGTTTCCCATCTAGTCAAGTATCATTTCACCCATTATGCACAAGAATAGACATCAAAGTCCATCTGGCTACCTGGATTTATTTTCAGTTCAAAATGATAAAACAACCTCTCCTGCTTGCTCTCAACTCTTTTTTCAAAAGCCTTTGCTTACAAACCCCCTCGCCTTCAGTGGCCTTCGGAGGGTTTTCTTGACTACAGGGTATTTATTTTCAAGATGACCAACCATTGCACAGTCAGTCACGCTCCATAGAAATAACAATACTTCAAAATATGTTTGCACTCTGTCCTTAGTCCCCTCCATAAGTATCGGAACAGTGAGGCCAATTCCTTTATTTTTGCTGTAGACTGGAAACATTTGGGTTTGACACCAAACGATGAATATGAGACAATAGCTCAACATTTCACCTTTCATTTCCAGGTATTCACATCTGGATCCTATACACAACTGAGAAGATATAATTATTTGTAAAGGAACACCACATTTTTAGGCGAGCAGAAGTATTGGAACAGATAGACTTTAAATAGATTAAAGTGAATAAAACTTACTATTTTGTCGCAAAACCTTTGCTTGCAATAACTGCATCAAGCCTGTGACCCATTGACATCACCAAACTTTTGCATTCTTATTTTGTGATGCTTTTACAGGCTTTCACCGCAGCCTCATTCAGTTGCTGTTTGTGTTAGGGGGTTACTCTCTTAAGTCTCCTCTTTAGCAGGTAAAATGCATGCTCTATAGCGTTTAAGTCTGGAGATTGACTTGGCCAGTCTAAAACCTTCCACTTCTTGCCCCTGATTAACTCCTTTGTTGTGTTTTAGGTCATTATCTTGCTGCATGATGAAGGATCTTCCAATCAGTTTGGTTGCATCTTTCCTTAAATTGTCAGACAAAATGTTTCTGTAAACTTCTGAGTTCATTTTGCTGTTGCCATCATGTGTTACATCATCAATGAAGAATAATGAGCCCGTCCCAGAAGAAGCCATGCAAGCCCAAGCCATGACATTGCCTCCACCGTGTTTCACAGATGAGCCTGTATGTTTGGGATCATGAGTAGATCCTTTCTTTCTCCAAACTTTAGCCTTTCCATCAATTTAGTAAAGGTTCATCTTGACAACAACACAGTAACACATGATGGCAACAGCAAAATGAACTTAGAAGTCTACAGAAACATTCGGTCTGCCAATTTAAAGAAAGATGCAACCAAACTGATTGGAAGATGCTCCATCATGCAGCAAGATAAGGATCCAAAAAAACTGCAAAAACAACAAAAGAGTTCATCAGGGGCATGAAATGGAAGGTTTTAGACTGGCCAAGTCAATCGCCAGACTTAAACGCTATAGAGCATGCATTTTACCTGCTAAAGAGGAGACCGAAGGGAGTAACCCCCCAAAACAAACAGCAACTGAATGAGGCTGCGGTGAAAGCCTGGAAAAGCACCACAAAAGAAAAATGCAAACGTTTTGTGATGTCAATGGGTCACAGGCTTGATGCAGTTATTGCAAGCAAAGTATTTGCGACAAAATATTACGGTTTATTCACTTTAATTTATTTAAAGTCTATCTGTTCCAATACTTTTGCTTGCCTAAACATGTTGTGTTCTTTTTCAAAAAATTATATCTTCTCAGTTGTGGATCAGATTCAGATGTGAATACCTGGAAATGAAAGGTGAATTGTTGAGCTATTGTCTCATATTCATCGTTTGGTGTCAAACCCAAATGTTTCCAGTCTACAGCAAAAATAAAGGAATTGGCCTCACTGTTCCGATACTTATGGAGGGGACTGTATAAGCATATTCATGTCAGTGTTTGATCAAAATAGAGATGTAGGATGAGAATTTAAATTGGTAGCATAGCAGGAGCAGATAGGCTGCCCTTTGCATTGTGCATTCTATTCTCTCTGATATGAATAAAACCTTATTGCCTTTCACAAGTGGCTGGATTTTACTCAAGAATCATGAAAAAAGCACTCCATGAGCTGTATGATATGCTGGGTCATACATATTGGAATTGGAATATTTGGTTTAAAGGAGATTAAATTAAACAGTGCACAGCAGGAAGCCTCACTGGAAACCACTTAGCAGAGCAAGTGTGTGTTCACTTGTACCGAAGATACTGGAAATGTTGAGTGGTATATGAAAGGGGTAAGATTAAGGCATGGGTTCCGTAATTAAGATTTAATTTTACGATTATTCCAGCCAAAATAATTGCAATTCACAATATTATTCTGATAATTTGGTTCACATATTCTTAAAACCCTGAACAGGGCTGTAAAACAAAATGGAATCCCTTTACCTTACATGTATTAAGAGGCAAATATTTAATTGCAACAAACACAGATAGGACACACATCTTTTTCAAGTGAAAAAAATAAATAAAAATCAAAAATTATTTACAAATGTACTTTTTTGTGGGGGGATACTGAAAATCGACTTTCAAGTTTTTTTTTTATCACAATGATTGAATACATTAAATATTCCCAGCAAATGTATTATTAACTACATAACATATTCGAGCTTATTTTTTTGTGTGTTAAAATCATTTGATTTGTTACTTACAAGCTTATGATGTTTTCCAGGCTTATGTGTTCTGTTCTTTCCACCCTGTGCTGGCTCTCGCCCAGATGTGCAAACCTGCAGGAAAACACCCCACACACACACACATCATTTAAAAACACAAATATTCCTGCAAAAACACGTCAAAAGTCTACAATATACACACATAGTGAATATACTGTATGTTGGTCTCTGCCCCATTATCTCTCCCTCTCCATCAGGTAAATACCCATTAGCAAAGGATAATTGGATAACAGTGTATTTCATCTCTTAATCACTCTTTCAAATTTCAGGTTCATCTTGTTTATTTTTGTTCAATAATAATCCTTAGCAATGACCTAAACATGTCTGTTGAGTTCTCTTATGTACAGCGAACATCATCATCAAATCTTAGGTTATTTTTCTCTTTTGCAAAGACACAATAATATGCAATAATTGAGTCCCCCCCTCTGGGTCTTGCTTATGATTTTTTAATATTAATGCAATGATTAGCAGAGCTCTGGCTGCAGCTTAAATCTTTGGAGCTATTCCAACTTCCAGCCTTAATAAATGAATGTAGTTTCATTCTCATTATGTTCCACTAACAGTAGGGGGATATGAACACCATTCTTCACTACCATTTGGATGTCTTTTTCTATTTAAGTTAATTCTCCTGGTTCGATCACGCCTCAAACCAAGTGCCTGCTATCAAAGTCAGAGATACAAACACAATATACAGTATATATAAGTCATTAGTTAAACAAAAGGTGCTAACATGTATTGTATATGTTATTCTTATTTGGTTCATGTAAGTGCCATTTCAAATGAATTGTTCAGTGCACCTTGTTATTTTATAAAGATGAATTCACAGACACATGACCATAGACTGACGAGCTGAACCCTCCCCTCAAATGCATTGCACTGTATCAGCAGAGCAGTTAAACATCTGAGGAACAGAAAGTCGTGTTCAGTTTCGGAGCCTGACAAATGGCCGTTCAGTCACTGTAGCTCTCCTCACAATGGCTGGGAGCAAACAAGGAGAAAGGCCAAATTGAAATACAAAAGGACAGGCAGTAAATTGAAGTCAGCGGTGCGGACAAAGAGCAGCGAAGGTCGGGAGTATGATTCACAGAGCGTGGCAGAGTGGACGACCACGCTTTTTTGAAAAATTGACCCTGTGTCAAACCCCGAGAGGGCTGCTGGGTACACGGTGTATTGTCCAGAACACACAATACAACTTAAATGGTAGGACGCAAATTATGGCTGGAGTTCAATGCAGGCGTACGCTATATTGAGGTCTGAAGGCCGAACAGAAAACAGACGAACATTTTTTATGAATTGCAGTTCCATTGAGCACAGGCATTCATGTGACCCCCTCAGGATGAATTGTACATATGTGGGGAGAACACGAGTAAGCCCTCTCGATATAAAGCAGTCTAGTTCAAAACCATGTCATATAACAACTCAAAAATGAGCATACAGTTAAAGTAATAACTTTTCGTGTGTCAATCAGAACAGAATATTATTAATCTGTAAAGGTCTTATGTGTGGCTGAGCTGTTGTAATGGATTCAATTGGATTTCACAGGCTAATACAGTGGTATGTTATCTTTTTCATCCTGAACTGTATTCTGTAGTAAAAGCATAACACGCTTTGCTTACCTACAAGTCACTTTTTCTGTAAATATTAATAGTAGCAATTTAAATGTCCTAATTTTAAAGATTGTAAAAGCCGTACACACTGTGGCTAACCATTTCAAAATGGTTGCATTTGTTGTCAATATCCTACAGCGCGTGTATGTATGCATGTGTGTGCAAGCCTTATTTCTATCACCTTTGGTAAATGAGCAGGTCTTCCTCTGCAGGAAAGGCAGCCAGATTGAGTCCATAGGGCTCCTTGGCCGACTGCTGCTGCATATCCTGGATAAGAGGCCAGAGGAGCAGGGTGAAAAGATCAAACTTAGCTAAACAGGCAACAAGTTATTACAAAGGTTTTACTACAACTTTAAAAGGATTGTTTAAGTTATCTTTCTTTATTAGTCAATTTACACAATGTTACGTGTAGATCTGTTCTCTGTTGCAGTGCTCTTGGAGCTCCTCCTTCAGCCCCTCCTCCTCCTGCTCGTTACCTGCCACCTGCTGCTGCCTATTAAGCCTGGAGGCTTCATTCACTCTCTCTCTCCAGCCAGGGCCAGCAGCATGGTTCCCAGTCAACTTCTTAGATGATTCTTTTTTACAATAAACCCAGTTCTTTTTACATATCATCCTTGTTTGACTGTTTTATGTTGCTTCCTTGAGCCGGGTCGTAACATATTGGGGCCTCGTCCGGGATCAATCCGGATGAGTTTGTTGAGTTAATTTGTTTCTCTTTGTCCCCTAGACAAACTTTGTATGTTTTGGTGGTGTTTGGCAGTGTGGCTGTGAGTAGCGCTTTTCATGGTGAGTATGGTGAGTATAGTATCTGAGTGCTTTTGATTTAAAGTTGTGAGTGATCTCCCTGGTTAGTTAGGGAGTGTGCCAGCTGGTCAGAGCAATCTGTCCTTCCATCAGTGCACTATTTGTTATTTTGCCTTTTTTATTTTCGAGGATATCCTGGGTGGGGGCCTAGAGCTTCAGAGCTGGTTCGTTTGCTGGTTGATAAGTCTAGAGCTTCGAGCCCGGTACGCCTCAAGAAGACAGTTAGGTTTAGTTTAAAGATAGGCAGGTACCAGAGGGGTTTGCTTGGATGGTCTTTTGCACTCGGAGGCTTGCTCACTGTGCCCATCAGTGAATTGATTTGTAATGTTAGCTGAGTTAGTGATTGCTTTATGGGGACAGTTGTGGGTAACGTGTCCTGGATCCTAACTTTGTTCGTGCAGCTTGTGGATTTGTCAAGTGGTGGGGTGTAACTTGACTTTGTAGGCTAGTTCTCCAGAGGTTGTGTTGCCTTAGGTTTGATTACCAGCAGGTTCTATTTTGGTAATAGTTTCTGTATGGGTAATATTTTGTGCTACTTAGTAGTTGATGGGAGTTCTAGGCCTATTTCTGTGATCTTGGTTTCAAGAACCATTTAGTAGAGAGAAGTTGTGACTAGCTGCTTGTGGTATTGGATACTGTGTTGTGTGCACTGGGCATACTGGTTTAATTTGAAACCTTGTGTAAAGTTTCTTTTGATTTTGTGAAAGTAGTCTAGTATGGCAGCACTGACACCACTCGATTACTTTATTAGTGCACCCTCGGAGGAGTTGCAAGACAAACAAACGGAGCGTCTCCTTAAAGAAACACAGATGCATTTAGAACATGAACGTTTGCTTCAAGAACTTGAACTAAAGTATGCAGCTCTGAGCTCGCCTCAGTTTGATGTGGTGAGGAACATTAGACTAGTGCCTCCATTTGTTGAGAAGAATGTTGAGAAGTATTTTGCTTATTTTGAACGTGTGGCTTCCACTTAAGATTGGCCAGTGCATGCCTGGGCATTGCTTTTGCAAAGTGTTTTAGTGGGAAAAGCACTTGACGCTTACATTGCTTTAAGCATTGAAGATTGCAAGGACTATGAAAAAGTTAAAAATGCTATACTAAAAACTTACGAGCTTGTTCCTGAAGCGTACCGCCAGCGGTTTAGAGGCCTCAGTAAGCTGGATGAACAAACTTATGTGGAGTTTGCCAGAGAAAAGGAGATCAGCTTTAGTAGTTGGTGTAAATCCCAGAAGGCAGAAACTAAGGAGGATCTTAGTCAGCTAGTGTTGCTTGAGGAATTTAAATATTGTCTGCCAAACGATGTTTTTGTGTATCTTTTTGAGCAAAGAGTGACTACTCTGGACAGAGCGGCTGTCCTAGCAGATGAGTTTGTGTTGCACAAGAGAAGCTTTGAGAGTGACCATGGGGGCAGAAGGGAAGGGCTGTGGTTAAAAGGGTTTCAAAGCCTCCTCCCAAGGCCTTTTCAGCTAGACGGTCCAGGGCTCCCCTCGAGCGTGCTTGTTTCTATTGCAGGAAGGTCGGTCACCTTATTGCGGTTTGCCCTGCCTTGAGCAAGAAACAAAAGCGTAGTAAGCCGGTTGCTGTTACACCAGGCATTGAGCATCCCGTCCAAAAGTCTCCCGGTTGTGTTGCGGTTTGGTAGTGAGTTAAAGAAAACAACTGACTCTGTTATTGCACTTTCAGACACATCCCAGGCTATTGGTAAGCCCAAGCAGAAGATTCCCCTAGCTCCTTTACAGCCTATGCCTTCGGTCTCCGGTGGGGGACATCCCGTGCCTTCGGTCTCCGGTGGGGGACATCCCGTGCCTTCGGTCTCGGTGGGGGACGTCCGGTGCCTTCGGTCTCCAGTGGGGGACATCCTGTGCCTTCTGTCTCCGGTGGGGGACATTCCTGCCTTCGGTCTCCAGTGGGGGACATCCCTGCCATTTATGTGGTATCATCTTTTATTAATTTTGTTGTGACTTGTATCCTGTGGAACTTGACGGTTGCTATAGCAACCGTTTTAAGGGGGAGGTGTTACGTGTAGATCTGTTCTCTGTTGCAGTGCTCTTGGAGCTCCTCCTTCAGCCCCTCCTCCTCCTGCTCCTTACCTGCCACCTGCTGCTGCCTATTAAGCCTGGAGGCTTCATTCACTCTCTCTCTCCAGCCAGGGCCAGCAGCATGGTTCCCAGTCACCTTCTTAGATGATTCTTTTGTACAATAAACCCAGTTCTTTTTACATATCATCCTTGTTTGACTGTTTTATGTTGCTTCCTTGAGCCGGGTCGTAACAACGAGGCACTTTGAAATTCGTCTTTTCGCATATCCCCTCTCTAGTAACCACACTTCGGAGGGGGTCAGAGCGCAGGGACAGTCATATCACAGCGTCCCTGGAGCAGTTTTGGGGTTAAGTTTCTTGCTCAAGGACACAATGGTAGAGATGGTGGGCACTGTAGATGTAATTCCAGCCACCACTAGTTTTACTTCTAACACCCTTCTGTCTAGTGCCGGGTATCGAACTAGTGACCTCATGGTTACTGGTCGGCAAGCTTTAATCTAGGCCAACCTACTACCCCCCTTTTTTTTGATTGTTAGGAATAATATAAAAGGATAATCACAAGCACGTGGAGCTGCTTGCTTAAGGACAGCTCCCCTATCAAGCGTCTCCAACTTGATAAAATGTAAGGACGTATAGACGAGGCCATCAGGTTCAGCTGCTTCTCCACAACCGATTCACAAATTATGAGGGCCCGAGGAGTGTAATCTAAGCAACTAGGAGCCTAATGTGATTGTTAGAGACAGGTGACAGGGTTTCATGTTCGAGAAAGGCTCCCTCCTGAGGTTCTTGCACACAGTGTGTGTCCAAAGCTTGAAGAGACATTACGCTCATGACAAACAAGCAATACGTAAATTAAAAGGGTCCGACCAGTTCAAGACAAAAATAAATCACCAGCCGAAAAATAAAAAATAAAAAAAATGGTAGCAAAACCAAGTTGGAAGATATTGAATATATAAAAGTGAGGCCCGTTGATCATGGGAGGGTACGCATGTAAATGAAACGTAATACTGTGCAATATATGAAACAAGACCTTTCATTAAAAATAAAGGGAATTAAACACTGAGATTAATGTGGCTTAATCACCTAAAACTTTGAAAAAAAAATGAAACAATTATCAGCAGAGATAATCACACACAGTGCTACGTGCAAGATCAGGAAGTAAAAAGAAAAACAACAGATATTCTCAAGGGTCTTTCGTAATCAATTTATGTTTAGCTTATTAGAAAACAAGCTATCAGGCCAGATTAAACCAAATGTATTTACAAATACTTAGCATTTTTTAATTTTATCTTTTAAATGGTTTACGAAGATTTCTGATGAGGCTGCAGTGGACAAGTGTTCAGCAAAACCGACGACATATAATGTGAAAATGTTGTCAGTTCTAATTTGACTTTCTGTGTTCACACGCTGGTGGTAGGGAGCAGGAATTTCATGTGAACAGCATGGAATCCAACTTGCCTTTTGGCTGTGATACGAGAGATTGTGGGGACGGCGATATATTTGTGGCGGTTTCTTTGGCAGGCATTGGACCATTTCGTAACACCTGAGCTTAATCGGAATACTCTTGTGTAACACATGTGTACACCGGGGGGGGGGGGATATAAGAAGATAGAAATATATAGATTACATTATCGTTTATGAAACTATATTTTAATACAGATACAGAGCCCTTAAAGTTGAAGAAATGTATTTGAGAAACCATGATTTGACTCTTTGGCTGTTTTCTGACACCGCAGCAATACACTCAACGTTATGCATTCAGTTTTGGATGTATGTGTTGTGTATACACCTTAGTTGCAGGGAGGGGGTGAATTAAGGTGTTCCAGGACCATGCTGTGAAACAGTAGCTGTGAATGCACACTGAGCCTCGCACAAACATGGCAACCCACATACACTTACGTGGTGATGTGTAAACGCATACTTGTTTGTACATACACCCACGCACACGTTGCAAATCTCTCTAATTTCATGCGGGCACACAAACACGCCAATATTGGGGGGTTGGGGGGTTATGAAATGAGCATGTGTAATTATATGGCAAGCGTACTAATGATCTGATGCTTAAATATTTCAGCAGTTTTGTGTTTAGCTGGCACCGCAGTAATCAATTCTCAGGGACTGGCGTGGTGGCGGGGACACGAGACACATGAGAGCGTGTGTGTCAATAGTCCATTTGAGATTTCTCTTGTAATGATTCTTCGCTCAGTTAAATCAAGGACAAAAAAAATATTCTTTAGAGTTTAGACACATTCTTTCTTGTTGCACCTTCATTATCCATATATGTGGTTAATAGCAGCTGGAAATCTAGTCCTTTGCGGTGTCAAAACTCCAACACTACTTATTTCAAATAAAACGTTTATTTTATGACTAACTTGATTATGTGGTTTGTGTGCATTAAGTACTGCAGTCACTGTTTAGTAGCAGTCTCCAAGTTTGAGACTGAATTATTCAATTCATCGGAATCATTTTCCCTTTTTCGTAGGACAGTGCTCTGAGAGGAATTCAATTCATTTAATAAAATAAAACAATTCATTTGTTTACCTTTTTGCATTGTATCTCATATATCTCATTTAACACTTAGTTATTTGGTGTGTTTGTGTGAGGCTTATACATTAGACAACATATTTTGGTAACTTAAGACATTTATGTTGCGCAATTTTGGACTCCTGTATACATCATTACTTGTTTTGGTAAATGTATAAAATTATAAAGAGGTATAACCATTACTGGACTCAAGCAATGTTGAATTACTTTGTTAGACTGGTCCTAAACAGAGAAAAATCACAGAGGACACCAGAAAAAGCAGATCTTTTACAGAATATTAAAAAAATAACATTTTGGCTAATCCCTGTCACTGAGGCTGTTTAAATTGATTTTATACTCTTCCATCAGATGCAAACAGAAAAACGTAACTAATTTATTTGGGGACTCATGGGAGGTGGCGTGGAGAAAATACAATCACGCTAACATACTCCAATTGTAACGGCAAAATCCTTCTGAGGCCCACAAACACAAGCAAAGTGGCATCAACGCAGCCTGAAATTTTATGACATTTCCCGGAGGTCCTTAGAGGAGATTACATGTTGTTGAATCATTACAGGACCTCATTTGATAGTGTGTGTGTGTGTGTGTGTGTGTGTGTGAGTGTGTGTATCTCCTCCATATTAAATAATAAGGCTATGAAATGAAAGCATTTTTAGATTTTGTTTTGATTGTGTTATAAACTCCAATACATAAATAAACCTATTTCCTTGCTGGAAATCCCCCCCCCCCTTCAGATATGTAGTGGTTGTTGTACCTCCTGTGTGCGGGTGCTCTCTCGGACTCTGTCAGCAGTCTGATGGGGGTAGAGCGTTGGGACACGGAGCCTTCGTCATCTCTCTCGTCCTCAGAGTCGTCCTCCGAGGTGCTGCTGATGGCCTCTTCACTGGGGGGAGGAGGGGCACTGGCTGCTGTCTTCCTCTGGAGCAGGGTCTCCTCCTTACTGCTCTTGTTGCTGCCAATGGGCAAAAGAAAAAGAACAGCCTAAGATCAACATGTTCACATAACTGAATAAACAAAAACAACTGTGAATATTTTCTCTTTTTCTTATTTATCTTCATTGTATGTCTATTTTAATGTGAAGCTTGCGATTTATATGATTTTAAGGCAAAGTCAACATTACCAGTAGCTGCAAAATTCATATTTATGTGGTTTAGTAAGGATGAATCAAGAGTATGCAAAAACGGCTAAAATAGCCAAGGACTCCAAAGGGTTAAAAATTAAATTCAACATTTTTTTAATCGAATTTTGCAAATTAGGGGAGAGTGGCCTAAGTTGTGCAACTTTTCACTCAAAGTGACTTTAAAGTAAGGCCTTGACAGTAAAGTCTCCAACTCAAATATGTACATTATATTTCAGGGTGTTGTGCATCCCTGGCAATAAAAACTTTGGATCTGGAATAAACTGTTGAAGAAATATAGCTTTCGGAAAAAAAGTTGTCTTGATGCACAACTTGCCCCCGGTGTGGTGTAAGTTGTGCGGTTGGAGAGAATACCATGGGGTGAATTGTGCCATTGCTATATATTTCATAAACTGTAATGCAAGACAAATCCATTAGACAATTACTTATTTAAGGTTTATTTAAAGTAAATAAAGTAAATAGTTGACAAAGATTGAAGGACAATTTTCTTAAACAAGGCCTAGCAGACCTAATGGTTTTACCTGCAAAGCTCACAATGACAAAGTCACCATCATCATCTTTCTGGCCATCTGAACTCTCATCAGTGGTGTCGTTAAGTGGAATTGAGATGTCACTCTCTTCTGAGCTACTGTAGACAATCACTTTCTTTTGGTGACCAGCGTATACAGCCATGCCACTGGCACAACTCTCAGAAATGTACTTTGCACTAGTTGCTCTGTGCTTGTGGAACCAACTGCCACCCGACAAATGTGATTCCCCTACATTTCTGCCTTTAAATCAAGGCTCAAAACCCATATGTACACCCTGGTGTTTCCTCCCCATTAACTATCTTACCTCTGCACTACTATCTGTGTTTATGTGGATGTATGGGCTTTACGTCTTTTATTTTGGCTATTGTTATTTTACCTTCATTGTTTACCTACTGAATGCACTATGTACAGCACTTTGGACAGTGCAAACTGTCATAAATGTGCTTTTAAATGTGCTGGAAAAATGAGTCTCCGACTCTCCGCTAACCTTTAAGTTGTTTTTGGAACAAATGTCTACTTTTTTACCGTTAGAGAAATTAACCCTGGAAAAATGCGATCGCGGCCATATTTTTCAAGAATTTTGGATCCCATTAATCAGTGGCTTAGAGGAATTTTCTATAGTATAGGTTGTCAACAACGATAAGAAAATGATGTTGTGATTTTTTATTTTATTTATTTTTTTGTTATTATTACTTTTTTCGTCTTATCATTATTATTAGTATAGGATTGTTTTTCTTGCTTTTGTTGCTTTTTGATTATGTGTTGTATATGTGCCTGCATGTAGGCTTATGTAATGTTGGTGCAAGGAAGGGTTACATGAACATTATGTGATAAGTGTATTTATCAATGTATACCCATCCCAAATAAAAAGATGTTGAAAAAAAATAAATAAATGTGCTTTTATAAATCAATTTTACTTACTTACTTACTTATAACTCACTGAGGCCCTTTGGCACAAATCACCCCATCCCCAGAATTTTGGATAATAAGCATGATGCAGCAGTTTAGGGCTGACATCGTGCTAACTGTATAGACTCAAAATATAGCATACCAAAGCACTAAAACATGTGTCAAATGTTTTCAAACTTGTCTATAATTGTTCAGACACAATAATCAAAAAACCTTGATCATGGAAATTTTACTTTGAAAGGTAAAACACAGTTTTTTGATCTTAAATGTGCTTATATCTTATTCCTTGTGTCTCCCCTCTTTACAGGATGAGTCAAATGGATGGCTCTTCTTAAATATGTGGTCACATTTCCAATTTCTTCCACGGTTTTCTAGAAACAAGGGGTGGAACAACTTCCAAAAATGCACAACTTAGGCCACTCTCCCCTATAATTTTTTTAAAATTATGCATCTCCTTTTATTGCTCACCTAATGATTGACTGTTTTTTCAAAAAAATGGTAGATTTCTCTATTACATATGAGATCGATTTCTACAGCGGATGTCTGCAATCTTACCCAGACGGTGACTCAACTTATTGATCAATATATTTCAAAAACGAGCATGGGCTGTGTTCAAATGTGGTATTAGTGGCGGTGTGATGCAGCGATCATAATTGGATTGCTTTACCAAGCAAGACCTAAATGCCCAAGTAAGGAGAGGTTCATCAGGTCTCATTAAAGATTTACTCATTTATGAATTAATTATACTCTTTGGTTTCTTTCCAACATTGCTTTGAAAAATCTCATTGACAAATTAGTAATTGTGCTCTTAATTGCAGCATTGAGGTCACTAACCATGGTTTATTATTGCAGAGGTAAAACGCTATACTTTTTACCTCTATGGGAGAACAAGGCAATTTTACTGACATGAAGAAAAGGGGTCCCCTTAAATTTAAAATGTCTGAAACCTAAAAATGCAGATGCAGATATGTGCACAGATGACTGAACTTTGTTCTGTGCTTCAACAACCCTAGTGGAGCTGAGAGAGAATATTCGTGTTGAGCTGCATACCATTACTAAACAGGCAAGGATGAACATATTAGAACATCACATTGCCAAAACTAAATGTGTTATATTTAGGAGTTGAACGGATCTTACTAACACCACTAGACTTAGTCATCTATAGATGGGATATTAGCTGGCCAGGTGAACACATGAACCAAAATAAAGGTTGTTCGTTTTACATTCCAGGTCTGACCGGATTGATAACGTTGGGTCAATGGTGGAAAATAACTTTTTAATGTGAATGTGCTCCATTTTCTGTTATCACAATGTTCTGTCACCTGGAGTACTGCTCTTGGTCATTTGGTCATGTGCCAGCTGGATACCATCCCATTCAAGTGTAAACCGTGGAGGCCCATTCAAAAACAAAGTGAGCACCTGGTGGTTCCATGTCCACACACATAAGAAACCTCACTGAACGAAAAGGATGAAACACCTTTTTGAATTTATTTTATGATATTTATACATGTGGTTTGTGAATAAGCTTTGTCTTGCTGCTCCACAAATACTGTGTTTGATTTTGATTTTGCCACTGCTTTGTGTGGTAACCCAGGAAGACGAGTGACCACTTTTGTGGAAGCTAATATTAAATAAAGGACAAGCATTAAAAGGAAAACATAGAAGCAGTACAGAACATGTGGTCACGCTGTGCTGCCATAATGGGAAGACAATGATGAGCCATCAGCATATGAGCTCTTTAACGAAGCAAAAGCTCTACATTAAGCTACTTTCTAATAGTATAATGATGCACTTACCCCAGTACTGATTTTGCTGTTTCCTCTGGCTTGCGGACCGTGAATGGGCTTGGATCCACGCCTACTGTCTTTGGCATAAATTCCCTTTACGATTACAAATTAGAAAAGAAAAGCCATTAGCTGACATCCTGCAGTACCATCATACTTACTGACTTATAGTAAATGAATGTTGGGTAATCTATTTAGAAGGGGTGTTTCTCATTACCAAAGAAATGTCCACACAAACATTTTCATGTTGCCGGCGTGCGCTCGTGTGTTTGTGTGTGTGTGTGTTCGAAACAGCCTACTAACGTCCTCCCTCCTACATACTCAACATGTACAGGTGAAACTCGAAAAATTAGAATATCGTGCAAAAGTTCATTTATTTCAGTAATTCAACCTAAATGGTGAAACTAATATATTATATAGACTCATTACATTCAAAGTGAGATATTTCAAGCCTTTATTTGTTATAATTGTGATTATTATGGTTTACAGCTTATGAAAACCCCAAATTCAAAATCTCAGAAAGTATTACATATCAGAGTATTACATAAAATCAATAAAAAATGGATTTTAAATACAGAAATGTCGGCCCTCTAGAAAGTATAATCATGCATATGTACTAAGTACCTGGTTTGGGCCCCTTTTGCACAAATTATTGCCTAAATGCGGTGTGGCATGGATGCTATCAGTCTGTGGCACTGCTGAGGTGTTATGGAAGCCCAGGTTGCTTTAATAGTGGCCTTCAGCTCGTCTGTATTGTTGGGTCTGGTGTGTATCATCTTCCTCTTGACAATAGTCCATAGTTTCTCTATTGGGTTCAGGTCAGGAGAGTTGTCTGGCCAATCAACACAGTAATACCATGGTCAGTCAACCAGTTACTTGTGGTTTTGGCACTGTGGACAGGTGTCAAGTCTTGCTGGAAAAAGTAATTCAGCATCTCCATAAAGCTTGTCAACAGACAGGAAATATGAAGTGCTCTAAAATATCCTGGTAGACAGCTGTGGTGACTTTGGACTTGATAACACAGTGGACCAACACCATCAGATGACATGGTGCCTCAAATCATCACTGACTGTTGAAACTTGACAGTGGTCTTCAAGCCCCTTGGATTTTGTGCCCCTCCACTCTTCCTCTAGACTGTGGAACCTTGATTTCCAAATGAAACGCAACATTTCATTTGGATCAGTGATGATTTGAGGTATCATGTCATCTGCTGCTGTCGGTCCACTGTGTTATCAAGTCCAAAGTCACCACAGCCATCTACCAGAAGATTTTAGAGCACTTCATGCTTCTGTCTGTTGACAAGCTTTATGGAGATGACAATTTCCATTTCCAGCTAGACGAGTTTCACCTGTATATACTACATAGTGTCTACTGAATGATCGACTGTGTATGCGTGGTTCGTCGGACCATTTACAATGAAGTACATCCTATCGATCCATACACAAAATCTTCCCGGAAGCAAGTAGTTATCCGGGCATTTCTCGCCTACACAAACTCGCATAAACAACCACAACATACTCAAATTGACGTCAAAATTGAGTATGGGGGCGCCTTTAGCTCAGTTGGTAAGGCGTCCCCCCCATGGGCCTCGGCCAGCAGCAGACCCGGGTTCGATTCCAGCCCGCGGTCGTTCTCAGCATGTCACTCCCCTCTCTGCCCCATTTCAACTCTGTCTCTACACTATCAATAAAGCATAAAAATGCCAAAAAAAAAGATAAAAAAAAAAAAAAAAATTAGTATGAGTAGGACGTTAGCTGGGCTTTTCCAAAACAAAGCCCCATTTGTGTATGTATGTGTATGTGTATGTTGTGTGTGTGTGTGTGTGTGTGTGTGTGCGTGCGTGCGTGCGTGCATGCGTGTGTGTGCCTGTTCACCTTGCAGAGTTGGTCATGGCAATGCAGAATGTGTCGTCAAAGGAGGTGAGTTCATAAGGCCGGAAGAATTCTGTGTAGCTGTCGATACTCTCATCAAAGCGGTTCACTCTCTTCACTTTGAGCTTGTTCATGTTGTCCTCACAGGGAGCTGCAAACACACAGAGAAAAAAAAAGAAGTTTACAAGACATCAATTCAAATACCTTAAGTACAAGCTCTGTGATATATTTGTCAATATGAGCCATGAAATAGACAAAAACAACACACAAACAGCACTGTTTTTTTGTCTTCTCATGGGATTTGTTGACAGTAAAAAACCCTGATGCATTTTCCCATAAATAAGCTAGCAATGATAAATTAAATTATGCTTTCATACAATGGATGAAGACATTGATTTGAAGCAGATATGTCTCTTATTACATGTTGTGAATAGTATTGCAGATATAAATTGAAGAGGTACCTTCATCATAGGGCACAGGGAGGTGGGACAGGATTCCTTTTGACCACCACAGTGTGTAGCTGAAGACAAACAAGATGCACAAATGTGTTGAAAAAAGCATCCCTTTCTCCAGGCTGTTATAACTTAACCTAGATAAGAAGATTGGCTTGGCTAGACATCCGTCAGTACAACCCAATGAATACACAAGTCTTTCATAGAATATGAACAATTTGGGTGAATTGTGATTGAATGTGTGATGTGCTACATGGGCGAGTTTGAGTGCAAAACAGTGCAGCAGTGTGTGGCTGTTGAATTGAATTCTTTGAATAATGGCTGACCTACCTTGAACCATTTTGGCTACATGAACTAGAGGCATATAGCTTATATCTGGGTTTAGTTTAATGTAAACATGAGTACACATTGGAGTGCAAAGAACCTTACCCATATTACACTCCCACACACATTCACACAAATGACAAGGACAGGACGAGAGTGGGTCAAACCTTATCAACAAACCTCATCACTTTGTAAGGCAACAAACTGTCAGCTTGGACAGAAAACTGCTTCATATGCTTATATATACACTGTGTGACACAAAAACCCTGCTTACATTGGTATTGTACACAGGCCCGGATTAAGTGGAAAGATTGCACTAGGCATACCGCATTTTTTCGGGCCCCCTCCAAACGGATACTTTATGATTTGGTGAAAAAACTACATACATTTGAACTGCCACGATTATTATGCTCATTTATTTATTTAGGTATTTTCCTGCACCTTTCAGGCTTTGATTCACTGTTCATATGCAAATTGTTATATTGTAACAATAGTTGAAAGCATAGCCCTATATATTTTAGGGATTCACCGAAAGTTCAGCCCAGGGGTTTTTTTTTACCTTTTTAATGTGAAATGCATGAATCTGGTGCACTTTGAGAGGGAAATTAAGAGACTAAATCTGAGGGCTAATTTGGAGACACTGGGTCGGATGAATTAGAAGCTATTGATGAAAGACCTATGGATTTTCCATAAAAATATTAATATAAAAAATATGTAATTCAGTATCCTCTGGGATGGGCTTGGTGTTTTTTTTTCTTATATGGGACATATTTCTCTGTAATATAATGAATGCATTTTAATGCAGTGAGAGGAACGAAGCAGAAGAACTCTGTTGTCCAGCTCTATTTTTTTCTACACAGTGCATGGGAAACTGAGGGCAGCCCCATTTCCAAATGTTTTTAAAAAACTCAATACCGAGCGATAAGTTAACCTCGGGTGAACTGATTCAATTATTAGGCTATTAACTATCCAAACCAAAACATTGTATTCCTTTTTTGTATAATAACTTACATTTGCATAATATATCAAACCGACATTAGTGTCATTTTAGAGTTTTAAGGTGTTTAGTTTTGTCTGTTTTAAAGCACATTTGGTTTTTTTGGGGAACTTTTTTTTATATAAAATTGAAATAAATATAGAAACCAATTGAGAATGAGAAACAAAAGCATTGTCACAAAAGTCCAGAATAATTGGAGACTTGCGTAACCTGGGCTTTTCAGAAACAGTGAAGGTACTAAGCTTTTGTGAGTGATTTCCCCGCCGAGATTGTATTAACAACACAAAAACAAGCACAGCATTTGTATATTCTTGTTTAAGTATGATTACGCGTAAGTGGGTTATGTGACGTGTTGTGTGTGTTTGTAAGTGTGTGGGTCTGTGTGTGACGTGTGTACCTGCGTTTGTCTTGGGGGAGGGCCATGGAGTTCCTCTGATGCAGGTAGAAGTCAGTGGGCAGCTCCCAAAGGTGCGGCTTGGACTCTGACGGTTGGTAGACTTGGAGGAACAGGTTGATGGCATCTTGTCTGTCAGCATCTGGATGAGCAACATGGACACCACAATAATGATACATAGTCACATAATACATAGTCAATATAGAGGGGGATTTTTCTAAGGCTAAATTAAAAGGTGCTGTAAGCGGAATGGTTCTTTTAGCTAACTTCCTGTCAGTTACTGCAGTTATCAGTCCCCTCGCTCGTCCCTACGTCACCACATTAATGTCTTCAAGCAGCAAGTTATCTAGCATCATCTCAGATCCATAAGTGTGATAAAACATGATAAAAACCATCAAAACAGACATTGGGAAGGATTTTTACTTGCTCCGCCATTGTAGGCGCATACACATTCACCCATCTCTTGCTCTGGCGTGCACCGGCAGTGAGGCCATGAGTGAGACGGGTGTCGGTTTGTAGCCTTCTCTTTTGTGATATTCTGGATTTCTGGATCCCCGAAAAGTTTATTTGCCGATTGCATGCAGAGCAGCTGACTGAGAGATTGGCTTTATGAAACGCGCACAATATTAAGTGATCACTGTATGAATAAAGAGCGATTTAACACTTATATTAACATAAATAAACCGCTTACTTCACCTTTAAGGTCAGAAGTGTTTCGAAGCATGCAGTGAGAATACAAAATAGTCTGGTGTTGGAGGAGTCGAGGAATCAATTACTCCAAACCGAGAGAAGATTAAAACTATTTTGATGAGCAGCTAAATGTTTTAGTATTTTTTCAGCTTTGCAGATGTGAGGATTTGCTGTTTTTCCAAAGCACCATTGTTCTAGATCAGTGGTTCTCAACCGGGGGCGCGCCCCCCGGGCGGGGCTTCGGGGGGCGCGAGGGGGATGTAAAAAAAAAAAAAATTATCTTATTCTTTTTTTTTTTTTTTTTTTGTAATTTCAATTTTTTTCCTGATATGTAGCCTAGTTCAGAGATGATATGTATTTTTTTTCTTTCTTAAATTTTTTTGATAGGTAGTTGCCAAGTTCATCACACAAACACTCCAATCCACTGATATGAGATCAGTTTGCAATTTTCAAGTACTGAATTAATGGTAGGACTGTGGCCACTAGAACTGGTCTCTGGTCAGCAAAGGTCTTGAAAACAGCATAAGTGTGCTTGTGACATGCGTGCCACCCATACACGTGTATGGGCACGTGTCCCAGCAGATTTTTGAAATCTGAAAAAAATGTAAGTTGTTAGTTAGCAAGTGTAACATGTTCTTAGGGCAGAATTTCATAAATAAAGGTTTATTTTTTTAGCAAGATATTTGGTCAAAAGCTAGTTGTCATCCGTCCCTCTGTCCAGTTGTTAGGCATCTGGCTGCTAGCAAGTTATGTTGTCTTGTTAATTTTACTATTCATCTGAACTGAAATAAATGTTGACTTTTTCCTTTATTATCTTCGCCAGAATGCACCAGAATGCTTAGATTACATGTTAAAAACACAAAAAAATCTTCTGGGGGGGATGCCCCCAGACCCCCTTCAGGGGTTTCGTTTTCTGACAAACATTACAATGGATACTAACATGATTTGGGCATTTGGGATTATAAATCATCTTTGAATTGGTTGTACAGCATATCACATGCTATTCATTCAGGGGTGCGATGGCCACCCCACTCTAGCTCTGTGGCCCACCTTGGCCACCCCCAGTCAAAATTTCCTGGAATCGCCACTGAGACACACACAACTCCGCGTTCAGGCTGCACAGCACATTAATCGCAGGTAGCATTTTGAGCTAAATCTGGCCACTTTCCAAATCCAAGACTCAATAGTTGAAACATTCTCTGAACTGGGTTGTCAGACAGCAGTGTTTCCCATTGATATAGACTTTGTTTTGTGAAGCTTTTTCAAACAGGTATACCTATTGTAGAATTTATTCTGTGTATGTTCTATTTAGGCTACTATTTTCTTCTCTTCTAAGGAGATTAAAAAAAAAAAAAACATTTCCTCAGTGTCTCATTGATACAATCTCATAATTAGCTTTTAAAGTGCACCAGAATTTAACGTTAAAATATAAGAAATTTCCGGACCCCAACCCTAAACCCAATGTTCAACTCAAAGGTGCGCCACTGGCCTAGCCCTTGTGATAATAACAATAATAGATTATCTATCTATCTATCTATCTATCTATCTATCTAATCTATCTATCTATCTATCTATCTATCTTATCTATCTATCTATCTATCTGTGTAGGGTGGTGTGTGTGTGGTGTGTGTGGGGGGGGGGGGTTGTCAGGGTCGGAGGGGGGGCCCAACTGCAATGACCCAGCTTTGGGGGGGCCCAGCTTGCAGAAGGTTGAGAACCCCTGTTCTAGATATTAAACTGATACATTTTGTGTTGTAGACAAAACAAGCTATTTGAATATTTCAAATTGGATTTTTTTTTTTTTTTCTGACATTTGATGGACCAAACAAATCATTATTTTAATAGAAATACTTAAAAAAACACACATTCATACAACCACCCTCCTCACATGAAAAGGGACCTCATGCACATCAACGTGTCTGGCATGGGGAACGTGCTAAAATAATCTCTGTGATGTCTTTGTGTGTTCAGCATGTGGCACGTGTTTTGCATGTTGCACAGTTTGTAGCCAAAAACTCACCAACCTCCCCCAGTCTATTAAAGCCTGCTTTACCCTGACATTCATTCTATAAACCAACAGATAAAAGCTATGGACAATCTGTGAACAAAATACACATGCTGCAGAAGATGTTGACAATAGATCTCTTTTGTGCCATGAAGGAAATGCACACATCTGCCAAAAACAGGCTGCATGCACAATTTCAGAGCACTCACACATTTTACTAGTCTCTTCAAAACAGTGATTTAAATCCGCTCCTACAATCAAAGAGGCTGCAAAACATATGGCAGTGCGTATGTTTGTGTTCCCAAAACGTATTTTTGAGTCAGGAGTCTGCTGGGCCTTGTCTCTTTGCAGCTCATGTCGAAGTAAAACTGTCCTAAACAACAGGCAGCGAGCACACTTCAAATTTCCCGAAAATCTGTAGTGGTTTCTTGATATTTCCATCTGGAATAAAGTGGTGGAACAATCGACAGACGGACTGACGGATATTTCCACCACTAAGGGCTCACTTCTTATTTGGCTATTGAAATGATATTGTATATAAAAATAATTAAAATAAAAACTTATTTGCAACATGTCTTTCTAGAAACAATGCTTGCATCACTCCGAATAATCCACAGAACAATCTATCCACACATTTCATTAACAATTTCTTCAGTAGAAGTTTCAACAACCTTCTTGCGGCACTCTTTAACTTGTTAGCAAACAATGAATCCTGCACACTGACGGTCACTTGCGCTTACTTAAATTATTAATAATTATTACATTCAGTAAGGTCTGTGCATAATACACAGTTACCACAACCCCCAAAAATACATTTAAAAAAGGGCCTCTATTCACCGTCTTTGTGTTATGTGACCAAGGCGTTTATGTGTCATTGAAAAGAGGTCACCCCTCAATTGGTCTCTCGAGGATAAATAAAAGTTAAATGAAAATGTACTGCATATCGAGAACTAATTTTGTCCACACAAAGGTTTTGCAAACAATTTCAATGTTCTAATTATATATTCCTACGTGGGTCTTTTTTAAATTGGAAAACAAGAGGTACATTGAACAGCTAACCTATCATAAATACCATTCAGGAAAATAACCTGAAAGAACAGACGTTTCAGAGCAGTACAAGGACAGATTTAGAGTGTTTCAATTTAGTAACATCAATTTCAAAGGGAAGCGGCTGAGGAGATGAAGCTAACAAAGACTAATAGGACCTGAAGATGTAATAGTGGGAAAATGTATTCAAAAGGTTGTTTCCTGATATCATGGCAGGCTGACAGCAGACACTTAGCTGGACTTAAGAACATTTTGCTATTCTTTGCCCATATATATTCTCGCCTGGGAGCAGATGAAGGACAAATGCATTATTGAGCGTGTGGTTCACAGAATATGGAGCATTTGTGTATATGACACTCTCTCTGTGCATGTAACCTGTAACACATGAGACCCAACTTGACATTTCAGTTTTACAAAAACAATCTGCTACCTTCCCGGCTCTGCTACTCAATCAACCAGTAATCCCATTTTTCAAAAGGAAGTGAAGACAAGAGTGAGAATGCAGAGAAACGGAGATGTATTCCTACCAGGTCAAGTAGTACTCCCAGGCTTAATACACAGTAAACAACTTTCCCCCTTCTCTGGGGCAATATATGCCTGGCCTTTCACGTGGAACAATAGCTAGTGCGTACACCTTTTTTTATATACCTACGGTATCTGACTACAACCTGGGGTTTTAATTTTTCTTATAAATAGACATCTGAATTGTAGGTCACTCTGTCCAGCACTGATGGCAATGGAAAGTAGAGACAAGTTGCAAATTGGAACAGAAAAAATAAATAAAAATCCAATCTAAAAAATGTAACCAATTCAATTTGTAGTCACATGTCCCTTAACAATTCCCCTCTGGCATCGGTTGACCATGAATTCCAACCGTTAGCTTCTAATTGCAAAACTATTGGTCCGAGTCGTCTCACTTTGACAGACTTTTCTGAAGTTTGCACAACATATTCCATCGAACTGAAATAATGAGTTACATCAGCTCTGTTAAATGTAACTTAAAGTTAATTTTATTTAAAAAAGATTGAATTTCATGAGAAGATTTTTTCAGCTTTGAGTACAGTACGAGGATCTTTTTCTATCAGGGGTTTTGTGAATGTTTATTCATCGACATGTTGCCTGTATTCAAAGCTGTATGTTACCATGGTAACCTTGAACGCCAGAGCTCAAGTTTCACAGACTGTGGTGTATTGTCAAAGTCACAGTTTAATACGAATGGCTTTTCGAGATGAATTGGATGGAAAAAAAATTATTGGGGATCAAAATGACAGCTCAGTAATCTGCACTATCATGAACTTTAAGGTACTGTGTGTACTAGAAGTGGCTTGAAAAATGCTGGTGTTCCTTTCTTACTAATTTTTGTGCATGCATAAGAGAAACATCTAGAGGTACAGTATGTTATGCACCTGTATGTGTGTGGGTGGTAACACACCTGAGAAAGCATTGCTGTAATAGCGCGACAGTGTCTGCATGATGTCTTTGGAGTGCTGTGTCCAGGGAGCGATCTTGCGGTAGGTCTTCACCCTGTGGACCAGCTGGGATCCGCCGTACTGCAGCGACAAAGTGTCTCCATGGTCCTCATAGAGCTCCTCAAACAACCTGGGCCACACACGCACGAGCACACACGCACACACACACACACACACACACCAAACAAAAACACATATTGACACACAGGCGCAATATGCTCCTTTTGGCTGATAAGGACACTATCAGATTGTGTATGTTTGTTTTTTACTATTACATGTATGACCCCCGAGAAAATTGCACTTAGGAGTTTTGTTGTGATGCATTAGTTATATAGTGCATAGGTAGTGGAGGGCACGGTACTGTGGATATATATAGTGCAAATAGATAAAAGAAGTGTGGAATATAAATGTGCAAATTCGATGTTGTGCTGACAACGGTGGGTTTTAGGGAGGGAATGGCTGATGCATTTGCTGATACGAGTAGGCACCTAATAGGTAAAGATAAATAAGCCCTAAGTTAGCCCAAGTATTCAGATAAATTTGATATACTGTATTGCTATAGGAATTTGAAAAACATATATAGGCTACCATTTTTTTTTTGGGGGGGTGGGCGGTGTATATATTATAAAGTCCTGAACTTTACCTCACACAGTCAGTATCAAACTGAAGTTTGGGCTTGTCAATCATTCCCAGCGCGTACAGCTGATAGGCCAGCGCACACTTGCCCACCATGAACTGGGCTGTGTTGGTCCGATCCAGACAGTCGACACAGTTGGTCCGCAAACCCCGGTCTACAACGAGAAAGGATAACGTAACCCTCACTGACACCATTTCACCACTCCACAGGCGGTGTTTCCCAGAGTCAGAGGCAAACTAGCTGAAAAGGCAATTAGTGTGATCAACGCATGATCATCGAATGCATCTCCTCCAGCCATTATTTACCTATTTCCTTAAATGGTTACTTTCACGACAAACAGTTAAGATGCTTCCAGGAAGACCCCTGTATACCTTATCTAGGTTTCCAAGAAAAAAAATCATAAAACCTCGTCAAGCAGAAGCATTTGCCACGTTTCGCAGCTGTAGCAATTAACGCTGTGCTATAGATAAACATTACAGACAAAAGCTGCTTACTTGGCCAATACATTTCAATGTAATGATGCGACATGTGGGTTAACTACCTTCTCTGAGCGAGGGGGGGGGGGTGTAAAAGATTACAGTAAAACAGTTTACTATACACGTGTCATATACCTGCACGTGTCCACCGGCTGTGATGTGTCCACCTAAATCCCCCCACCTGAAAAGAAAAAAAAATACATTTAATTCAACTGTAAAAATAGAAGACTGGAAACAGACCAAAGCATTAAGGGTACACGTGTCAATTCTGCTATTCTGGGGGCATATTTCTCCTGCCACAAGAGCCTTGACCAAAGTGTTGACTCATTGAGGACACACTGTAGGACTGCAAGGACAGAGTGAGACATTCAGCAAACAATTTGAAATATAGCTACAAAGAAGAAAATTGGTTTACTGATTTACCAAACTGCATAGCTTTGGTGCTTATGTGCAAAACATAACAATGCCAAGGATGTATTAATGATAACAACGTGTAAATGACACATTTGAATCAGCTGTATAGGGATATTTTGTTAGAGTTAGATTAGCAGATTGATAACAGTCTCATCTCTGTATATAAAGCACTGGGAAATTGTATTTGTTCTACTAAAGGCGTAAAAAAAAACAGGTTGTCTTGCACATAACCCCCTGTAAAACCAGAACTGCATTTTTAAGTAAAGTAAGAAATTAAGTATATAAAATGTTAATGTGTAAGCTTTTGATGGGCTTGTAGTCAGATGTTGATACCTTTGGATGGAGCCATGCTAGCAGTTTATCCCTGCTTCTATATGCTTAAAGAATCTAACTGGTGGCTGGCTGAAGCCTTTGATGTATGCCTTTTACAAAGTTCAGACAGAAGAGAGGTATCTCAGAAAAAGAAAAAAATGGAAAGTAAAAGAAAGTGTTAACAAACTACTTATTTAAGAGCATGTATATACACCTTATGAGGGTTTGGGTCGTGTGTGTGTATATGAGAGGGCACATCTGCATGAGTGTGAAGTGAGTGCGTATTAGGGCTGTGTCAAAAAATCGATATGGCGATATATCGCGATACTTAGTTTTTATTAAGGCTGTCAAGCGATTAAAAAAATTAATTTAATTAATTACAGGCTCTGGGATTAATTAATCTAAATTAATCGCATACTTATATGACACTTTTATACCTGTTTATAAACAGCTGTTTAGCCTACTACAGTCTGTTTCTCTCTCTCGCGCGCACGCTCGCTCTCCGTCTCTCGTAACTTCTGTCTCCTCCCCTCAGCCAGCTTTATACATGAACTGGCGCCGAATTTTCTCAAAAAAACAAGCAGACTAAATGACGACTTTCCATCTCCCACAACAGACAGCGCTGCACTGCCACCATTTCGTAGCCTACTCATAGGCAAAAATATTGACACACACACACACACACACACGAGGCGGGTCTCCGTTTATGCGAGACAGCTAGCAAACAAAATTGGAGGCAGATTGAGAGATAGTAGGGATGGGCGTGAGTAATCGAGTACTCCTCGTTTCAAATGAACTTGATTGGTGGATGAGGAAAATCGATTTTTTTTAAATTTAATTTTGTTTAAGTGTCTGTAGCCTTTAGGCTGGCCCCATTTTAAAATGTTATACACGTGTAAAAAACGTCACAAAACGGATAAAATATAGTTTAACAAAATTTAATATTTTGATCCAAGTGAAATAAACTGAGCGTTGTGTCAAACAGCAACCGCAAATAACTGCCACCTCCATGCAGCGCAGCCAGTGTGTGGTCTCCACAGCACCGTGGCACTGAATGCGGTGCTGGAAAACTTGGAAAGTCACGTAAAGAAGCTAGGCTGACTTCGGGCACATTCGCTCCGAGCCAACGACAGTTAAGAAGCCTTTATTATGGAATATGGGATTGAGATTCAAAAGCCGACCATGTAACGTTCCGTTAACGAGGAATTAGTCGTGGTAATTAGTCACGGACACGGAGTGAGCATTACGTGGTTGGATAAACAACTACTAGTTCTACTGCTTTGGTGAGTTATTTATCTATGTATTTAAATTCTAGGACAATCATTTTATTGTATTTGCTGCCCTTCTTATTTTAAATGGTGTCTTTTTTGATTGTTAGCTTTTTTTTCTCCCCACATCAGACTCGATCGGTTGAAAACAGTAGGCCTATGTCTGAGATAGGCCTACTGTTTTGAACCTAGCCTACATTGTTGCACCCACTAAATCAATAATGCACGGACACTGCAGAGAATTAAGTAAGATGTCTTCCTACCTTCATGCTTATTTGCCGAAGCATCGCATAAACCGTCCATAGAGCCCTCGAGTCGGCCCCTTTCCCCTGCTTCTCTCTTTACTTTTCTCTCTCCCTTTTAACCGCGCGCCCGGCCCGGCGAGCTACAGATGCAGCTCCGCACTACTTTTGCACCGGGTCAAAGGGCATTATAGAAGTGCGATTAATCTGCGTTAATTTTTTTAATCGCGTTCATTTTTCTGTGATTAATTAATCAAAATTAACGCGTTAATTTGACAGCCCTAGTTTTTATGTTTGCTTTTCAAGGCTTTATTGACAGTGCAGAGAGACAGATATGAAATGGGCAGAGAGGGAATGAAATGCAGAGAACAACCACGGGTCAGATTCAAACCCAGGTCTGCTGTGAGGCCTGAGCCTCTAGGATACTGGCAATTGAAGGTAGATTAATTTTGTTTATAAGAATACTTAAGATTCACAGTGTCCTCATACATTTCTGTTGCTTGTATTCACTGAAAATAAGTTACATATGTTCAGAGACACGAAAGCACACTGATGTGTTTTCATGTTCAGTGTTTCCTGTCCAGTTAGTGCAAGAGTGAATAGCATTTGTTTTTTTGATGTTATGGCAACTGCAGCAGTGTTTGATCATTTGCCAAAACCAAACAAAAATAGTAAAGGAAGTTGTGAATTAGATAGTTTTGACTACATTTGTCACAATTTTATTTTGTGCAATTATCAATATATTGTGCTGTTATGTTTGACAAGGCAACTTGCAGGGGTGTAAAGTAGCGAATTACATTTACTCGCGTTCCTGTAATTGAGTAGTTTCTTCGTGTACTTGTAATTTTTTATGTGATTTTTAAAACATATACTTTTACTTTTACTTTGAGTATGTTTATTTTGAAGTATTGTACTTCGCTACATTTTATATCACCTGCGTTACTGAGTAAAAAAATAGTTAGGCTAAAGGAGAGAAAAGAAAAGAAATATCGCGGGGGGCTTTTATTTTTACGGAACAATACCGGAAACTAACTAACAGTGAATGATCGACAAGAGAAGAGAACACATTGCGACTAAATGATAACAAAAAACATTTCTTCCCTCTATCATTAAAACAACATAATCCTAGTTAAACTATCATTATCATTGTACCGCACGTGAAGACGTGAAGGCTTTTAAATGCAGCAAACCTTTCATCCAGCCGTCCGATCGGCCCCTCCCTCACCTGCTGGTTTAGCTTTCAGTTTAACAGAGTTGGATGGAGACGGTGCGTGTTGCCGGGAGCTTTGAACAACTTCCAGAAGACGGCAGAAAGTCAGCCTTTGGTCGAGAAGAAAGGTAAAACTAATAGACTAAAATAATGTGCAAGATATGTTACGCGCGGACACGCGAGTCAGATGACATGCGCGATCGTGAGAGAGAGAGAAAAAAAGGCATAGCCTATGCGACCCAGCTGCACCTCAAAACATCACGACCAATTAGTTTACTCACTTTAAGTCAAATCCAAGTGGTCTATGACCAAGCAATAAAGGAATAAAAAACACTGGAAGTTTAAAGCTCCTTGACTCTTGCCACCACAACAGTCATCAATTAAGAACACTGTAGCCTACAATGCAACTTGCTTAACCAGCCAGCTCCATGAGATATAAATAAAATATGCCCTCACATTCCTGATAGCAAAATACGTGCCCTATCAACAACATTTGCAACGGTTTATTTTGATTTTGACACTTATTTTATTTAATTATTAAAAATATGTTTTACTTAGGCTATTTGCATTTTCCTTGTTTTCAGTTCAATTAGGATATGTTTAAAGTCAAAAGTCATGGTTTCAAATGTTAAATAAGTGCATGTTGCAGTTCTTAAATCAACGAATAATTGTCTATAATAATTGTGATTACACAATGTCAATCAACTAACCCAATCAACTAATCATGATTATGATTTTTGTCAATCGAGCAGCCTAACCTTGCAATGTCCATGGTTTAGATCAATTATACACAATTAAGTCAAGTCAAGTCAAGTCAAGTCAAGTTTATTTATAAAGCACATTTAAAACGACAGCAGCCGACCAAAGTGCTGTACAGGCAGAATAAGATAAAAAACATAGGCAAGACAGAGACAAAATCACACCGGGGGAAAAAAGAAAGAAAACACGCATAAAATCATTAAAAACTAAATTTAAAAATGAAATAGAAATATCAATAAGAAAGTCAGAAAATATGCCATAATCAAGGGGGGAATGCCAGGGAGAAGAGGTGTGTTTTCAGTGACGATTTGAAAATGTCAACAGACTGTGATGATTTAATGTGGATGGGGAGGTTGTTCCAAAGTCTGGGGGCAGCTGCGGCAAAGGCCCTATCACCTCGGGTCTTAAGTCTGGTTTTCGGAACCTTGAGCAGCAGTTGGTCGGAGGAACGTAGGGATCTGGAAGGGGTATGCAGCTGTAGGAGCTCACTGAGGTAAGGGGGGGCCAGGCCATTCAGGGCTTTAAAGACAATTAAGAGAAGTTTAAAATCGATTCTGAAGCTGACAGGCAGCCAGTGAAGTGAGGCTAAAACGGGTGTGATGTGGTCATGTTTTTTCTTGCCGGAGAGAAGACGAGCGGCTGAATTCTGTACTAGTTGGAGACGACGGAGGGAGGAGTGATCCAGGCCGAAATATAAGGAGTTACAGTAGTCTAATTTGGATGTGATGAAGGCATGTGTAGCTGTTTCTAGATCGGATTTAAAAAGATATGGTTTGATTTTGGCCAGGAGGCGGAGCTGGAAAAAGCTGGCTTTGACAACAGTGCTGATCTGTTTATCCAGTTTAAAATTCTGGTCGAAGATAAAACCTAAATTCCTACCATGAGTATGAATATTAGGACCCAAGGGGCTGAGGATGTTGGCTGTGCAGGCTGTGGATGAGGTGTTGCCTTTAAACAGGATGATCTCTGTCTTTGAGTCATTTAATTTAAGGAAGTTGTTGTTCATCCAAGCCTTAACATCACCCAGGCAGTTTAAAAATACTTGTATTGGATCGTTGCTAGTGGATTTTAATGGAAGATAAATTTGGACATCGTCTGCATAAAAGTGGAAGGAGATTTACATTTACAATTTACAACAATTACATTATTACATTATTAGAACTACAGCTGCAGTCTGTTTAGGTCTGTAGACCGGTTACATTCCCATTCCCACATTAACAGACTATTTGCTCCATATTTGCTTATCTAAAGTATAATAACACAGTATACATCCGCACATGTGTGGTGACATGATTTGTTTAATTTGTGCGCTTTAATTTGTAAAATTGTTGCATTAATTAAACAAAACTAGTTTGAGATTTATATCCCCTTGTCTATATATATAATGCCCTACACTGAAAAGACCCCTGCCCCCTCCCGCTGTTAAAAAGTAACTAGTAACTTGTACTTTAAGTACATTTTAAATCAGCTACTTTTTCACTTTTACTTCAGTAGATTTTTAGACCAGTACTTTTACTTTTACTTTTACTTAAGTAAACTTTCATCCAAGTAATCATACTTTTACTTGAGTAGAATGTTTTTGTACTCTTTCCACCTCTGGCAACTTGTATATGGAATATCGCAATATATCGTGATATACCAAGATACGCAATACATCGTGATTAGGGCTGTCAAACGATTAACATTTTTAATCAGATTAATCACAGGATTCTGTGGATTAATCACGATTAATCACGATTAATTTTAACATTCGAAATATGCCCGAAAAATTAGAATTTTCTCTGTATATTGTTGTATGAACGGAAAGATAAAGGACAGAAGGTGGATACATGTACATTTAAAATTAGTATGTTTATTAATTGAAAATCCAAATGATGGTTTTAATACTGAAAATAAATTTAAATCAAACTCAAATATATAGGCCTATCTACCAAACCATAATTCAATTGGTCTGTCTCTTTACTATGTCTTTGGGCAAATAAAGGATAGGCTATAGAATGGCATTTATTTGGTGAATCTATAGATTGTGCATTCTTGAAAACAACTTGATTACAGTCCGCGGTGTGTGTGTGTGTGTGTGTGTGTGTGTGTGTGTGTGTGTGCGTGCGTGCGTTTGTACGCGCGACGACGTCCTAGGGGACTGTTCCTGTGTGCCAGGAAGCCGACGTTATGTTGATAGCCTCGTTTGAGATGTCGCCGTCTTGCTAAGACCTGCGCAATTATGACACTCGGCTTGCTGAGCGCACAGCATTTTTGCAGCATTTTTGTTGTGCGCTCAGCAAGACGCGCGTCATAGTTGCGCAGGTCTGAGCAAGACCGCGACAAGTCGATGTCTACTCACACACACCTCTGAAAACTGCAGACGTTTGTGTCCGAGCGGGCTCTGAACCGAGCGGACAATGTTTCTCCTCCTGTTGCTTCGACATCAACTGTCACCCGCGGCAGTTGATTGTATATACTATCTATGCCCCCGACACAGACGTGACCGTTAGCAGTTTAAAACTTTAAAACACGGCACGGGCTAACGTGCTGCTATGTTTGGCTGCGCGCAGCTACTGATCCTGGGTCAGCAGTGACTGTACAGAGCCGGTGGGATGTACGGGGCGGATCATTCTGCACATGCGTTAAATGCGTTAAAAAAATGAACGCCAATAATTCCAGAAATGAATCACCCTGCGTTAACGCGTTAATTTTGACAGCCCTAATCGTGATATATCGTATCGTGACCAGTGTATCGTGATATGTATCGTATCGTGAAGTCCTTGACGATACCCAGCCCTAGTGCGCATTATAACAAACGTCAGTTATTCTCGGGTAATGTGAAGAGAGGGTCATAAATACCAAGGCCATTGTGTGGCCGTTGGGTTATGCAACAGAATATTAATGTTGGGTGAAAGAGATTAAGACATGGAGACAATGGGAGAGCCATGCATTAAGAACACGGACGGCAATACTCTCCTCTCGTTAAACTGTGACGCAACTGGCCTAATTTGCTTTACGAATTCATATCTGGAGAGTTTCAGAATCAGGCAGTGTCCATAAATGTTTGATTGTGAATATGTATGAATAGAGAAGAGGATAGCGCGCAGTCCATTAGAAAATACATCTTATGTGCAAATGCTGTAAAGATGGTTTCTATTTCTTATGCATATCACTTATGCATAATCTGCAACACGCTCTCATTCAGAGCCCTTTGAGACAACTACTTATTTAAAAACAGAGGGTGCTGTACAGCGCCCAAAGGTGTAAGTCATGAGAAGGATTGTTTAAAGGTTACGGTTGGATTCATACGGAATGCAATCATTGTTGTTAAGTTTGTTTTCAGACAATGCTTAAAGGTGTGTCAGCTCCCTCTGGTTTTGAAGAAGATGGGTGCAAAGTAGCACAGAGAAAGGGCTTACCTGTCATCTGGTCGTATGGTGTGACAGTAAAAGTCAGAGCGGTTGATGAAGAAACCCGTTCGTTTGACCACGTTCTCTGCGATCATACTCAGACGGTCCAGGACGTTGCACAGCTTACTGTGGGGAGAGAAAGAGATAAACGGAAAGATCTAATCATTTTGTTGCACAAGAAATGAAGCAAGTATTTTCTGTTGTTTCTGCAACTTTAGCTGAGGTTTAGTGATGATGCACAAAATGCTTGTTTGACGTTGACTTTCAAAGCATAAACACCAGCTAAGAAAGGCAAAATTCTTTACATGTTCATGCTAACAGGTCTCTTACACAATGCCCCATTTTCCAACCGTTTTTTCTCAGTTTTTCAATTCAATAAAATTGAACTCGGATCATATGGGATTCTGGCATTGATGGGTGGGCCGTTGTATTGGTTGATACATAATTGGGGAAGAAAATAATGCTGGAAAAGCTATTTTATGCTTATCTGGATTCCTATAATTACACAACTCTACTCTGAGTACCAATAAGAAAATAAATATACTAAATATTCACATTTAGATGTAGTCCACATACACGGCATACTAATTAGCCACAAGATCACCTAACCCATTGATTTACACTGGATGGACGTCTAAACATATAAGATGCTGCTTTTTTGTTTTGTTCACTAACAAAAGATGGGTTTAAAGCAAAATGAAAATGCTTGATACACATTGGCACATGTCTTGTTCCAACCTCTTGGTGTAGCGGGCCATGTCCCAGGCGATGTAGTCGATCCAGTTCTCCGGGGGAGGAACTGATTGAGGTTGATGACGGCCGGGTACAGCTCTTCACTCAGGATCTTCTCGTGTTTCCTTTTCTCTCGTTTCTTTGGCGCAAGAGAGAGAGAGAGAGAGAGAGAGAGAGAGAGAGAGAGAGAGAGAAGACACATACAGTGGATACAGAAAGTATTCAGACCCCCTTAAATGTTTCACTCTTTGTAATTTGCAGTCCATTTTCTAAAATCATTTTAAGTTGATTTTTTTCCCTCATTAATGTACACACAGCACCCCATTCTGACACAGAAAAACACAGAATTGTAGACATTTTTGCAAATGTATTAAAGAACAAAAACTGAAATATCACATGGCCATAAGTATTGTTGCATTGTTGTGTGAATGGTCTGATCATCCTTGAGATGGTTCTACACCTTTACTGGAGTCCAGCTGTGTCTGAATACCATGTGATATTTCAGTTTTTGTTATTTAATACATTTTGCAAAATACTTTCCGTACCCACTGTGAATGAACACACGAGTGACTGGGTCCAAATCTCATTGTAAGCTGTTAATATGCAGTTATTATATAGACATCCAGCTGCTTAAAAGATGTGGACATGAGGACACCAGCACATATGGACAGATATTAATGTGACTGATGTTTGTTTGTCTCTTTGATGCATTCAGACCTTCTCCACAATGACCACGGAGAAGAATACAGCTGCTGCCAGGATCAATACACAGGATCAAAGCAAGAGTTTTACATACGTTTGTAATGGAAAGCAGACAGAACTGAGGAGAGGTGCTACAGATAGATGGGTGATATGATAATTGGTTGCGGCTCTGCGGGACATTTGTGCAAATTGGATTGTATGCTACAAAAGAGTGGCGTTTAAAGGCTGAAATAGCTGTTGAATATTAAATCCTAATCTAGAAAAATAAATGCAAATGAGTTGTCCCAAGTTCAAGTTCATTGGTGTACGGTTGAGGTGAATGTTTTTCCTTCATGTCATTCAAAATAGCAGTTGAGCTAGTTTGACACTTCTGTAAAACTGTAGAGCGTCCCATACAGTCTGGCTATATACAACACACACACACACAACACACACACACACCACACACACACACACACACACACACACACACACACACACACACACACACACACACACCACACACACACACACACACACACACACACACAACACACACGGTGGGTGACTAGAAATACACCACACCTGCACATTCACTTCCAGATGTATTGTATTACATGTATTACATTAGAGTGTTGGAAAAGTGATTAACTGGACACGTGAGCTCTTCCTCTTCCTCTCTTTGTCTCTTAATGTAGCCTGACGACATGCACCAACCCATGACCAAACCATCATGCACCTATACAGGAGTGGACACTGTCGACCCCTGTCACCACAATGGACAGATGTACTGTCATTTCCTCACGGTTACATTGTAGATTGTATCTTTTTTTTGGTCTCCCTGTATAGTGAGAGAGGTTTTACTGTATAAGCAGCCCCCACGCTCCCCTGCAGTCTGTAAAACTCACATGGCCGTGCCGTGTGCGGACGGCCGAGGTCTGCTATTGGTCCCTCGCCACGTGGCCCCCCTTGGGAGTGACAACGTGAGCTTAAAACCCCAAAGCTACAGAGGCTGTAATATATAGCTGTGTGCCAAAGTGTTTCTCTGGCCGTGTGTGAAATTAATGTGAATGAGAAAGAGAGACAATGTCTAACAGCGCTGCTCAAAAGGATGGGAATTAGGGATGGCCATTTAGAATTTTTTCTTTAACCGGTTAACCACCAGAATTAACGGTTATTAACCGGTTAACCGTTAAGATTTAATGTAGCCTATTTATAGTGAAATACATGAAGCATTAAAGCCGGGCTCCCGACCTTTTTTTGTTCCAAGGACCGGCATATTAATTTAAAAACAATTCAGGGAACAGTAGCCAATTTAAATGCCTACATTTTGACATTCACACGGCACCTTTGTCTGTTGTGAGAAGAGGTCTAGTATGCGAATGTAGGAGCAGAAAGTGCAATAAGTGACTGAAAAGGGACATTTACACACACACACACACACACACACACACACACACACACACACACACACACACACACACACACACAGGCTTAGGGGATGGGTAGCCTACCGAAACCCGGTGCTAAGTAGTGCAGAGCACGGGGCAACATTTTGACAGACCGTAATATTGATAAGCTCCGCCGTTATCAGTACTGCATAACGATACTTAGTTCTCTTTCTTAACATTCGTTTCGATGTCTCACTATGGGATACGCCCCCTCGCGTATTCGCAGAAGCATCAATAACATTACGCCAGCCCCAATTGGCTGGCAGTCATGACGTCTGAGTCAGGACCTCACGCCTTATAAACTCCTGACGCAGCGTCACTCGCCATTCAATCACCTCTTCTCGCTTCCGAAGCAATATATCTCCGTACTGGTTTCTGCTGCTTACTGGCTTAACTGTCCTCTGTCGGAGCGGACACCTCCGTAGCCGGACGCTAGCGCTGCATTTACCAGTGGACTGCCTTCACCATAGGTAAGTTTTTGCGAGATTTCTTGGCTATACCTAGCAAGCTAACGACACAGCTGCGGTCACCTCACTGCAGCTTGTCTACCGCTCGAGCTAGCGTTAGCTTAGAGGATTATCACTCCAGATAACCCTCTTTTTTCTCTCCCTTTAGCACACCAGCTAAATGGATACAGCTGCAAAGCTGGCTATCCCCAGGGGACAGACGGAATCCACCCGCCTGTGCACCTGCGGGAACAAGATTTCAGCGAAGGATACACACCAAGTATGCTCCGCTTGCCTCGGGTTACAACATGCCCAGGCTGCAGTCAACGACCCCGGCTCGTGCATGCATTGCTCCCGCTACACAGCGAAGAGCCTCCGCCGAAGGCTAGCTCGCCAAGCTAGCCTTTCGGATAGGGACCCCGTCCTGCCCGGTGCCAACCGCGAGGAACCCCAACCCGACCTGGTTGAGGAGGACATTCCTGAGGAGGAGGTTCAAGGCTGGGGCTCGACACTTGACCTGCTAGACCCGCTGACCGAGCCGCCCCTCATGCTACACTATGAGGAGGACGAGTCAGCGGATGACTTTCTGGTGTCGGACGAGGACGACAAAGATGATTCTTCCTTCGTCCCCGCCACACAGACCGGCTCTCCGTGCCTTTCCGCCGCCAAAGGGGAAGAAGGGGCTGCACAGCCTCGGCTCCCCTCGAGCGTGGATATGCACGACGTGTGCAAACGCGCAGCCGAGAAACTGAAAATCCCGTGGCCGGCTGCCGTGGCAGAGGCTCCGCGGTCCCGTTACGAGGGGAAGAAATTACCCCAGGCTAAACGGGCTTTGAGGCAACTTCTCCCGGTGTTCCCAGAACTCCTGGAGGAATTAACTGTCTCCTGGACGGACAAACCGTATTCCAGCAAGACCCCAATCCAAGGGGCGTCTTCCTTGGATTTTGAAGGGATGGATAATCACGCCATGGCTCGGATTCCGCCCATGGAACCGCTGGTTGCTGCCCACCTCCACCCTCGTCTGTCGGCTGTCTCATCTAGGCCACCAACTCTCCCCAATAAGTCCGACCGTTTTCAGTCAGCCATGACCGAAAGGGCTTACAAGGCGGCCGCCTTGTCCGTGAGAGCGCTCAATGTCTCCTCCATGTTGTCCGCCTACCAAGCGGAGCTTTTCGAGGACATGATTGACGTGCCAGAGACCGCAGTATGGGACGAAATAACCACCATCGCGGATATCTGCCTGCGCGTGCAGCGCTGCGCCGTACAATCTGTGGGAAAGTGTATGTCGATGCTGGTGCTACAAGAACGGGCGAGATGGCTCAACCTGACAAATTTGTCAGATAAAGAAAAGGAGGACATCCTAGACATCCCCGTCGTCCCGGAGGGTATTTTTGGCTCTGCTCTCGCCTCTATGCAAAAGAGGTGCGAGGCCAAGAAGAAAGACGATGAAGCCTTGCAGCTCTGTCTACCTCGAAGGGCACAACCGACTGCACAGCCACCTGCCAGGCAACCGTTCGCCCAGGCGGGATCAAGAAGTGGCCCGCCCGCTTTCCGCATCCCAAGGCGACCCAAGGCTCCGGCACCGGCCCCGGCGAACGTCGCCCCGGCCGAGACCAAGCCCGCCTGGCCGAGGAAGCCTTACAACCCATCCCCTAATCGGACTGGCCAGCCGACTCCGGCCACCAGCCAGGTGAGGAGGAGGAAGAAGGCTGTTTAGCAGCCCAAGTGCTGCTGGAGGCGCCAGCTGTTCCCTGTTTCCCCAGCCCGGCCTCCAAGTGTGCCCGGGGAAGACATCCCCTGTGCCAACCCTCCCTCTCGGCGACGCATGGGCCCGGAGCCCTGTTCGTGTGTTCCGGCCAAGAGGAGAAGAGACGCCGTTCAAATGTTGGATTGTTCAATGCCACATTCAATGTTGAGTCTCACAAGCACATTACATTCTGTGAAAATAAAAATGTGTCCACTGTCGCAGCCAGGCACACAGCCGAGGGCACAGTACAATTTTTCAAACAGAAAAAAAGTGATAAACACAAAGTTGCAAAACATAGTGCTATTATCCCCTATAACACCGCCACGGGGGGCCAACGCCCTTCCTGGGGTGATAAGTCTCACAAACTCTATCCCGAGTCTATCAGCTCGCGCATGCGCAGCAGTAGCCGGGCGAGCCGAACACTGTCAACCGCTAGAGAGCGGCATTGTACAGCAAAGGCAGACCTCCAAAGATCGTGTAGGTCAGACAGAGCTTTACTCCCCTCTATCTTTACGGATAGAGAGTTGGAAGAAATACACTGCGTCAAAGTGGGTGATAAAAATGCTCGCCAAGGGCTACAGGCTCCAATTCGCCGCGGTACCTCCTCGTTTCAACGGCCTGATTGCTTCCCGTGCTCAGGGAGAGTCTGCCCGGGTGCTACGAGAGGAAATTTCCGCTCTGTTAAACAAAAATGCTATTCGAATAGTGCCATCCGATCAGAAAGCGGAGGGGTTCTATTCGAGGTATTTCCTGGTCCCAAAGAAAGGGGGTAGCGGCATACGCCCTATCCTAGATTTGCGTGTTTTAAACAGGTATCTAAGGATATACAAGTTTCGTATGCTCACACACGCAGTCCTGTTACGCATGGTTCGCACGGGCGATTGGTTCACATCAATCGACCTGAAGGACACGTATTTTCACGTTCCCATTTATCCTCCACACAGAAAGTACTTGAGGTTCATGTTTCAGGACACAGCATACGAGTACCTAGTGCTCCCGTTTGGCATGTCTCTGAGCCCAAGGGTGTTTGTGAAATGCGCAGAAACAGCGCTAGCCCCTCTCAGGGAGAAGGGCATACGCTTGGCCACCTATTTGGACGACTGGCTACTGTTAGCACAGTCAGAGCAGGAGGCTGTGGCACACACAAGCATGGTGTTAACGCACTTAGCCGATCTCGGCTTTGTAGTGAACAGGGAAAAGAGCGTGTTGACTCCGAGTCGGAGCATAATGTTTGTGGGCCTGCAATTGAATTCGCTTGCTCACACAGCGCATCTGTCAACCGAGAGAGTGGAGTCTTTCAAGTCCACTCTCGCGCGTTTTGGCATAGAGAAACGGGTCACGTTCGGTCTGTGTCTCAGGCTGCTGGGACTCATGGCCTCAGCCCTGGTGGTGGTGAGGCTGGGCAGACTTTATATGAGAGATTTCCAACATTGGGTGGCTTCTCTAAAACTGGACCCGTGCGTCACAGACACCGCAGAGTGATTGTGAATGCGTCTTGCGCTCTGGCGCTTCGCCCGTGGAGACGGCTATCCTTTCTGACGGAGGGCGTGCATATGGGCACGGTTACGAGCAGAAAGGTGGTGACAACGGACGCCAGCCTGTCAGGCTGGGGTGGTGTGTTCGAGGGCAGAACGATAAACGGGGTTTGGAGCATGAATCTCCATCACGCCCATATAAATTATTTGGAGCTACTAGCAGTGTTTCTAACACTGAGACATTTTCTCCCATTACTCCAAGGGCATCATGTGCTAGCGAGGATGGACAATACGTCCACTGTAGCCCATATCAACCGTCAGGGAGGTTTGCGCTCTCGGCAGTTGCACACTCTGGCACGCAAACTGATATTGTGGAGCGATGCTCATCTTCTCTCTTTGAGAGCGACACACGTCCCCGGGATTCAGAATTTCGGTGCCGACCTCCTGTCACGGGGCGACCCTCTTTACGCGGACTGGAAGCTCCATTCGGCTGTAGTCGATCAGATTTGGACACGGTTCGGCCGCGCATCAGTGGACCTGTTTGCGTCAGGCGAGAACTCACAGTGCCCGCTGTTTTACTCCCTACACTCAAAAAAGTGAACTCAGTGAGCTGTTGAATTTAATTAATGTTTTTATGTCAAATTTAATTAACATGTCTGTGTTGGCTTTTAAAACGTAACCCACTTCAGTTGGTTTCACTTAAATGTAAGACTTCTTAAAACCAAAGAACGCCAGTTGAGTAAATACAAAGTAACAGTTTTGAGTGAATCGCACAATCAAGACTGAACACACAACGATTGTCCTAGATGTGTTGCCGTAGGCCAGCATTGCGCATGCTCGTGAACGTGGACATCGGGAGCAAGAAATTCAAACGTCGCCATAACTGTTAATATAAAAGGCAGTCTGTTAAATGACAGTCCTTTGCTGTTATGTTACGGAATGGTAATGTTTTTCAAAAATACTGAACTTTGCTGTTAATTTACCATCAAACTTAGAATGGACAACTTGACATGAGCTGCCTGCACATGTGAAGCTTATACAATTTTCTTCATTAATCCTCATCCATCCACATCTTAACTAATAAGTGTTGTTTACTTTATATCCTCTGGTTAAGTTTACTTAAAGTTGAGTTATATTTACTTGGAAATGGAAAGTGCAGGTAACATAATTAAACCAAGTTAGTCTGAAGTTATGTTTACTCAGTAGAATGAAGGAAACGGATTGCCTTCGATAAATCAAGTAAGCACAACAAAGTGTATTGTAGAGACGCCCCCTTTCCCACAATGACTTGCACTGGACTAAACGTTTGGTATGTTGCTATTTGCACCCTCAGTAAAGGGGATGTTTCACTCCATTACCTCACTATGCATTTTGTTTAAATAAAACATTTCTGTGTGAACTAACCGTTATTTTTGGTTATAACAAACGGTTTGTGGAAATCTTAAGCAAGATCCCTAGTTCAACTCAGGAGACAATTTGCAATATAAATTAATCATTCCATTGAACTTGATATATTGTGACAAGTGTCTTGAAGTAACAAACAGAAGCTGCTCTCTGTGTTTAGCATTTGAACAAATAGGGGACATAGTAAACTTACTTATGGAATGAAACACATCTGCCCAATGAAATATAACATCCCCTTCACTCACGGTGCAAACAGCAACATAACAAACATTTAGTCCAGGTTCATTCCTTTTTTCATTAACAGTATAATCCTGTCAATTTTAGTGACAGTACAATAATGTTCATTTAACAGTATTAAAATGGCAACCCTGCTGCCAGTTGATTAATGTTTTTTTCCAGGGAAATTTCTTAAAGTGTATGTAAGTTAAGTTGGAACTACAATGTGAGGTTAAGTTAGTCTTGCTTAATAAAGTTGAGTCATATTAACGTAAGTGGTTAAGTCAGTATAATGATTATCTTTGTTGGTATTACACACAGTTAATTAAGGCAAATGTAGCCATGTTATGTTGAATGTACTTAACCTAGTTAAGTTGGTTGCACACAAGTGAGTTGATTCCATTTTAATCATAATTTTCAATTATATCTAACTTAACTCAGTTGTGTGGAAAACGTTGACATAACTGTATTAAGTAAATTCAACAACTTATTTTTTTGAGTGTATGGGACCGCAGCGCTCCGCTGGGAGTGGACGCATTTGCACACGAGTGGCCTCGCGTCCCTCTTTATGCGTTTCCCCCGCTGGCTCTGATTCCCCCGACGTTGTGTCGGGTGCAGGAGAATCGGCTGTCTCTGATATTGATCGCTCCTTATTGGCCGTCAATGTCTTGGCTAGCGGAGGTGAAACAACTCCTCCGCGGCTCCCCGTGGCCCCTGCCGTGGCGAAGGGATCTCTTATCTCAGGCCCGCGGCCAGATATTTCACCCACACCCGGAGCGGCTCGTCCTTTGGGCTTGGCCCGTGAGTGGTTTAACTTGAGACATACGGGGCTGTCTCAGAGTGTCATTGATACTATTCAGAGTGCTAGAGCATCATCCACTAGATCACTGTATGATGCTAAGTGGAAGGTGTTTGAGGAATGGTGTGTTAAGGCACATGAAATTCCCTTTCAGTGCTCAATTGGTGCAATTCTGTCCTTCTTACAGGACTTAATTGACAAAAAGAAGGCATTTTCTACAGTCAAGGTTTATTTGGCTGCTATTTCTGCCTGCCATGTTGGTTTTGAGGGTAAGACGGCAGGTCAACAGCCTCTGGTTTGTAGGTTTATGAAAGGTGCCCGGAGACTGTTACCCAGCTCCAGACCTATCACACCCTCTTGGGACCTGTCTGTGGTCCTGGAGGCCCTCACCAGGCACCCGTTTGAGCCTATAGAACACATAGACATGAAGGTCTTGTCTTTTAAGGTGGCTCTGTTGTTGGCTTTAGCCACAGCTAAGCGGGTGAGTGATATGCATGCTCTGTCGGTACACCCTGCATGCATGCGGTTCACCCCTGGTAACCATGGGGTGACCTTGTTGCCTAACCCGGCCTTCGTCCCTAAGGTGATCAATACATGTTCACCAGTGGACTTAACAGCGTTCCAGCCACCGCCTCATGGCTCGGAGGAGCTGGAACGGCTACATGCACTCTGACCGGTTCGTGCTCTGCATGTTTATGTGGAGAGAACTAGGGCTTTTAGGAAAGCAGATCAGTTATTTGTGTCTTGGGCTAAACCTCACTTGGGCAAACCCATCACAAAACAGAGATTTTCTCATTGGATAGTGGATGCTATTTCACTAGCATACTCTAGTGCTGGCCTTCAGGTCCCGGCTGGGCTGCGAGCTCATTCTACCAGAGGTCTAGCGACCTCCTGGGCTCTGTTTAGGGGGGTCTCTATCCAGGAGATCTGCTCTGCAGCTAGCTGGTCATCGCCCCTCACTTTTGCAAGGTTTTATAAGTTGGATGTGACTTCTCCGAGCCTGGCCCATGCTGTCCTAAGCGTGGCCTCCTTGGGGGACTTGCCTGGTCCACAAACCTCTGGGTGAGGGGGGTTGGTAGTCAGTCGTTCGAGATAAGCTTGTCTGGCAATACGGGAGTCTCCATATCCCATAGTGAGACATCGAAACGAATGTTAAGAAAGAGAACTATAGGTTACTTTCGTAACCCCTGTTCTCTGAGTAACATGAGTGAGATGTCTCACCGGACCGCCCTTCTTGCTACTTGGGGGAAGCGAGAAGAGGTGAGCTTGTTTTTGAATGGCGAGTGACGCTGCGTCAGGAGTTTATAAGGCGTGAGGTCCTGACTCAGACGTCATGACTGCCAGCCAATTGGGGCTGGCGTAATGTTATTGATGCTTCTGCGAATACGCGAGGGGGCGTATCCCATAGTGAGACATCTCACTCATGTTACTCAGAGAACAGGGGTTACGAAAGTAACCTATAGTTAACGTTTTGTTTATGACGGATTTTCGCTATTGATCCACAATCATGGCAGACCTGTGTCTGTGCAGGGGGCAGGCACTCACTGCCTGGCTGTCTGTCACTCACTCACACACTCACTGAGACGGTGATAGATGCAGGACAGCATCCACCTCAAGAAGGCTAATGCTAGCGCTATGTTAAGCTAGCGGGAGCCCACGCTGTTAATTCAATTATACAAACATATGACACGGGAGTGTTGTGACCATAAGTTGTGACTGGGATCGTACCATGGACTTATTATAAAGTTGAGCGTAGCCTACACTACTCGTTTCATTCTTTACTGACAGTTGGCATTCTTACATCCGGTTTAGCGATATCAAAATAAGAGTCCGGATTTCAGAGAAATTAATATTATATATATTTTTTTTAACCGTGCAGAGACGACTCCCCCTTCCATCATTTAGAGTCTGTGATTGCCTTGAAATAGTGTAATTAATTGACTGGCTTAGAAATCAGTGTAATGTGTGGAGCTTGCGTGTGTGAAGGTGTGTGACCCCTAGTCATTTACAAGGATTTAGTAGAGAGCATGCATTGAAAATGAAATTGAAAATGAAATTCATTTTATTTTGTATTGTCAGTTTTATCATGATTAAGTTTATTCAAGTTCATTATATGTGTGATGCAGGTATGTTAGGAGGTTGTTCCAATATAGAACTTTTTTGATTGGTGACTTTATTGAAAAGGCGTGGGCTAAGAGGAATATGTCTCTTTATATTTAATGTGTTTTATTCGGTGCTGTGTGAATTGTATTGTATAGTACAGGGGTTTTCAAAGTGTGAGAGAGTGAGCCCCCCCCTCAGAGAACAAATTTCAGCTGAGACCCCCCCCCCCCAAAAAAAAAAGAAATCTTAATCCCTGTGTGTTTCGAAATATCTTTAATTATTTTACACATTTTAAACATATTTTTGAAACATCTAACATCTAAACATCTTTGTGCGTTTTTAAACTATTCTTCAAAAACATTTTAACATCTTTATCTAAGTATGTTTTTGTTTTTATTTTTTAAAATACATTTGAACATCTTAATCCAGTGGTTTAATCCTGCTTCCTTTAAGCATGGATAGTAGTGACTGCAGCGGAGTGAGAAAGATAGGCAGACAGACTTGCCCAAATATTTGATTATTGTTAAATGTCTTTCACAGACCCAATTTTTTTTCGCTAGTGCCTCCAATGTCCAGCTGGGTGAAAATAGTAGCCATCCAAGGTCCCGACCCTCGTAGTGGGGTCCGGGGTATGCCCCCCCGGGAGATTTATTTTTACCTTTTTAAAGTGAAATGCATGAATCTGGTGCACTTTGAGAGGAAGATTAAGAGGCTAAATATGAGGAATTTTGTGTGAACAAATAATTTGAAGACAATAATTTGATGAATTAGAAGCTATTGAAGAAACACACATGAATTTTCCATAAAAATATTAATTTGAAATAAAATATTATGCAGGGTCCTCTGGGTTGGGCAGATGATCTAATTCAATTATTAGGCTAACTATCTAGACCAAAACATTGTATTCCTTTTCCTTTTTGTATGATAACTTACATTTGTTTAATATGATGTTAATATCAAAAACACAAACTCAAAAAAAAATATTCACATATTCATCCACGCCCCCCCTGCCATAACTCCCACAGTTTGAAAACCACTGGTATAGTGTATTTTGGTTGTGTATGTACTACACGCTTTGTGTAGTTATATCGGTGTCCTGTAATCCTGTGTGGGATGGGCCACTGTGTGGCATGACACGGAAATAAATAAAAAACACATCATCAACATCATTGTGTTTTTTTGAAGGAATGTAGAGGGAGATCAATAATCAAGTTGCCATTGCCATTGAAAATGCTAGTAATCAGCAGCCAGGTGACCACCTTATTCCAGTCTCCACAGCAACAACTAACCCCAGGTAACAACGCAGTGCTCTGGCATTTACACAATCACAGCCTGTGATAATAGATGACAACCTTTTAAGTGATTTCACAACCTGGGCTATTTTCTATCCAAAAACACTTTTTTCAGATTTTCAGATCGTAGAAGTTGTTACATAATGCTTGCACTAAGTAGCCAGATCTCTAAAATAAAGAGTGTGTGTGTGTGTTCTTGCGTGCGTGCGTGCGTGTGTGCATGCGTGAGTGCACGTGAAACATTACCTTGACTAGGTTGAGGATAATGATAGGAGAGCCAAACCGCTGCAGCATCTGGTCAAAATGGAGCGCAGCTACATGGGCGTATGGGTCAGCTTGATCCACTGTAGGGAGAAGTCAAACAGAATTCCAGTTATTGAGTAGTTTAAAAAAAAAAAACAGTCGATACAGTGTCTTAGGCCGATGCCTCAGGTCTGGATGTTTTGAAACCAGTGGTTTAGGTCAGATTGATGGCTTGTGTATGCGTTTATAACACGACAAATGTAGCACCATGAGGTGAAGGAAAATGTATTTTACACACCAGAAATAGAGAGTAAAAACGTTAGGTGAGGTAACTTGTTTTAATAGGCTAGTCTGGTTCATGGGGCCACACACACTTCTAAATAAAAAAATCCTCTATTTGCAACTACAAGGTCTGATCGCAGCCATGGTTGATTAGGGGAAATAAATTATCGGGAGGGAGACTAGGCACGTTACGCGCGTATAACCATTTTTGACACAAAATGATCAAGCAACATTTTAGCCGAGTTATGCGCGCAAAGCTTACGCGCGTAACGCGTGTAGTGTGGCCGCACCTTTAGGCTAATGAGCTAAGCTAAGGAGGAATCCACCAATTCATTCAATTCTGTGCCCTGAAACCCCACACGGCTAGCCTGGCTCCACCCGCCCACCTACCTACTTCCGCCCAAATTAATTTTCCCTTCAGTAGTCAGTATGGGTGGGAATCTCTTGGCACCTCACGATTCGATTCCGATTCATAGGTCAACGATTCGATTCAAAATCGATTCTCAATGCATCCCGATGCAATTATTTATTTACGTACATACCCATGTGTGATTTTCAAAAATATATTTATATACACATCTGAGTTTGCTACTCAGAGTTTGCTAATCACTTCCTACTTTTGTGATGATCATTAAATACAATCAACAGATGAATTACCTTCTCTAATTAGAGAAAAAGCTTTTCTTGTCACAAATATGACTTTCATATGAACAGTGCAATAATCAATGCAGCAATATGGAAGTATGTGAAAACTAAACCAATTCAGTTTAATTTTCTTTCTACTCTTGTGAATCAGACCAGCTCAAAGCAGGATGAAGACAATATACAGTATCTCACAAAAGTGCGTACACCCCTCACATTTCTTCAAATATTTCATTATATCTCTTCATGGGATAACACTAAAGAAATTACACTTTGATACAATGTGAAGTAGTCAGTGTGCAGCTTGAATACAATGTAATTACTGTTCCCTCAAATTAACTCGAAACACAGCCATTAATGTCTAAAGTGCTGGCAATAAAAGTGAGTATACCCTTAAGTGAAAATCCCCACATTGCACCCAAAGTGTCAATATTTTGTGTGGCCACCATTATTTTCCAGCAATGCCTTAACCCTCTTGGGCATGGAGCTCACCAGAGCGTCACATGTTGCCACTGGAATCTTCTTCCACTCATTCATGACGACATAAAGGAGCTGGTGGATCTCTAATATCCACCAGCTTGCACTCCTCCATCTCCTGTTTGAGGATGCCCCAAAGATGCTCAATAGGGTTTAGGTCTGGTGAAATCCATGCCCAAGAGGGTTAAGGCAGTGCTGGAAAAATATAGTGGCCACACAAAATAATAACACTTTGGGCCCAATTTGGACATTTTCACTAAGGGGTGTGCTCACTTTTGTTGCCAGAACTTTAGACCTTAATGGCTGTGTGTCGAGTTATTTTGAGGGGACAGTAAATGTACACTGTTATAGAAGCTGAACACTGACTACTTTACATTGTATCAAAGTGTCATTTCTTCAGTGGTGTCCCACGAAAAGATATAATGAAATAGTTGAAGAAATGTGAGGGGTGTACTCACTTTTGTGAGATACTGTAGGTACCATATCCAAACAGGATATATTTTGGCTTTTTTACCATTCGACAACAGGGGTGTATACTGCAAACTGTGCCAAAGACACATGTGCCAGCTGAGATGAGTAACACCACAAACACTGAACCCGTTTCATTTGAACCATTATCAACGATTAGATAATGATTTTACATATTCCAATTCATTTCTGTGAAACTATTGTAATGCTTTGCACGTGTGAGGGTGTGTAACTCAGAGGGACTCCCAATGATTTAGTAGAGAGCATGCATTGGGTTTGGTCAGAGTAAATGCAGAGGAAGATCAATAATCAAGTTGACATTTCAAATGCTGGTACTCAGCAGCCAGGTGACAACCTTATAAAAGTCTCCACAGCAACAACTAACCCCGGTTGACAACGCAGTGCACTGGCATTTACACAACCGCAACCTGCACTAATGGATAACAACCTGTTGAGTGTTTCCACAACCTGGGCATGTCTCATCCAAAAACAGATCCACCTCTGTAGAATTTACATAATCCTCAAACTAAGAAGCCAGATCTCAGGTGACAATGTGAGTACACTAACATACAGGAAGAGATATTTTGGCAACTTACCATCGGACAAAAAGCGAGAGCAGTGTGCATAGCAAAATGTGCTGAAGACCTATCAGACGGGCAACACCACATGCACCTATGTCTATACAACGAGAGCTGCCACCCACCTCCTTCAAAGCTCACCAATTAACATAACAGACAGTTGTGTGCTAAGCTAGCCTTCCATTTACAGACATGAGATTGATACTCATCTCAGCAAGAACGCTAGCAAATGTAATGTATTTCACCAAGATGTCAAATTATCCCATTAACCTTTTACACGACCATGACAAGACGCCTGTCTTGGTTTGTTAGTAACAAAAGAATGACACATTTTCTGCTAATGTGTGCATTTATGCTAATGACTAGCATAAAGGCTAATGTGGGTTGTCCAAAGTCTGTGACTCTGCCGTCAAGCCGTCTGTGTGACCATCTGCCTTTGATATACGGTGCCTTATCTGCTTCATGCCACACGATAATAAAAATAAATAAATCTTTACCAAAAAAACACAGAACATTGGATAAGATGAGTAGATAAATACCTGTACAGACACAATCAATAGCTGTACACAAGACACTTTTTAAAATCAAAGGATCAACCCAAAGCCAACAAAAATCATTTGTTGGTGCTCTCATTGCGTTTTCTTTCGTCTCCTCTAATATGTATTAACGAATAACAAGCAAAAGAGTAGACACCGGGTCAAACTACACAGTGAAATATGAACTGAGGGTGCAAAAACTGGGCAACATTTAAGAAATGTCAGATAAGGACTGTCTTTAAGGATCAAAGCGGGGGCGTCTGATGAGGTAAGGTGATACACAGAAGGATGTTAGGGACACACTCAGTGTCTCGCATCAGGAAATGTCATCCGAGGATGAATTAAAGGGCAGGCAGGGGGGAAAGAAGATTATGATTTAATACAGGCATTGTACACATGCAAGCACCATTATATTCCTCTGCGCACACACACACACACACACACACACACACACACACACACACACACACACACACACACACACACACACACACACACACACACACACACACACACACACACACACACACAACACACACAACACACACACACACACACACACACACACACACACACACACACAACACACACACACACACACACACACACACACACACACACACACACACACACACACACACACACACACACACACAACACGTGTCCAAAGTCATCAGGGAACTGATCACCTCCCACTGGCCCTGGTTTTGTGTTTTTATGCTGCCCATAATGAGATAACATAATGGATACAAAGATGAGAACCTGGTGTCCTGCCTTCACCCCATTTCTTTTCCAGGTTTTTTTGTATCCTTTTCCCAGTAGTTTAGAAGAATGGCTCAGGTATACATTTTCTAAAGCAAATTTAATTTGTATTCCTTTCCTACAAGGTCATTTCTGACCATGGGCAGCTGCTAAAATGATCATATTAAGCATTATAGACATAAATAGTTAAATATCTACTGTGATACTGCATGGCTATAACCATTCAAAGAAGATTCTAATATTTAATTTAATGTGTAAGGGCAAAGATGGTAATGTACAAAGGAAGTCTTACATCGTATTGGGGGCTTGGGCATCATGGTGGAAATGTCCTGGGACCAGTAGAGAGGGACTGACCCTCGAACCTGGACGTATGAAGAATAACTTCCTGCCGTGAAAGACATGACTGAGGCATCATGGACAATCTGCTCCGTCTCAACCTCGTTAGCCACGTCGCCCTGGAAACAATAGGAATGTAAATTAACACAAAGACAAACAAAGGTTAATGAAAAAATGTAACCACATGGTCCATTAAGTAGCTGTTATTACCCTGAGCCAATTTAGCAGGTGGACCAAATTATCATTGGAACTGAAGAAGATCAACATGGATGAGAATTTTTTAAAACACTCAAAATACACATCTTCTTGAAAAGAGTTTTATCAAGGACAACCACACTTTTAGCCTACACACAGCAGGACAACCAAGGGTGTTAAAAGGTGGAGTCAGCGATTCAGGAGAATGCTTGTTTGTCCAAATCAATTTTAGTCAAAATCAGTGACCAAATCCTCACAATAAGCTTTCTCTCCGTAGGGGAGAACGGGGGTATGTGAGAAATCGGGTAATGTGAGACACCCCCTGTATCTAGGCAATGGAACACATTTTTGGTCATTTCAGAATTACAGTGGAGGAAATAAGTATTTGATCCCTCACCGATTTTGTAAGTTTGCCCACTTACAAAGAGAGCGGTCTATCATTTTAAAGCTAGGTGTATTTTAACAGTGATAGACAGATTATAAAAAAGAAAATCCAGAAAATCACATTAAAGCGGCTACGAGTAACATTTAAATATCTTTTAAACAGCCTCATGTTTCCTCTGATAATCATAAATTACCCTTAACAGCAAACGAGACCATCAGTGCAAAGAAAGACGTTTTTATATAGTTTTTATTACTGCTTTTGGTCTGGTCGCACACCCAGTCCGATTTTCGGTTCGCTCGTGCAGGCTCTATGGTCACATATCCGTATTGGTTGCAGATTTCAGTGTGGCGCTGTAACGTGAATTGAGAAGCCTATCCCTCCAGGTGAGGGAAGGGGAGCGGGAGCCTTGTTTGAGACAGTTATTTGTCGTCATAATGACTGAAAACGGGGCTGAACCGTCAAAGAAATAAAAGAGAATGCAATGAAGAAAAGCTAAAGGGAGAGTGCTACGGGAGGGACGAGGGCGTTGCCAAGCAACGTGTATACAATTTCACGAGAGCGAAACTAGACTGACTAAATGAATGAGCGGTTGGTACTAACACAAAGTTTGCTTTGCTTCACCATCATCAGATAACCATTATCTGAAATAGTCATTATTTACATCAACAACACAAACACATTACCTCATCGTGATCGTAACTGCCATCTCTCTTTCATTCGCTTTCTGTGAGGACACAGCTCCGTGAGAGAGAGTAGTTAGGTGACGCTGCTGGATCAACTCATTGCAATCAGGTGTGTGTACTGACTGGCATTAGTTGATGCAGTGTCAAAACCACTCTCACGGAGCCGAAAAGAGTCCTCACACTTTCAACACATGCATGCACTATATTGCGCCCTTCTCAGTTCACACTCGCGCGCCTGGCACGCGCTTGAAAACAGCTTTGCGACAGCGGGCGTCGTAAAAATACTACCGCTTTTGTCCAAAGGGGACGCCAACGTGCCATCTTACTCGTAGTGGCTTTAAACAAAATATATAAATTATTTTGCATTTCATTGAGTGAAAAAAGTATTTGATCCCCTACCAATTATAAAGAATTCTGGCTCCCACAGATTAGTCCACGTGCTTTAAAAAAGTATTCCTAATCTGAACTAGTTTTCTCTATAAAACACACCTGTCTCAATTTGTTACCTGTATAAAAGACACCTGTCCACAGAGTCAATAAATAAAACTCCAACATCTCCATCATGAGCAAGACCAAAGAGCTGTCTAAGGATATCAGGGACAACATTGTAGACCTGCACAAGGTCGGAATAGACTACAAGACCATTGGCGAGAAGCTGGGTGAGAAGGAGACAACTGTTGGTAAGATTATTCAAAAATGAAAGAAACACAAAATGACCATCAATCTCCCTCGATCTGGGTCTCCATGCAAGGTCTCACCTTGTGGGGAGGGATCAGCCCAGATCTACACAGGAGGAGCTTGTCTATGATCCCAAGGCAGCTGGGACCACAGTCACCAAGAAAACCATTGGTAACACACTATGCCGTAATGGATTGAAATCCTGTGGTGCCCGTAAGGTCCCCCTACTCACGAAAGCACATGTACAGGCCTGTCTGAAGTTTGCCAATGATACCTGAAAGACTCAGAGAATGATTGGGAGAAGGTGATGTGGTCAGATTAAAACAAAATCAAGTTCTTTGGTATCATAGTGACTCGCCATGCTTGGAGGAAGAGGAGTTCTGACTATGACCCCAAGAACACCATCCCCACAGTCAAGCATGGAGGTTGAAGCATTATGCTTTGGGGGTGTTTCTCTTCTAAGGGGACAGGTGGACTTCATTGCACCGAGGGAACTATGGATGGGGCCATGTACCATGAAATACTAGGTGACAAGCCTCTTTCTCTCAGCCAGGTCCGTATAAATGGGTGGTGGATGGGTCTTCCAGCACGTCAATGACCCGAAAAAAACAGCAAAGGTAACAAAGGAGTGGCTCAAGAAGAAGCACATTGAGGTCACGGAGTGACCTAGCCAGTCTCCGGACCTTAATCCAATAGATCTGTGGAGGGAACTGAAGCTCAAGCGACGAGCGAGAGGATCTGCACAGAGGGTGGTCCAAATGTCCTCCTGAGATGTGTGCAAACCTGGTCATCAACTACAAGACATGTCTGACCTCTGTACTTGCCAACAAGGGTTTCTCCACCAAGTACTAAGCAATGTTTTGATAGGGGATCAAATACTAATTTCACTCAATGAAATGCAAAATAATTTCTCTCTTTTTTTAATGTGATTTTCTGGATTTTCTTTTTGATATTCTGTCTATCACTGTTAAAATAAACCTAGCATTAAAATGATAGACCGTTCATTTTATTGTAAGTGGGCAAACTTACAAAATCAGTGATGGATCAAATACTTATTTCCTCCACTGTATGTTTTGAAGCCCCTCTGCATTTCCCCTTGGCCATGTAGGAGAGGACCTCATGGTGATGTTGTAAGCATGTTTTTTTCACAAAAATTTATTTTTTGCATATAATAGTAAAATGTCCTTGCTGTCCACTTAATCAACTGTTGTGCCAAAGCAAATTGATTCAATTGATCATAGATGTTGATGAACTACCAATATATGAAACCATGTGATGATGATAACTGAAGATTAGCCTGAATTGCTGAGAGAGGTAGTTTTTTCTCAAATTGTAGCAGTGGGGTAAAGTGAGACAGTGTCTGTGCCCTCTTTTAATGAATCCATTATATTTGAGGTAGCAAGGAGACTAGTTTGAACAAGGCAAAAGACAATGCGGGCCGGAGGTGGGGGTTGATTGGTTGAAGGGGTGTCAGCAAGAGCCTGGTTTGACACATACAGTATGTACAGTATGTGGGGGACAGGAGAGTGACCTTTAACATCAATAGACTCCAAGTAATATGTATTTATATTATGATAATGATCCCAATAAAACAAATGCAGAAATATTATTAATCAAAGACTCAAAAGATGGAAAATGACAGCTGGGTCTAGTCCTGTGTTCTGAGTCCCAGGCTGTTCTAGCTGGTTCTAATTGTCCTTTGCTCTGACCCCGAGACACTGACTGGCTCTAGGGGTCCTGTGTTCAGACTGTGTTTTAATCTAACTGGTTCTATCTGTCATTTGAATGTTAATTATTGGAATATGAATTATATGTTGTATTTGGTCAGAGTTTCTTTCAATTGTTTAGAATTTTTTTTTGCTTAACTGACCAAACCCCATGATTCTGTTACTTGTCCGACATTAGTTTTGGAATATTTGGTTTTCAAGCTAGCTGTCAGGATTCTAACTGTTACAACATGTGATATGGTAGTTTCAGAGTGGAAAAGTGGATCAGTTTGCCCCCTTGATTTCTCTGTCTCAGTTTACCCCGAATCTGGGGTAAAGTGAGACACAAGACAACTTTTTTTAAAGCAATCATATTTTCACTGCCAATTGTTCTGAATAAATTCTGATTATCTCCATTGCTAGGAAACATCCTGAATTAATGGGAAATGTTTACATTTTACTGATTAATCATTGTAGCTTGCTTAGAGGGGAGCAAATGTAAAAAGTGTCTCGCATTACTCTGTTCTCCCCTACTCTGTGAGCACTGAATAAAATAAATCTAGTGCAAATACACAACCCAGGCTCTGTAAAAGGACATTTTGCTAACTACGGTGTGGCCCTTTTGTTTACATACACTTTGTTTGCATACCTGTTCACAGAGCCTAAACTGTGTATTAACACCAGATTCTTTTTTTCACGAAGTAGTCCATTCAGGTAGGACTAGCGGATCGTGAGGAGATATTTTTTGATTTTGAATAAATCCATTTTAAAAACAAGTCCTCTCCAGAATCGCTGACTCCACCTTTAAGGGCTGCACTGGCTGTGTAGACCGGCCATATTGCATGCTGTTCTCACTGACAAGGCCTTTTGATACACCTAAATGGAACAGAGCCCCTCGTTAACAACATTTATTACACCTGGGTCTTTTCTGCTGTGACATGTCAACCAGACAGTATGCTACAATTCCACAACATTGTATTCAAGGGACTACTTTAATTGGTATGGAACACAAGAGAAACTGCGACATGTGTGTCCACTGTCCACCCTAATCTCTGGATAGCAGTCCAAATAGAGAGAGGAGGCGATCTAGGTGTTGTCCTCTATTGCCCACCCACACACAGACCCTCATGCATACTCAAGGAAGAGGCAGTGGGAAATGAAACCCCCTATGATCAACGTTGAGTCATCCCCCCCACGGCCCTCTGCCCTGCTGCCTCCACCATCTATTCTCTCCTGTTGCCTCGACAACAGCAGTATACCTCGCAGTTGGCTCCCCTTTTGAGGAAGCGGGTCCCGGCAAATTTGCTTGAGCGCCTGGCAATGAGGGTGATGTAAACCGGCCTGCCGTAGATGAGAAGCTCTGTAATTGGTGGGTGAAGGCGGAATAACAAGAATACAATAACACTAATAATACAACACTGACAACGACACACACACACGCACACAATTATCTGTTGGTGAACAAGCACATACTATACATTCACCTACTTCATTGTTCATAATTTATAATATGTGTATAAATGTGTCTTTTCTGTTCTGCCCCATTCCTTTGCCCAATTAGTCCAGTCTTTTATCGGGTTTTATAATCTTAAATCAGTTGAATTTAATAACTACTACAAAATTATCATCAATATCATAACTGTTATTCTTTATAACTTGAAAGTGGAAAAAGAGACATTTCTTATCTCAAACTAAAAGTAAACTTATGGAGACATGCTGTAAAGTACGTCAGTCATGTTTGTTGGTCAGTCATGTTTGTTGAAATGCAAATGAAATGTATGATTTGCTTGAAAGTATGCTCCATTAGAAAAGTGAAACAAAGCCTTGAGCAATGCCAAAAGCGGTAAAATATGCGGTTAGTATTTTCATATTCCAGTAAACTAACTGACTTGATGAAAAACTACTTTGAAAAAACAGTGTCTATTCATTCAATGCATCACCGGCGCGAGCCCAAAACACATTTGTTCTCTTCTACAGTTTGAACATTTTAGATACTAATCATTCTTACAAAAGTTCTCAACTCACTTTTACACTTTCGAATATTTGAATAAGTTCCCCCTTTTTACCCACCCACACTGTCTCATTGCCTTTTCAAAAGTTGGTTTTCCCGTCTGCCTCAGTGTCTCCTCATCTGCTACAATTTTTTTTGCATTTAATCTATCCGTTGAGGAGCCTATTATTACACCCATCCATCCACTTGTGCGCTCAGAAAAAAAAAACAGAACTGAAGGCCAAACAGTTTCCAGGAATGTCTGCACTGAAAGCGCCCACACCGTCACTGTAGCAGCATGTTGCCTGAAAGGAGACACGGCAGTGCTGACTGTAAAGTGCACTTCAGCTTACTGGCATGCTACAAAAAAACACAGAAGGTGGTTTATATATATTTAAAAACTAGATTAAATAAAAAATAGGCAATGATTACGAATAAAAGAATAACTTTTTTTGACTGAAAGGCAAAATGTGAAAGATATTTCACACTGCTACATGTGTATGCAAATGGTACTCTTTCAAAGGTTTTTTTATTCATCAAAAGAATTTGCAAAGCAAATACAATACAATGATTAATTAATGCAAATGGTACTTAATGATTGGTTAATGACTGAAATTTGGAAACTTTACCTAAGGCCTACCTTACTATAATAATTCACTGTTTACTCAGCTCTAGTCAAAAAACCACTGCAGCGGTAACCTATGCATCAATACTACAAAAGCTTTATCAAAAAAAGCTAAATTATTCACGTGTAACCTTACATACAAATCCCTGGTATGCAGCACATGTGTCTATTCAAAACCGCAAGGCAAAAGTGTCAGAAGCCATGCAATTAAACATATGGTTCCATGCATTCACAAACATGGGATTTGTCTTCAATCCAGAACGGGGGACACACTGTAAAGCTTATGTAATTAAATATGCACAATGTTGCTGCTTTCCCCCTGCAGATAACAGATGGAGAGTTTATGATTAGAGATAGTGCCAGTGTGTACATACCTGATAACCATTGCTTCATTGCAATAATTCTTGTTCTGCTAAAGCCCCTATAAAACAAACAGAAATTTGCTTTCTGCCGTTTTAGGCTGTGACTCACACACACACTCGCTCACTCACAGTGTCATCCACGTGTTCTGATGGAGGCCGCTAACAGTTCAACAAGTGATGCTGAGGCTGGGAGATGAGGGGGAGAGCTGACCGGGGGTGACATTGTGTGAGATACAAGTTGCAATACAATCTCCTGCTGGCGTGTGAGCGATCAATTCAAATCAATGCTGACTGATGCTACGTCCCAACAGGGTAAAATGTTCTTGTATGGCAAAAAAATATATATATGTATAGACCGAAATCCACAAAATGACTCTTACTATGTCATTTGGATAATTAGTTGCCTAATAGTAAGCATCTGCAAAGAGTTACGCATTTTTTTGCAATCCAAATTAAGGATTTGGATTGATAAAGTTCGATTAAGTTGACACAAAATCAGTTTAGATGGGGCGGGCTACGCTCTGGTTCCTACCATCTTGAACCAACCATGACAGTTCTCTGCCCGAACATTCTATAAAAACAATGACAGTTGCCATGGAGACCGTTTGATACATGATGAGCCTGGGAGCATTGTCCACACAGTCCTGTCAAATGGTCTAGACAAGAGTCTAGACAGTGAAAAAAGAAAGGTTTTTTTAACTAGGTATTAAGTAGGTATTTATGAAGATTTAAGATTTTTGTAAAGGCTTTTTGGGCACCCAACTTTGATATCATGTGTGGATTAAAAAAAGCACACAATGACCCCTAAACAAAAGTAGCAGCCATGCAAATACGTGATGCACAAGAACAAGATGACTTAAAAGGATACTGGACTGGCCACAAAAGCCGTGGATGATATACATGAGCCAGTCATGATGCACTACGTCCTTGACTCGTTGCAGCAGCTTCCCGTTCCACACGTACTTGTAGTACGGCTCGGTCTGGATACCGTAAACCACTGTGACGGGGACAGAGAAGGAACACAGAAAACCTCAGGGTCATTTCACTGGCTCAGATCAAATTGTCAGTTATAAAGCAACACATTGAGAAAAGATATAAAGTTGAGATGACAGTTTTTCAGTTTAAAAGTGACTTTTACTTTTTATGGGCATTTATCATCTAAAGACACCAGCGGAAAGCTTAACTATCAGATGAGGGCAGGGCGGGGCGGGGCAGAGCAGAGCGCACGAAAGAAGGGGTTGCTGCAAGTACAAGCCTGCATGCCTTGGCATGCGGCGCAATGATTGTTCAATTGCGGTTATTCTGTTTTTATAATTGAGGGAAGCCAACATTGAAATTAAATGTATCGCCCAGCCCTACAAGAAGGATGACTTGAATTGGGCTAAACTAGAAACACATTTGGAGGGGTTTTAAATTGCTAGTCTTAATATCAATATTTATCATTTTGGCGCTGGTGATTTTCCTTAGGCGCTGGTTAAGTCCTCTTTAGGGGGAGCGCCAAAAAAAATATCTATGCAGGAAAAACCTTGTGCTTATGTTTCTGGTGCGCTATTGTGCCTATTATCTTCCAGAATTGTCCCTTTTCTCCCCATTCTTTCTGGTGTTAATGTTGAAGGGACAGCCACCAGAACCCATGCTCCCCCTGGCACGCTCCCATTGGGATTATCTTGGGCTCACCTTGCGTAGGCAAACCCTCCTCTTCAAAGATGTCGAAGCTGTCCTGCTTGCTCTGTGTGTGGACCTCTTCCTCAACGGTGGACACCGGTGATGAAAACTGTTCAAAAGGCCTCTGCAGCAGAGTCAGGTTGTACTGCAGCGAATGGCTCAGGTCATAGCTGTAGCTGCAGGGTACAACGGCCATATAATATGAAACAATAATAGCCTGCACCGTCAACATTCAGCCTAACCACAAAAATAGAGGGTTAAAACTCATTCACCACAGGTTTCTATAACTACAAACATCAAATGTACTTCATGGTAGACAATTGACAACAGGCTATTGTGAGCAAAAATGATAGCTTAAGTTCGATTTAGAATTGCTCTTACCTGAAGTAGAAGTTGCTGGATAGGTCCACGTTCTGAAAGATCCGCACGTATCTAATACGGAAAAAAGACAGTCGGTCAAATCACATCTGAAATAAGTATCTAATTTCTTCATAGAGAAGTAATAAAGCTTTTATAAGTTTAGTTTATGTGCCAGGATTATTCTGTACATGTGAATATGATGCATGTTTGATTATCTATAATGCTGTGAACTCATATAACCTAGTTGTAAATGTATTTATTCAAACTTACTTTACGTTGTGTGTGCTTTTGTTGACTTAACTGTTCGATGATGATTGAGATAATACATTTTATAACAGTTCTTACAAGACTGTAACACTACAAGACAGTCATTGAACCCCTGTGTCGGCGACGTTGACTTGACATTTTTCCTTTAAAAAAAGTTCCTAAAAGAGAATGTGACAGTACCTTGCTTCATCGGGGTGTGTCACCCTGACTGAGTCGTTGGGGATGTAGATCATGCTGGTGTCTTCAACTTTGTAGATGGAGTGGCCACCGATGTCGGCCATCTTTCTACGCTTGGTGATCAACACAATGTAGTAGCCCTCCAGAAAACGGACAAACCCTGTCAAGAGAGAATAGCTCACAAATTTCTAAATTTGTGGAATAAAACTAACCGTAGGCAGGTGTCGTAGGTCAGCCTTTCTGCTGTATCCCAATCAGTGAAAGCTTTGACGAACCTCATTTGCGGAGGCGGGTTATGCAAGGTATGTGTGTCATAATTCACTATATTACATATCCAATCCATTTAGCCTCACATAGTGAAAATTTGACCCAGAAAAAAAACATTGCAACCATCATCTTATAGTGCAGGGTTTGCTTTCAGCTTTTGATGAGCTATTTATGTCATCGGTTACATTCACTACATAATAGAAGCAGCAAAAAAATTATCATCTGTGTTTCTGAATATTGTTAACATCAGCTGCACCAAGGCCAGTTGTGTATGTACGTGTGCCTGCTTGACATTCACCTTCAATATATAACTGCCACAACGAATACTAAGACAGTGTTTCCCACCGATGCAATGTTGCAACTGAATAACAAGTCTTTGTGCCTTTGGAGCATTTAGAATCACAGATGACACAGGGCCATTGCACTGTAGGGACTAGTTAGAGTAGTTTGACACGGCTGACTCTCTGTGACATAACTACTTGTCACCTAACATTTTCCTATCCTAATTCACACTCTTACACTGGCTATTTACATTAGGGAAATTACTGTGAAACTGGGAGTGGCTATTGGGCATTCTTGGAGGTGTTGACAGTATGATTTGGAACATCCAAAATGTGCAGATATGAGGAAATTTTCACTATACAAATGATATTCCCATTATCCTGTTAGCTATAGCCTTGTATATTAGCAAAGTATACTTCTTCACAGACCACTTATATTCTCTCACTCTTGGCTTTGCTGATGGCGATTTCTTATGTTAGTTTGTCGTTTCGCAACTCCTGGACAGAAATGGGTCGGACTGACAAAACTAGAAGATGAATAAAAAGATACTTACAATAACGGCAGTCATTATGTAAAGTAATGAGAAAATTTTCCGGGACGAAAAGGGCTTTTCAGTATACAATGTACCCAACATGGCATATATAAATCTTTCAATCCATAGTACACAGCGACTTTGTCTAATAGCAGCTTGTGAGAAGGGTGGCATTAGGGCACAGTGGAGAGAAGGAACTCCTCTTTTTAATCAGATGTTAGTCAAGACTTTATCTGTCAGTGTGACCGACCCATCTATACAGCCTCAACAATGATGCTGCTGAATTATCTTAGATGTGTTACTATTATGGGCTGAAGGGCCTTTCCAGGAATGGAAATGTATACAGCTCCGCACGCACGCACAGACAGACGGACAGACAGACAGACAGACAGACACACACACACACACACACACACAGGATGAAATGGAAATTACAGACGTAAGACCTTTGCGATTGTCATGTATTTTAGCTATACTTGTGGTGCAGGTCAAGGGATGACTGTTTTGCAGAAAATTGCATTCTTGTAATTGATAGATCTCGGATACCTATGAATATATTCTATGCAATCTAGCAGGTTATGCTGCAAATACAACCCCTCTTCTGTTGAGTGCAACCTGAAATGTAGGTCATGATTTGAGGACTGGTCATGCCTACATACCTGAGACATATAGTTCAGTCACAGCAATTACTTTGCACACAGCATGACGACACACATTCAAAACTGGCTTTTGTATATGGAGCATATGAACAGAACAAGTGGAGCTGAGAAAGAAATTAGGGTTCAATGTCTTGGAAAGGCCATAAATAGCACACAAATGCTTTTACTCTGTAGGTCTGTAGGGCAATGTCCAAAGTATAGAGACGAAGGAGATGAGTCTTTTCGTCCTCCAAGAGGAATGTTACATTGCAAACCAACGGCTTGCCATTTCACAGAAAATAAATAACTAATTAAGTTATTCATACCTTTTTTTTTAATATCAATGACTTACAATGACACAACATAGTTTTAAAAGGCACTGTTATTCGCTATAACAGTGTAACTCTCCCAAACATTATGGTTAGGGTTGATTTGGGGAAAAGGGAAAGTAGGACAAATAGGAAAAAAGCTTCTCGCTGCCACTGAATATACCACTGATGATGGCTATTGTTTGACGCCTGAAAAATTGAACATCAGTGATCACAAAGGTTTAGTAGTAGTGGTAGCGGGGGCTAAATTGCAGTGAATTACATGATTCTGCAAGGTGTTCCTTTTATTGTAAGTTTTTCCATCTCCAGAGCTAATTTGCTAAAAAAACAGGTCAATACACGCGGTTTTGGAAGTGTTTGGAGATGAGGTACACATTGCCATTGTTGTGGCCCCACAATGGTTGTTGCTACGCCAGTGAGGAAGAGAGTGGAGGATGTGTACTCACCCACAATGCCAAAGGCTGAGACGGCCCTGGACAGACCAGAGGAACCTTTTTGGCCGATCTTGGTGCGGTTGCCCAGGTCCAGGCGGCCAAGCAACTCTCGAACCTCTTGCTGGGTGTACACATGCTACGGACAAATTCACACACACACACACACACACACACACACACACACACACACACACACACACACACACACCACACACACACACACACACACACACACACACACACACACACACACACACACACACACACACACACACACACACACACACACACACACACACACACACACACACACACACACACACACACACAACCACACCCACACAACATATATGAAGCAGTAAGAGTTTTCTGTTTCTTTAATCACATGCATAGTCTATACAAATGGTTGATTTGACAAACAACAGGCTGAAACAAGGCATGGTGTATTTCTCTCTCAAAATAATATAGCTGCTGCTTACGAGGGGCATATTTAAAACTTGATTCAGTGCCAGTAAAACTTTTACAATAGAATTATAAATGTTTTGATAAATAGCATCTCTTGTTAAATCAATTGCCCCATATGTTCTACAAAAGGCTGCTGATTGATTCCCAGTAAGGGAATTAGGACAAAGCTAGATTTGCTGCAACCCAAATTCTTTCTGCAATATTGTCATAAATAAAAGAGTAACTGTGGTTATTTTGGGGGTTGTAAAGGAAAATAATTAAAACAGACCAGCAACAGCCATTGCATGCAAGTTATCTGCACAAACAATATTCTTCATCCATGTCATAGAGATCACAATTATAATTCAGGTGCAACATAACATGTAAGCCCTTGACAGTATAAGTTACAGTATTTTTGTATGAATTCCTTTGTTTTCAAACGAATGCCTTATTCTGCAAAATGCAAAGGGCATCAAAGAAAGATGGTTAAAATATCTAATGATATAAATCTTCACTCATCTCAGAAACGCATTTCATCAGGGTGCCATCTTTCTTTAGAACAAACCAAGAGAGTGTGAAAGGTAAGGCTGTGTTTAAAGCTTTAAAACAATGCTGTCCTCTACTTCTTTATCACATTCTCAAGCATCCACCCTCTATTTGTTTATTTTAAAAAAAAAACACTATGCCAATCAAATGAAAAATAAAGACAGGTTTCCCGGGGTCAGGATATGTCATATCTGCAGGAACAAGGGCCTGGGGGGGTGATTGATATTCAGTCAAGTATGCCTCATAATAACAAACACATCATAATCATAATCACCAACAACACGCAAAAAAAATCAACTCCCGCCTTATGGATCCTGGTAATGAGTGCTGGTGAAGAAAAAAGGAGGGGCACTCAAACACTCATCAGCTCAGCTGTCATCCATTCAATACACTGGGGACAAGGCTGAGTGATTGTACAATTTCCCCACAAGCGCACTGTACTGTATTACATAATCATATACATTAGCGAAGTCCTAACTCTGTCTGGGTTTACCTTATCGTCAATTATGACCAGGTCCTTGGGTTCTGTGCGGTCAATCTTCAGGACTCTGTGTTTGGTCTGTGCCTGATTGGTTCCCACCAAAAAATACCTCTGGAAAGAAGAAAAATTAAAGTATGAATGCACTACTAAACTTAACTAGGTTCAAGATTTTTATTAAATGTCCCACGAGGGCAAATTTGTGTACAGCAGGAGAATTTTAAAGACACACGACAAACATGACATCAATGGACACAATAACACAACAATATATACACAAGCCTGAGGAGACACAAAGTGCATAAAAATAAAGTGCCAAGAAATAAAAATAAAAGTCATCAACAACCCAAGATATAAAAATAAAAATAAATAAAAATAAAAGTCATCAGCAACACAAAAATCAAATCAGCATCAGCAGCATTTACCTGCTGCTGGCCGCATTGATTGCCCGGATGGATGATGGGATGAAAGAGTATTTGTATCTGTTTTTGGTGATCTTGGGACACACAGACGAAGGCCAGATGGCAACAACATGAACTCTGAGTTGAGTGGATGGATATTATCATGTCGGATGTAAAAAGCTTTCCTAAGCAGCTGTCTATTGTAAAACGGATCGAGGCTCTCTAACTGGATACCAGTGATTTTAGAGGCAGTTTTAACAATTTTCCCAAGAGAATTGTTATCCTTGATAGTGAGGTTACCGTACCAGCAGATGACAGAGAAGGAGATGACAGAATGTATGTATGCACAGTAAAACAATTTCAACAGGCTTTTTGCAACATTGAATCTCGCCAATTTCCTAAGGCAGTAAAGGCGTTGCTGGCCCCTCTTGCACAGCATGTCCATGTTAGCATCAAATTTCAGATTATTATCGATAATCGTGCCCAGATATTTGTAGCTGGGCATGATTTCCACTGGCTGGCCACATATGACGGTGTTCTCGGTGGGATGGGGGCCACGTCTAAAATCAATGCAGAGCTCTTTGTTTTAGAGATGTTAAGTTCAAGGAACGCATCCTTGCAGCAGGTCAGGAAGTCCTCTACAACCTGGCCATGCCCAGTCTCATCATTATGGAGTAGGCTGACAATGACCGAGTCATCAGCGAATTTGATGATGAAGCGGTTGTCGTGGTTACTGCGACAGTCATCAGTATATAAAATAAACAAAAGAGCAGAGAGAACACAGCCCTGTGGCGAACCAGTGGAGGTGGACAGAAGGCTAGACAATGTTGTATTCACCTTAACACATTGTGATCTATTGGTTAAAAAATCCAATATCCAACCCACAAGACAAGGATCTAGGCTAAAGGTGTTAATTAGCTTCTCAACGAGAACATGGGGCTGGATCGTATTAAAAGCAGAGGAGAAATCGACAAAAAGTAGTCTGGCATGCTTCTTACTGCCTTCCAGATGTTTAAAAAGCAGATTGAGAAGAGGACTAGGACTTGTCCAGTGTGTTCATAGCTTACCCTCAACAAAATGCATCACATCTCCATGATGTTAAAAATAACTTTTTGGCTCTCCTGATGCTTCCTGATAAACATCAGTAGACACGGTGCTGATTGTAGGAACAGTATAAGAAAAAACTAATCTTATTTTTTTTTTGGATCAAATAAAAGTTACCAATCTGGTTCTTTATCTGCAACATACAGCTTTATCTCATTTCCCCCCCTTGGAACTACCTATCCACAGTCTATTCAATGTAATGCTAACACATGAGATGCACAAATTGCAGCAAGGAACTACCCTTAGTATACACAATAACAGTCCATTCCCACTTCTGATAGACGTGACGTAGACACTGTGCCACCAACTAGGACTAATTATTGCAGACTACATGGCTATTGCCACGTAGTCTGTTTCTGGAGACACGTACACACTAAACACAATAAGAACCCTTTTAATTGCGTGATTGCATTATATATATTTTTTTAAGCGCTGCTTGTTTTTCGGAAACGTTCGACATGGATGACAATTTTATAGCTCATTTTGAGAGAACACAGTAGGATGATGTGTCTTAGAGAAGAACATGATGTATGGCATTACAAGGCAGCGTTCTACTGTAGTTACTTGTTTAGGGATCATTCCTTTTTATGTATATAGTAGTGTCAAACTCTCTCTCTCTCTGTCCACATTGAGCCTCCAGAGCTGAAATTATCTTATAGGAAGAGAAGTGAAATCGTATGCATATGAAATCCAAGGCAGACAGAAATGATATGATCTTAAATAACAATGCAAGAGTGGAATAAGAGTAGCTACAGTCGCAAATTACATGTGGGCACACGGCACATATTTAATCACAAGGCTAGAATATAATATATTCCCTTTTTAAATTGTCTTTCCTACAGTCGTTTTATTCTCATGCTGGGTTTGTAAGACTGCTTAATATTTGTTTTCTTTCACTAAAGAATATAACATCTGCAGCAACATGATGAATCAGTACAGTCCGTAAACATTAGAGCCATTTTGTCCTGTTCTGCACTTGAAAGAATATCATGTGGAGCCCTCTTTGTACATCATAGTTAGACAGTCAGTGTATCCAATGGTAAGTAAATGGGGCTGATGGAGGTTGAATGAGATTCTATGATAACTCAAGTGTGACCAAAGTTTTTCTGGCCTAACTGTTTGTGAATACAGCCATCAAATTCACTGTTTTAGCCCAGCGTCATTTAAACTCTGATGTGATCCATAAAAAACACACAGAAAAAATGAAGGCTGACTTTATGGAGGATATAGTACATCAAATTAGATTGAAGTACACCTGGTGTAGATGATAATCACAGAAAAAATGCTGCTGCCATCTAGTGAGTGCTGAGTTGAAAAGCATGCAGAATTCTACAGGAGCGCCCCATCCTTCTCCACCATCCTTTTCCATTAAGCATGACTTCTTTTCATCAGTGTGATTAGGACATCCACATGTCAGCAGGAGTGATACATCCTTACAAGTGTCACACGGTGGCACAGTGTCTACGTCACGTCAATCAGAAGTGGGAATGGACTGTTATTGTGTATACTAAGGGTAGTTCCTTGCTGCAATTTGTGCATCTCGTGATAGCATTACATTGAATAGACTGTGGATAGGTAGTTCCAAGGGGGGGAAATGAGATAAAGCTGTATGTTGCAGATAAATAACCAGATTGGTAACTTTTATTTGATCCATAAAAAAAACAAGATTAGTTTTTTCTTATACTGTTCCTACAATCAGCACCGTGTCTACTGATGTTTATCAGGAAGCATCAGGAGAGCCAAAAAGTTATTTTTAACATCATGGAGATGTGATGCATTTTGTTGAGGGTAAGCTATGAACACACTGGACAAAAGTGTTGGGATATATACATCATGAGGCAGTGGTAATAACATTATAGAGAGATCATGACACACTCACGGCTCTGGTTTCATATAGAACCATCCTCTGGACCCCACTGATGAGACCTGCAGCCTGAGGCATCTTTATCCCTGTATCTTGCCAACATTCACTATCCAGAAGAGACAACAGGAGTGCTGCAAAGCTAACAAACACACACATATTACTTAATCATCGTAAAAACACACAAAATACAGGGTATATTAACCCAGATACTTATAGACACAGAGTGCATCTTATTTTTGCCCCCAGGATTTCTTAGCTAAGTTAAGTAACACCACTCACTCACCAATTGAGTCGGCTAGCTAGCTGCGTTAGCCACAAATCAGGCCCAGGTACGACACTTTTCGTCTCCTGCGTGAGGCAACTTCTTTGGACGTTTTTTATTAATTAAAATATGTCTGTAACCTGCCCATGTACTCGCAGCTAGTACATAGGAGAATGCAACATGAATTTGTTGTAGTCAGGTGACTGTCATGACTGACTGCTAGCTTTGTCAACTGATACGGTGCGCCGCAGAGTCCAAAAAGCTGTAAGGACTGAAAATGCGATTTAGTAGACGCTGTCATTCCCATGTGTCATTCAGTGCCCTTGTCTTTCATTTTTATTTTCACAAATTTTCACGTAGATAACGTATATAGCTGCGCATAACTGTTTATCAATGAGAATACACAAACCATAAAGGTTATTTAGAGTTCCCAAGCCGAAAATAGCCCTCCCCCTCTCTTCAGTTTGTTAGTTGCTATGGTAACCGTGATACGGTACATTGGATAGCTAACTAGGTAACGTTGTGTTAGTTAGCAAATGGTGATACAAGTTTAAACGGGTAAAATATATACATACATTTATATCAATAGCATAAAGGGATGTCCCAAAGCAACGGTAAGTTAACTTATGTTGAAATGTACCAGGTTATCAGTTATATAAGAAACGAAAAGTTTGTTAAACTATTTAAATTTACCCTTCGCTCATGGCTTTTAATTCTCCCTGTGATCCTTTATTCAAGAAGTTAAAGGAGACCGATTGGTGGACAACCTATTAGAAGATGAAGCTGAGAGAGATGCACTTCGTGTCAGACCCACCTGCTTCATCATATTTGGAAGGCCGGTAATTCCTCTCAATCACTCACTCTCACAGTGCTGCAAGCTGATTACAACAACACACACACACACACACACACACACACACACACACACAGTGGCAAGTTGTAACTTAAGCTGTACACACATCCATAAATACTTTATGGATTCCTATCTTCCTAATTTTCACATTTGTAAGGGTAGGGAAATGTGTATTGGATAACTAGCATTGCAACATGTCCCTGAGTTTTGATCACACCTGTATAAATAATAAAATGTCACACATTGATTTTCTACAATAAACCAAATATGTGTAAGGTCAATGTTAGCAGTTGTTGTCACCTCTTACCATCAGTAAGCATAAACAATTAAATTACTTGTTTTGTCTGTTGCTGAGTTAAATATGCATGAAACCTTAAGCTATAGTAAACGCAATGAATGTCACCGTCAAACATTGTGTACACAGCATAGAAGATCCCATGTCTCCCACACAATTGAAATACGGAGCACATCCAAACAAAGTTGGTGTTTTTGTCGTTGCAGGGTGTTGGCAAGTCCACCTTGGCCAAAGGAATCGCAGAGTCCTGGAAGTGTGTCTTAATTGATGGTAAGTACTATTCCTGTATTTCTGGTCATTTTGTCCCACATAATTCCGATATTTCTCATCAGCGTTTTAACATTTCAGATACTGATTTGATCATAACACACATGAGAAATAAAACGAAACAAGGCAAAGAGGTGAGTATCGTTTTCTATGCCGTAGGATGGAAAGGGCCCTTTTAACATGTATATATACTGTATGTTAGTATATTTATGAAAGTTACTTCTGACCATTGCAGCTCTTTAACATCTTATCTGCGGGGAAAAGTATACCAGAAGCCATGGTTCTCCAGCTGATTCTTGACAGGCTTAATTCACCAGAAGTGGATCACCACGGTAAATCTTGTAGCACACATGCGATCCCTTCTCTATAAATTTGCCTCATTCATGACACCACTGCGGGAGCTATGGCGCAGCTTGTTCTTAATGATACATGTGTTGTAATCCAGGGTACGTACTGAGCTGCCTGCCGTACATGTCAGAAGAGTGTCTCAAGATTCACAAGCAGATTGAGACCATCAAAAACCTCAAACTAAAACCCAATTTCATCATCAACATCAAGGTGACAACCGATTCCTTTTCATGCTTTTTCTTTTCTTTTCCTGAAAAAAGTTTAAAGGTGCTACGAGGAACTTTTTAATATTTCTGAAACAGTAAATTTTTTCCTATGATAATCATACATTACATGTAACAGCAAATGAGACCATCAGTGCAAAGAATGCTATTTTTATATAGTTTTTGTTATTGCCTTTGTCATGGGTACGCTCACCCAGGAACTACAGCCGGCTCAGTAAAAACACTACGTCCAAAGGGGGTGCAAGAATGAACACAAACCGAATGTTCCTCGGAGCACCTTTAAACATCAGAGATTGTTTTGATGATGAGCTTAACACTCCTCCTCTTAACACCAGTGCTCGGACAATGACCTGGTCCAAAGGCTGTCAGGTCTAAAGCAGCAGCCAGAAACAGGCCGGTGGTACAACAGGGATCAGTGGAAGAGCAAGGAGGAGTTTAACAAGAAGAAGGAGAGCAACAATGAGGAAGCAGAAGATGAGGAGGAGCAGGAGACGGTAGGGCTCAAGGGATACACCTCTTAACTCTCTTAGGTTTTAATTTTGAATGCGTTCCAGTGATGATTAGTTTATTATTATTTCCGGCATCTTCCTTTTCCGTAAAGTTGTATTCATTTGACACAGTAAAAGGATTTACTTTATTTTTTTTCTTCATTCCAATTTTTTACCAATGCATACTTCTTACTGCAACCTTAAACACAAATTTCCTGTTATAGTAATGGTGGGAAGGTTTTTTTGCATGCAGGCTGGAGAAGAGGAGCTCAAAAAGGAAGCCATTGACCAGATGGTGTGGACACCAGAGAATTTGGCCAGAAATTCCTCACCTAGAATCAACAAGTACAAGGAGACCATGCTCAGACCATTGGAGGTGAGTTATCCAGGGCTCCAAGTAGCCTAATTATGAATGTCTGACGGATTAATTAAGATGTCTCACACAATATGGGTTATGATATGTGTCTGTGTATCATTTGCAGGCACGTAATATACTGTATTTCCGACATTTAAAATGCAATTAGGCATTTAATTATGGCATTATGGTTTCTGAGAGATTACTTTCCAGTGTGGAGATGTATTATCGTTTCATGTTTTGTCGAGGTCAAAACAGTGTTGTCAAAGACATTATCGGAAACGAGGAGACTTACACAGACTGATATAACGACCCAGCTTGATATTATTTTGTTTAAAATTGAATCAGATGAAGTCTTAAATGAATCCCCACGCGTCAAAAGCACTAAATTGAACTTTTTGCATGGCTAGTAATTCTAAGTGATTTGCTATTTCTTCAGGACTATATGACAGCCCACAACCCCCTCTACCTTTTGGAGTTGGATGGAAACAACCCACCTGAAGTGCTGCATTTGGTAAATACATTGGAGAATAATTAACCGTCTGTGGTAGAAATACATTGGGCCAGTTTCACAGACATGGATTAAGCCTAGTCCTGGACTAAATGGAATTTTGAATGGAGATTGTCCATTGAAAGTACAATTTAGTCCAGAACTAGGCTTAATCCATGTCTGCGAAACCGGCCCATAATGTAGTATTTCAAACAATATAATAACCAAAAAAATAAGATTTTGTGACCGTAGTAAGTTTTGAATTTGCAGCCATTCGTCTAAAGGCCTTTGCACACCGGGCGCGTTTTATTCGTGCGATTAATCCGTTTATTAACGAATGTATACAGAGTCAATACAAGCTTCCACACCAGCGCCGTCATTTCGCATCGTGAATTTGCGTTTTTTATTTTTTCGAACTGAGTTCGATTTTTCTGGGACGTCGCTTCTAAAGTGGGACGCGGCAAAATTCACATTTCAAAACATTCGCTTTTACGTTGCGTTTATTCGCGTCGCGCCCGGTGTGCAAAGGCCTTAAAGCTGACTTTTATGTGACAGCAGGGTGTTTGAGCCTACATGTGCATGTTCAACTACCTATGTGTTCTGAATGTTCTCTTTCTAGTCTGTGATGTCTCGTCTAGGATCCATGGCTATAAAGCGTGTCTCCATTCCAGTCCTCCTCCACATGACTGATGATGAAGAATTGGCAGAGGAAATTGACACGGTCTGCTATTCATGACCATATTCATATTTAATTTCAAAACAGAAATACTCATGGGAATGCATACAGAACTATAAACACACATGTAATATTGATTGAAAAATCAATTTTGCTCCAGGTACCTGTGGGTGGATTGTTGGAATTATGTCTCTAACATGAGTCCCCTTCTTAATTTAACTAGAAGTAGCTTAAGCCTGATTCCTTCTCTTCTGCAGGAGGACCTTATGAGAATCATGTGCCAAAAGGCAGTGTGCCCTGGCTTCAGATGGAGAAGGAGCCGGTGGGGCCGAACCTGCCCTGTTGCTCTGAAGGAGCTGAAGACATTACCTGGCAAGCCAGAATTTGCTGTGGGGTGAGTGGTCTTTGTGTAAGCTAATGGCTAGGTGAAGAAGCAATTCAAATGTTGCAGGTAAGACATGGTGAAAATGTCAACCAACTCTCATTTCAACCCCATGTGCAGTAGGGGTGGGAATCTCTTGGCACCTCACGATTCGATTCGATTCCGATTCAGAGGTCAACGATTCGATTCAAAATCGATTTTCAATGCATCTCAATGCAAAATTTTTTTATGTACATACCCATGTGTGAATTTCAAAAATATATTTATATGCACATCTGAGTTTGCTCCTCAGAGTTTGCTAATCACTTCCTACTTTTGTGATGATCATTAAAGATAATCAACAGATGAATTACCTTCTCTAATATTGTATTAAGAGAAAAAGCTTTTCTTGTCACACATATGACTTTCTATGAACAGTGCAATAATCAATGCAGCTTGCATTTCAACACAATATGGAAGTATGTAAAAACTAAACCGATTCAGTTTTATTTTATTTCTAATCTCGTAAATCATGTTTCTATAGGATTTCTATTCTATTATCTAGTATTTTCTATGTCATTTCAACACATTGTACAAAAAGTATGGCTTGGAATTCAGCTCTCATACAAAAACGTAAACAGAGATAAAGCCGGTGCAGGTCACATGGGTTTGCTGCTCTCAGCCCTTTTGAAGCCACTTTGGAGACAACTCGCACATGTGTGGTGTGCATGCGCAATGGCGCATGAAGTATTAGTATTTACAAAAAAAAAAAAAAAAATTATATAAAAAAAAAAAAATTATAAAAAAAAAAAAAAAAAAAATCGATTATTAACTTTTCTGAATCGATTCGAATCGATTCCGTGAGTGAATCGATTTTAATCGGAAAATCGATTTTTTTTCCCACCCCTGCAGCTTCCAGGACAAAATATACTTCCTCTCATCTCAGGAGGCCACACAGAAGTTTTTTGCCAACCCCCGACGGTACTTACTACCTCCAATGCCCAGACCTCCTTGCAAAGTAGCCATCATTGGAGCTCCACGGGCAGGGAAAAGCACTCTGTGTAAGCTTATAGCTCAGCACTACAATGCATTGGTGCTTGATATGGAGGAATTGGTGCAGCCCGTTCTGGACCGGGTTGAGAAGGAGAGGCTCGACAAAATCAGAGAGGAGACGACACAGATCGCAATGGAGACAATCAAGAGGAACAAGGCTGGCGAACAGGGCAAGTTGACCTTTGCTGATGGGGTTCTGTATCAGCTGTACAGTGGTATATACATTTAAGTGTAATTTAATGTTGTGTTATTTCACTTCATCAGATGAAACCAGTGCTGTAAAAGGTAAGAGGTTTAACTATTCTCTTTACTCTTTCAGCCTCTAAGTCAAAAACACACACGCAAACAAACACCCATGGATATATTTACAATTTCTTTAACTTTTACATAATGAGTACATATCACAAATGGTAGTCCAATTATGACTCAGAGTTCAGGTGCACAGAAAGAAAGATAGTATGTAGTGTACTGGGCATGGGCAGCATATGCTATATTTGTGTTCAAGTGTTTTCTGCTTTTGTCAGTTACAGAAGATCATCCAGAGGTGAAAGCCATGGTGCGCACTGCACTGGAAGAAGCCAAACCTATGGCCACCACTCCCTTGAGCTTGTATGCAGAGGTACTGGAGAAGCATGTAAAAGAGGTATGTTAAAAACATGGTCCTAAATATTTACGATTTGATATACCTTATCATCCTAATTCTTTTTCTGTGATTGATGTTATACTTTCATTTTATCCATTGAATTTATTGTGAGTTTCAATTGACTAAATTTAACATAGATATTGCCATTTGATACAGTAAAAAGGATGTCAATGTAGAGCCAAAATTCAAATGAAAAACCCAAAGTTTGACTATGCACTTTTGCTTGATATGGGATTTAAATACTGTAGTATATAACATCTCTAAACAGTTTGCAATGGGGAAACGTTAAGTGACAACATTTTTCTCTGGGCGATTGTGTTTGAATAATTCTGATGTTACAGATTGAGTCGCAGAATGATGGAGATAGGACCGGCTGGGTGCTTGACAACTTTCCCAAGAACTTTTCCCAACTAAACGCCTTAAATCAAGCTGGAATCCTGCCCAACACCTTCTTCTGTCTCAAAGACACTGATGGAACCCAGGGTACGCAGACAGACACAGAGACACCGTTCAGTTAAAATACGTATACTTGAGTGTGTATATTTGAGTCCTGTCAATGCTCATGTGTCCCTGCCCATGTGTTCAACAGTTTTGAAGAGATTGTATGAGGCGAACAAGGAGAGCGTGGACAAGGCAGTGAAGAAGAGGTTGCGGGGCGGTGAGCATGACATTCTTACATTATTTAAAAAAATTAAGGAGAGCCATTTGTATTGCCTGCTGTTCTCAGATAACAAATGCATGTCAAACTTAAAGGGGCAGTTCACCAACTGTACATCTGAACACTGCTTAGTCGATTAGCTTTGGTGTAACAGTTTGTCAGATGTACTATGTCTGGTTCGGTGTTACAGTTTGTTACTTTGACTGTTCAATACGTCACCCACATATTCAACTGTTTTGTAATGACAGAGATAGATTTGCTTCGATATTGCTGCCTTTGTGGTTGAAGTGCTCCTTTAATTAGTTTGGACAACATTACAACTGCAGTTCATATGTCTTTTGAATGAAGTAAAGTTATATTTGATCTTTAATATTGTACCGTTTAGGAATTTGAACAGTGTGGGCACACATTTTCATCCACCTCCCCTTCTTTGTATTTGCATTCTAATGTGGTATGTAAGCGCCTTAAAAGCAGCATTAAACTCCTCCTTCTGCTCTATGTCTTGCTCAAGCAGCAGCTCCACCTGACCATGGGGAGTTGGGTTTTCCGGACGGCCCGGAGATGATTGACTATAGACTCAAACTGCAACAGTTTGAAACGGACTGGACTGTAATGGAGCATGCTCTAACCGTGGACCACTCAGTACTGGAGATTGCCAACCAAAGCCCTGAGGACCTGCTTCATGCGATCGTCCTTAAGATGGAGAGTCAGTGTCAATCACAGTCTTGAATTTACACACCTTATATATTTTAATTGGTTCTAATGGACAGTAGTTTTTTTTTTATGATTTTGGTGTTTTTTTAAGAGGTACTGAGACAAATATTTCTCTAATATTTGGCACTCGCATCTATCAGTATTTTCTCAGAATGAAGGAACAACAATTCAATGATGACATTTTAGTAACCCGAAGCAGCTATTTTGACAAATATTTTTAAATTGATACTAGAATTGAAATGATTCTTCTTATAATGTGACATTCTTTTACTTGACAATGTTTGCTAATCTAATATGGTTTACATGTATTATCTTTCAGAGCTTTTTCAGTATGTGGCCTGGGAGGTGTTACCGGTGGACCTAGATGAGGAGACTGAAGACGCAGAGGCCTCAGCCGAGATGGAGAGATCTGAAGAAGGAGGCAGCGACGATGCCCCAGATGAGGAGGATGAAGTGAGTTAACCAAGAAGTCTGTTCACTTTCATGTCACTCTTTTGACTCTACAAACTTAACTTGAAAGTTAACATTTATAATTAAAGAGATACATCCCTGTTTTCACTGCTCTGCTGACAATTGATAATATTAAAGGTTTATACCTTTTTAACAGCATCTCCTTTTTCTGTCAATGCAAACAGGAGACCCCAACATCCAAAAGATTATTTGGTGAAACTCATAATTTTTGCCCCGTGGCCTTAAAGACACTTAACGTCCTTTGGCCCTGTACGGACGAGATTGCAGCAAAGTACCGTGAGAAGTTTTACTACTTCTCTAGCGATGAAGCCAAGGAATCCTTCCTTCAAAACCCTGCGCAATATGTCGCACGGACTGAGCATCTCAAGGTATGAGCTGAAATGTAAAATAGTTATAGTAACATAAACATAGTAAGAAAAACTAAACAAAACACTTAACACGTTTCTTATCCTCTTTTATTCTAGCCTCCTGCCCTGCGGATCTTTCTGCTTGGCACGCGCGGGTCAGGTAAGACCACTCACGGCAAGTGGCTGGCCAAGGAGCTTGGCATCTTCCACATTCAGTTCAGGGAGCAACTCCAAATGCTCATCATGGCCACGACCATGAAGTCGGTTCCTTATGCGGATGAGCTTATGTCTCCAGAGCATTCTCCTGAAGACTTGGAAGCCCAGATAAAGGAAGCCAGGGGCGAGGAGGAGACAGAGTATATCTCCAACCCGGATTGCATGGATGTCAGCATCAAAAACAGCTTTCTCTGTAGGGAGATGTATAATGCGTTGACACTGAATTGTTGTTATATATTGTTTTGTGTGTTTAAAGGAGGAAACTGAGCTGACCGATGAAGAACAGGCCATCACAGCCTACCTGTCTGATGGAGAGCCACTGACTTACGAGATCCTGGATATGGTTATCGCACCGTACTGGAAACAGGAACCATACAAGTAGTAGCACACATACGCCCAAACACACACACTATGTTCTGTCTTGCTGAGAGATAGATGAGAAGATTGAAATCACAGATTTATACCAATTCTTCAACAGCAAGAAAGCAAATATGCTTATTTCCCGAAATGCCCCAAAAATGTAAACCCAGGCTCACATATAGACACATTTGTATACATATTTCTGTATATTTCTGACAACATAAGGTATTTGCTTGACACAAAGTACTCCACCTTATAGGTCTACAGGTTTCATTTTGGAGGGCTTCCCTCATAACCCTGATGAGGTGCAGTACATGATAGAGCGACAACTTTTCCCGGACATTGCGGTCATCATGTCGGTGGATGTGTCGGTTGTTCAGAAGCGTCTGTTGCCGACATACCTTGACAAGTGGCGTGAGCGCCGCAACCATCATGAAGCACAGCTCAAACTCCTTCGTGATCTACGCAAGAAAAACCGGGTAAGCAGGACAATTCAAGAGGAAAGAATAATTTCTCAACTTTGTTATCAAGCATGATTCTTGAGGTCTGTCCTGAGAAAATACTATAGGTCTGGTACAATTTGTGCTATCTCTTTGCTGCTACAGGAGGAGAGTATTGCCAAGAGAAGGGCTGAACTTCAGGCAGAGCTAGACCCTGAGGAAGTCCAAACAAAGGTAAGCTGCACACTTGCCATAACCACTGGCTTGCCCACTCCATGGCTGCTTAACCCACCCTTCCTCCCATCTCCATTCCTTTAACCATCAGTTAAACCAAGGGGAGGATGAAGAAGATGAAGAAGATGAAGATGAAGAGGAGGAAGCTGCAGGCAACGCAGAGACTGACATAGAGGCCTTGCTGCTGGATGAGTTTCCTGAAGAAGATGATATGGAAGACACAGAGAATGAGGACAGTGAGGAGGCAGCGTCTGAGAGGCTGGAGATGGGGATAGAAGAGCGCTTTGTGTCCGATGAAAACACCCTCGTTACTGTGACGGTACAAATACAGAAACAACGTTTTAAAGAAATGAGAAACTACACTGTCAGAAATAAGGCTTACAAGGGGAGTCTATTTCTGTCCCCTAAGGTACAATTTACACGAATGAAGCTCCTAGGGACAAATTTGACCTCAAACTATCTTTTTATTGGCCAAAGTGGTACATACTGTACATGTTTCCCAAGCAGTGAAAGCTACTTATATGAAGTATTTCTTCCAAAATGTATTCTTGGTTTTCACTGTTGACTTCCTTATTGAAGGTACATTTGAACCTGTATCCTATGAGCAGCCTTGAAATAATAGAATTAAAAGTTTTGTATGTAGACGTGTGGATATGAAACACAAGGGTACAAATAAGTGCCCCATTGTGGGGTACTGCCCCAGTGGCAGGCCGCTGAACCCCTAAAGGTTCAAACATTTGCTTGTATTTTGAGAGTGTAGCCAGCATGGGCGTAAAATTGCGTATGGACGGTGTGGACGTGTCCATACCAATATTCAAATGTGCTGAAATTGTCCACACCAATATGAGAACGATATGTCAACGACGAGAAAGGGTTAATGCGTGAATTACTGCCCAAATTTAAGCTGCGCTGGGTAAAATAGGAAACCAGAAGAGACCACATCACTTCCCTCCTTACAAGTAGTGCCGCTCCCTTCCAACGGAGGAGCAGCTTCTTCTGCGATCCGATTGCATGTCCCGAGTCCCGTGCCCTGATACACAGAGACATGTCGCCAAAACTGAATGCGCAACTATGGAACTGTACAGTGAAGCAGCCGCCCCCTCGTTAGTGTCTACAGCCGACACAGTTAATATAACCACCGCATGGACAGCGTTTAAATAAAGCCTCTAATTCATAATATCCCCAATGCTTTGATGCAAATTATGAAATCTTAACATAACGGCGGCACAGTTGGCAAGCTCTCCTCAGCACTACAAGTGCCGCAGCAAAAAAAGCCACAGAGTTGATCGCTTTGTCGATTCATGCCTCTGACACGTCGACAACATAATGAGTCGAGGCTTTGAATTCAATGCTGGGGATGATGAGCTCTTTGGTGATTTCCCGTGACTCTTTATAGCCTACTATAGTCTCACCGCGTTCTCTCTCCCAGCGCAAAAATGCACGTTCCACCCGAAAAAAATAAAATAAACAAGGTCGACACTGGCCATTAAGCTGAATGATCGCTCTGGTAACGGGCATTCCCTTACTGGACGCCGAATATTAGACCCCACATATAAGACGACCCGACTTTTTACGACCTACTTGTAGGGGAAACCCCCAGTCTTATATTAAAACCATCACCGCTGCATGTAACACTTTTACATTGGTGAAGTTTGTATTTATCACTGTAGCCAGTTGCGAGACAAGTGCAGGATGAGCTTTTTTTTCCATCACCCCCTGTTGAGAATATGTTCCCGCGGCTATGTGCGCGTCTGTTTTATGTAGGCGAGCCTGATTAAGTAGCCTATATGGTAGAGAAGTTTCACATCAGGCCAGCCTAATATGTAGCCTGGTGATGCGCCGAGTCCTTTTATTTATTTATTTTTGCCTCGCACCCAGCCGCCGAGAGTCAAGCAGCTCCGCCGGGCGCAGTCCGCCCGACAGCATGTCATTCTAATAGGCTGCTGCATCCAAATCATCCCGTAATCACCAATTTGATAACAGAAAAGTTGCCAGCGTGTCTGTTTCTCCCCAGCGCACAGCAAAGGAGATATATATTTAGGATACTATTGTTTTTTATGAAATGGCACGCAAGAGAGACGATAAACAAACATAATGGTCAATTATAATTTAGATTAGATGGCAAGATGTTATTCATAAACATTTGGGAAAAAAACATGCAAGAATCAAATCTTCCACACAGCAACACTCAAAGTTTATTTGCATATTGTGTTCTACACAATTCACAGTAGCCTAAATGTTCCAAAAAGCAGACGCAGAGATCTTACAAGGGCAAAGAATTTCGGCTCGCGCGAGCATCTTCGGTCTCTCTGCCCAGTGTGCCCACCTACAATTTCTACTGGCCCACCCTAATCTAACTGTCTAGAACCAGGCCTGTAGATATATGATAAAACTGGTTTGTTTAATAAACTAGTGAGCGGTTGGATGCTGGGTCTGGGGCGAGGGCGTTTCGCCAAATTGTGTGACATTTCGCCAAAATGTGTCCCCACCAATTAGAACATCAAAGTTACGCCACTGGTAGCCAGTCATGCATAAATGTTTCGCTCACTTATTTCATTACTGTTTATTTACTTATATTTACTTTTTAGTTATATTTGACTTAGATTTGTTCAACAATATTACATCATGGTCTGCATAATGCACTGTATGTTCACATATTGTTCTGTTTGGATGCTCATATATTCTGCATTGTGCTGTTTTATCGTCAGGAGCTCCTGGTTGAACAAAACATACCCAAGATGTCAATAAGTGCAACGCGCAAACACCAGATCATGCAGCATCAGCTGCTCAAGAAAATCCAGCCCCTGCTCACCAACCGGGAGTCACTTTTCCAAAAATGCCAACCCATCTCATACAGCCTGGCGCATAAGTTGCTGCTCTCCTCTTACAAGCTCCACAGTGTCTTTGGCTGCTGGGACCCCATAAAGGTAGGCATGTCAACTGTATTTTGTAGCCTTTGTGGGATGAGGCCTTTATTTTTGTTGTAAATAAAAGTTCTAGAATGAATGAATTCAAACTTAAGTACATCTTGTTCCTTTAGTGCTGACTAAGTGTTAATCAGCAGTCATATTTCCTGTACAAACTGTGTTGTAAACTATTCTTTTATCCACACAAACCCCCCCTTCTACAGCAATACACAGACAGAGATTTGATCCAGCCCCTGCAGTGGCCTCTCAGATCCACGTATCCCCTGATCTTCCATCAGTATCTCTACTTCTTCGCGTCCAAGGAGAACCGCAAAACGTTTATGCTGAATCCCTTGAAGTACCTTAGGCAGCCCAAGCCGGCCCCTTCCCTTCCTGTTAAAATGGCTGTTGTTGGACCGCCGAAATCTGGGAAAACCAATGGTTAGACTCCACTTTGAGTGGACGGTTAGTTATCCACTCAAAGTTGTTTTCGTTGAAACTTTCTCAAACGCCTATCTCTGTCTTCTGTCATTCATTCTCCGTGTTCCTGTCATTTTTTGCTTTTTATCTCCAGTGGCTATGATGTTCTCTCAGAAATATGGCTTGGCTCGACTGTCCATCGGCGGTGTGATGCGTATGGTGCTTGACAACCAGGGGCATACCGATCTGGCCGTACAAATGAAAAATCATCTTTCCCAGGGCCTCGCTGTGCCCGATGAACTGGCCATTCAGTGTCTGGAGGTGGCGCTCATGAGCTCGGTCTGCAGCACTCGAGGGTTCGAAACTTTTGCCTTAAAATAACCGCTGCTGTGTGTCTTCTTGTGTTTGAAGACAAAGACACTATTCTTCTTACTTGTTGTGACTATCAATAAATCTGTGCATCCTGTACAATGTTATACTTGTTTGTTTGGCATTCAAGGTACGTGCTGGACGGCTTTCCAAAGACACTCAAGCAGGCAGAGCTGATGGGATCTCGGAGCATCATCCCCATGATAGTAGTTGAGCTGGAGCTAGACACGGTGGATGTGCTGAAGAGAGGCCTAGTGGACAAGATGAGGCCCAACAAGTCAGATCCACACATCAATAACAACGATAGATACACATTTGTTTTTCAGCAAACCCTTCTAAATGACTAGTAACTAAAAGTGACCCGTTTCCCCTCCCCTCTTCCCACTGTAGGCCTCACGTGACACACGACAGCTCCGAGATCCTCCACATTCGAAACTCATGTTACAAGCAGGAGATGGAGCATGTGAGGCAACACTTCCAGCAACAATATAAGAACTGGATCCCACTCAATGGCCAGAAGAATAAATGGTGGATCTGGAACAACATTATAAAGGAGGTCAGCGTCAGCATGAGGTATATCCACAGCTACCTGGAGAGGACGCACAGCGGTAAGTACCAGAAGCTTGATGCAGACTCTTGTTTAGGAGAATGTATTTAACCCAGATCACTATTTTTTTCCCACTTCGTCTTATGCCGGGCTTACACTACACGACTTTTCACGCGATTTGACAGTCGCAGACAATCTTCCAATGTCGGACTGAAATCACGGGAGTCGTGCTGGAGTTGTGGCGCGCGCACGTAATATCAGTCGTTGTGTATGGTGGTCTTCCGACCCGATTTCAGCCAGTCTTCTTCCCGTCTTGATTATCAAACATGTTTGATATTATCGCTAGTCTTAGGGGGTTGGCTCAAGCGAAATGACGTAAACACTGTCACACTCTCGCATGCACCAAGCACGACACAGGAGGAGCGGCATTAGTCGCGACCTGTGTCCGCCTGGTGAGGCACTTATTTCGGATACTTTTTCATAGAAGCCTCGGTGGAGAACCAGGCTGACAGCCGCGCAACCTGAACACTCTACCGTCAAATACAGGGTTAGGAGTTAAAGTTATTGGTGTATGAGATCAGCAAATAAAGCTGGTCAAATAACTAAAGGAAGTCCCCCGCTCGGAATATTGAATGAACTTGTTTTTAATTAAATAATCACAATCGCGTTTGCGGAAATGATATTAATCTCAAAAGGAATCTAGTTGTAGTCTTGCAATATGAGACCCCTGTCTTTTCAAAATCACACTCAGTGACTGAAAACTAATGACTAGTTGTCTTCAGGTGTGAGTTGATTGTCTTTAGATGTAAGAGGGTGTCAGTCTTCAGTCTTTTCAAAGTCTTTTAAAAGTCCTCTAGTGTAAAGCCCAGCATTCGTTATTAAGTATGTCTTTTTCATTGCTCATTGCAGTTTAAAATGAAAAAAAGGGACAGAGAAAAAAAATATGTTTTAAAATATTTAAAAAGACAAATAAAAGGTGATTAATTAATGAGGAAAAATCTGCAATACTCTTGATATGACAATAATGTGTTTATCGTGCCCATGCATGCATTTGAATTTAGCAGGTAAAGCAGCTTGCATCAACCGGCTGTGCATCACACCAAAGGAGCTGCAGTGTAGGCTTGGAGAGTTTGACAAGTACTGCCCTGTGTGCCTGGCTCTACATTACCACCTGGTGGACTGCTCGGAAATTGCAGCTTTAACTCATGCGGCTGAATACAGGGGACGCTATTACAAGATGTGTGGCGAAGACCATTTAGAGGTCAGTGTGGTGGAGCTGTTCTTAAACAAAAAAAAATAAAACACTTGACTTGTATAGATGCACAAATGATACGTGCTCTCTCCACAGAGGTTCCTGACCACTCCAGATCAGTTTGTAAATCCTGGCTGCCCACACGCTCTCCCACAACCCCAACTGCTGCCAAGGAAGCTGACTGAGACTCAGGTGAAGAACAAGTTCCCACAGCAAGTTGAGATGAAGGGCTTCTGCCCTGTCACCTATCTTGACGGAAAGCAAAGGTACACTATTCACTCTTCACAGGTCAAATCTAACTCTAAACCATATGTGCTTGAATATGCTGAAAAGCATTAAGTTCCAATTCAAAGGCGAAAACCAGAATTAGAATTACAGACACATACATGACAAGTGACTTTTCCTCATATCCTGATAATACTTTCTAAGATATGTCAAAGACTCCAGTGTGAGGAGCAATGTTTAACTAACTATATAAACCAAACAGCTACCTTTCGATGGATAGTTTTAATAAAAACAAGTGAAACTCTTAAACATGTTGCTTCAAATCAGTCACTGTGTTGATTTTATCAATAGGTTAATGTAGGTCTTTACTAGGTTAAAAGATTCCTGTGAAAGCTCATTTTTGAAAATAGCACAAAATGTCAATAAAAATGACAATAAATAAGTAAAACAGAATTTCACTTGACATGCCTGTACAGTATACTTGCACAAACAGACTGCATTTGTGTCAGAAATAATTTTACTGGCTGCAACTCTTTACCATATTGTTAGATCATTTTCTAATCATAGAAGGTGTATGTTTTCTTTAGGTATGAAGCCCTGGTCCGAGGAAAGCTGGAATATGCTGTGGAATACAAAGAGCGGATCTATATTTTTGAGACAAAGCAGAAACTGGACACATTCTTGAGGTATGAGGCTGTTCTCTTTTTATACTTCAGATTGTTTTCTTTATTCATATCAATAGTTTCTGAAATTCTTCCCATTACCTTTAACAAAGACAGTGTAGTATTATGTGGCCATGATACAGTTGCTATCAGTTTATTGAGGGAAAGTTGGTGTTGATCTCTCAAGGATTCCTGAAACCTACTGGGACCAAAAACTGCCCAATAAAGTTCCTCCTCTGTGCGAGCCTGTACCCCTCACCTCGCTTCCAACATTGGGCTACCTGGAACAGGTCAGTCACATACTCAAACACGCCTTTAAAACAATGCTGTATTCTGTAATAATGCTGTATTAAGAGATTGCATAGCGTAGAATATATATATGGTCTTCAATCCGAACCCTCTTTGATATCGGTCCTTCTTTGAGTTAAGTCTGTATCTGTTTTTGTTTTAGGGAGTGTCAGTAGCAGTCGTCAAAGCCATGACAGCAGCTGGGTGTCTCAAACCAAAGTATCCCTTCCTCAGTATACAAACATCAGCGCTCCTCTATGTGGCCTTCTATCTAAAAGGTAAACAAGATGTCAAGGGTCGAAATAAAATATTGTGTTCATCGCTAGCCTTAAACTAAATAATGGTAAGGATGTTACATACTATTTTATTTATCTACAAGCTTTGGTAAAATGTAGTCCAACTAATAAATTAAATCTCAAATTTTTTTTACAGCTTTCAACCGCAAGAGCACGGACTACAGCCGCCAGAAGTACAAAAAGAAGCTGGCCTTGTTTGAAGAGAACTGCACGCTCATTCCCTACCTTAGCTCAACAATGAGTGGGAACTACAGGCCCCCGGGTGAACGTCCCATTGACTTTGAGTTCAAACTGAGTCGGTTCCTGGGCTTGGGAGAAGAGCCACGAGCCTACATTGTGCTGTAGCAGTGGAGAAGACTTGACTACTGCTACTTTATATTGTGTGAAGGACTGTGAAATCAGAGCCGTGTGAAAATAACCAGCTGGAAGAGTTTAGTTTATATATATGCAGCTCTATATATAATTTGTTTTTGCATCACATTTAACTAAAAATAAAGGAAAGAAAATCATTCTTGGAGTAATTGGAATTGATTTTCACTATAAAACAATCTTTATTCTGCCATTATGAAATTAAGTCAATCTCAAGCTACTTGCATGCAGAATTAATTGAGAATATGATGGAGTGGATAGCAGTATATTACTCACCTGTGGTCTGGGGCAAACCAACATTCTTCTGCAACTCAACCTTTGCAAGATATAGGATATACTTTCAAAACAGGTCAAAGGGTGTTTTTTTGTTGAATGCTGTCCAAAGTAGTCTGCAGCAGGTGCGCATTATAGTTTTAAGGGAGGTAAAAAGGATTACGTTAATTCTCGCGAGATTTCCCTTCCGTTGGCGCGAATTTAACAATTATTATTGTGTTCCTCCTCCCTATCAGATGCGTGTAATGTGCGGCACTAGGTAAGCAGTCACGCCTCAACCAAACATACAAGTCCCTGCATGTTTTTATATCAAACGCCAAACTCTGCGCAACATATTCTTCTGCTGTCTGACTGTATAATTGTAATGTTTTTCTGTAGCATGTATAGCCTTAGTTAGCCAGCTAAGCTAGCTAGTGCAGGCTAACCTGATAGGAGTGACTTGCTAACGTTACTGTGGTCACTGTTTTCCGAAAGTGTTATGCCGAAGTACATTTTGCGAACTAACGCTAACCACGATAACAAAGCCGACTATTGTGTCAAAGGCAAATCGTTGGAGCCACAAAGAAAAAAAGTCACTGTTTCAAAGTACAGTGTGTCTCTGTGCCAGGTACTCTGTTGTGTTCACTTTCAATCATCTCCTTAAATGCAGGGTTATTTGAACATGTCTAAAAGAAAAAGCAAAAGCAGCTCCGTCAGCGACAAGCCCCACAAACGGGTCAGACCTGTGGATGAGGGGGAAGAGGAAGCTGCTAATGGATATGATAGTGACCAGGAAGATGATCCACTGATCAAACAGGTTTGTCAATGTTTACCACCGTGCTGACATTTTAGTAGTTTGTCTCCTTTTAAACCTGCTGCTCTATGTTAGTAAATTGTGTTTATTGATGAATTTGTTAAGTCTATCAGCAAATACTTTTTCTAAGATTTTTGAGAATTGAGGAAGCAGTGAAATAGGCCTGTAGTTTGTGAAGTGGTGTTTGTCTCCAGTTTTGTACAGCGGTATGACTTTTGCAATTTTATTTTTTCTTGTGAATTTACCAGTTTTAAATGATAAATTACAGATGTGCGTTAATGGTTTCGAAATTCCGTGAATTACCTCTTTGACTATTCTCATATCAATGTCACTATAATCAGTAGAAGTTTTATTTTTGCATTTATGGACAATCTCTATAATTTCACTCTCTTCCACTGCTGTTAGAAACATTGATTTTGGATTAATGTCTATGAAATCATTAATCCTGTTATCAGATCTCACAGGAACAGGTATTTTTTCAGCCAGTATTGGTCCAACATTTACAAAATGTTGGTTGAAGCCATTTACTGCATCATCCATATTATCAATAGTCATATCATTTTCAATAAACTCATGTGGATAATTAACTTGTCTAGAACCATTTCCAATAACATTATTCAGTATATTCCATAGACCTTTAATATTGTTTTTATTATTATCATCTAATAATTTTCTATAATATTCTTTCTTACTAATTCTCATGTTGATCCTCTTCTTGAGTATGTGAGAGAGACATTTGTGATAAAATATTTGGGTGGGTGTACTGTAGAGCAGTCCCATTAATAAATTACTTGTGTGCAGCATGCTGGTGAGGTTGCCAGTGATGCAGGGATTGTAGCGAGCATCACGCTGAAGAACTTCATGTGCCACTCTAACCTCGGACCGTTCAACTTTGGGCCCAATGTCAACTTTGTCGTTGGCAACAACGGAAGTGAGTGCAAACCCTTGAATGTAGTGGTATCTCTTGACACCTCAACTGATACCCTTAACTTTACCTTAACTGATTATATGTTATTGTCCCAGACCCGTTTTCAGGCTATAATCTGTCGTAAAGCCCCTAATTTGAATCAGGCTTTATAGAACAGGTTAACCTCCTTTCTTGAAGAAGGACATACCCTATTTTCTTTGTCTGTTTTATCTTTCAGTCAGTTCTTTTAGTTTTTTTATTTATTTTCTAAATATTTTTCTTATGACCGAACTGCTTGTGTGACAGGTGGAAAGAGTGCGATCCTGACAGCTCTCATAGTCGCCTTAGGCGGGAATGCAATGGCCACAAACAGAGGATCATCGCTCAAGGGTTTTGTGAAGGAAGGCGAGAGGTAAACCTTGCATCACATCATATGACGTACATTCTTTTTATTGTGCTCATTCTGAGACTTGTAATAGTTGCTTCAACTGTCGGTTGAGGGAGAATTAATGCTCACTAGCACTATACATTTGAGAACATACGTAACTTTGTTTTTCTCTTTGAGTAGGACTCAACTCCCTACATAGTACAAGTGAAATTGTGCAAACTATCATACTAAAATAACTAATGTTAAAAGTTGCATTGCTCGATTCGCAACAAAAATATATTTTGTTTCCTCAGCTCAGCTGATGTTTCAATCACGCTGCATAACAAAGGAAGGGACGCTTACAAAGCTGAGGTGTATGGTTCAGCCATCATTTTGGACCTGAGAATAACACGTGAAGGATTAAGAACCTATAAACTGAGGAGCAAATCAGGTAAAGACTCAAGAATAGGCGTTTCTTGATCGGGTAAAAGGCTACTACTGCATTGTGTTCTACAAAAGTATAAATATTAAGATAGTAATGGTTACCAACAAAAAACAGTAAACCGTTTATGATTTCAAAAGCTAAATAAGTACAGATAAGTGTGCAAGGCCAAATAGTGTCACTGCTAAAGCTATACAAAAAAAATGCATTTTGGTTATTGATTAATATATATTAATATTTAGTCCTTTTCCCACCCAAAATGCCAACCAGTTGATTGTTTTAGCCTTCTACATTTGAGAATTTATAGGTTTTTCATATATAGTAATCTTGATATCTTTGGGTTATGAGCTATAAAACTAAAGAAGCAATCTGATTGCATCACCTTTAGTTAGTATATAGCTACTGTAGACTAGAAAAGATAAATAAATAATAATAGTCACAAAAGGAAAAAAAGACAGATGTTGTATTCTAAGCAGGCTAATGACCATTTCATGTAGATGCTTGAATAAGAAAGCATTATGGATTCTAAAACTTACAGTATTTATTTTTCTGTTTTTGAATAGGTCAACTTGTCTCAAGCAGAAAGGAAGAGCTCCTGTGCATCCTGGACAATTTCAATATACAGGTATGAACTATGCAAATCTGACACACTAAAATGTTGTTTAAACAAAATAAAACTCATGTGACGTAAGCCTGGGTTACTGTATTGGTGAGACATTATTTACACGTCTATCTTTTTCAAAGGTCAACAACCCTGTGTCAGTTCTCACTCAAGAGATGAGCAAATACTTCCTACACTCCAAAGGAGAAGGGGACAAATATAAGGTAACTATAATGAGCGTGTTAAATAAACTCTTGTATTTGTTGCTTGGTATACATTGACTTAAGTCATATTTTTGTTATCTACACATTTTTCTCTTCATTCCTCTTGCAGTTCTTTATGAAAGCTACCCAACTGGAGCAGATGAGAGACGACTTTATCTACATCAAAACCATCAAGCACGCGACGGAGGATAAAGTTTGCCAACACGGTGAAGTAAGAATACGTTTGCCTGACATGTTCAAATATAAAGCTTATACAGGCGGTAATTTACAGTAATAATTTGTTCCAGAGACAATGGGAAAGGGGTCTGACTTAGAAGCTACAGAGAATTGTCATCAATGGCTTCATTGCGAGTGTCAACTCTTTAATGTATTGCAAATCTACTGTTTCGGTTCACACTCACCAGTCTCATAGCAAAGTTAGAAAACCCATGTTTTTAAATGAGCGTATACACAATTCTCCTGTGACTGTTCCAGTGCGTGAAAGACTTGAAGCAGAAGTACCTGGACAAAGAGGACCGTTACAAGAGCCTGGCATCACTTGACGACATGGACACCAAACTGGAGGAGTTGCAGAAACTAATGGCTTGGGCTTTGGTGAGATTTGTTTATCCCCCCCTTTCATCCACCTCCATTTTATTTTCCTTATGGAACTTTATCACTGAGATAAACACTTTCAAAATGATTGACTGTTTTCATTTTTACAGGTGGCTGAGTTGGAAAAAGAGTCGGAGCCGGTGAAGGAGAATCTGCGTTCAGCTAGAGAAGCTACAAAGAAATATGATGAGAAAGTGGAGGAATGGAAGGTAAGATACTACTGTGGTAAGAATAGTTTGGTTACTTATTTTATTTTTATTTTACTTTTTTTTTTTTTTAACCAATGTATTGTGGTTGCCTATTGACAACTGGCCGTGGACTACAGCTGGAAATTAGCCAAATAGGCTAAACCTGCTCCTTTTTACTGTACAGTTAATCAGAGGGGACTGTCCACGAAACTATAAACAAACAAACTAAACGAACACGTACAACAAATGTTGATTGGCTTCTCGTCATAACGCTGAAGTCTAGTTTATTTTTTTGTTAGTAATTAGTATCATTTAAATGTAGGTGTTGGGAATAACTAGTCATTTAGTAATGACTACTTATTTTTTATTTATTTAAGATATTTTTTTGGCATTTTTATGCTTTATTGACAGTGTAGAGACAGAGTTGAAATGGGGCAGAGAGGGGAGTGACATGCAGAGAACGACCGCGGGCTGGAATCGAACCCGGGTCTGCTGCTGGCCGAGGCTCATGGAGGGGACGCCCTACCAACTGAGCTAAAGGCGCCCCCTGTAATGACTACTTCTGTTCAATAGCTCACCACTTCCACTTGTCCACGCAAAAGCCCTCCACTGTTTCCTAATCTTTAACCCCCCCTTCCCTTTTCCGATCGTTTTTTCTTTCTTTCTGTTACTATGCAGAATAAGGTGGAGGAGGCTGAGAACCAGCAAAAGCAGGTCCAAGAACAGCTGGAGGCCATCACCCAACAACTCCTGGATTTCCAGCCCAAATCTGCTGAGCTCAAGGCCGAGGTCCAGAGAAAAAATAACCCGGTCAAGACCTGCGAGGTCTGACTTTGAATTTTTCTTTCACTGGTTATATGAAGCTTTGTTTACAGTGCTGATGATTAGTGTCCATAGCATCAAGGATATTCAGGTCTCCCAGCAAAACAATGTAGTTATGTAAAAGTGACAATGATTTATTTATGATGTCTATTTGTTTTGTGTAACGTCGTCCAGATAAACACAACTCAAACTCAATTGTGTGTGTGTCTGTAACTGACCAGTGTTTTTTTTTTTTTTTCTAATCTTCAAATCTGTGTGCATGCGCTAGGTCACTGTGCACAGATGCAGGGCTAACCTGAGGGACCTGGAAAAGGACAAGAATCAACTGTCCTCCAGGATAAATGATCTCAAGCTAAGGTACGTACTCATCTACGTTTTTCAAGTCCTCTGCAGTGCATTCCAGCAGTATGTATTCTGTGATGACTCCCCTTGTGCTTGTTTGGGCCTTCCCTTTTCTCCATGTAGCATCAGTCAGACTACGGGAGTGGAGAGCCAGGCCCGCACAGAGCGCATGGAGCAGATCGAGGCCGAGCTGGAGAACCTGAGACACCAGATCTCCACGCTGGGCCAGCAGACTGACCAGTACCAGCACGCCTGCAGCCGCGCCAAAGAGGAACAGGGAAAGATGAGGTAGGGAAATGGAACATATATATTATCCATGCACCACCACCAGTGCGTTTTAGAAAAGGGAAAAATAACTATAATATAATGTGAATCCATCCCTTCTGTCTACATATTTCCGATTTCATTCTGACAGTAATTCAATAAGTAAATGCAACAAGAGTTTTAGTCTCGAAATCTGTAAATGTGGGGGCTCTTTTGTAGATTATTAGTTCCCTGCCAACCTTGAATAACCCCAATTTTAGAAAAGGTTTTATTGATCTGTAGGATACATACATACGGGAGTGGAATAACCGAAACAGTCTCTAACATAATGGATCCACCCACCTCTGTCTGTCCTCAGGAGAGAGCATGACATTCTCCAGAGGTCTATTGAAGCCAACAGACGCAACCTGCAGTACTGTGGAGGGCAGTCGGTCCAATCGGCTGCGGCGTTTTGGAGAGCACATGCCCGCGCTCCTCAACGCCATCCAGGAAGCTGAGAAAAGAGGCCACTTCAGGCAAAGACCTCGAGGACCTCTGGGTAAGGTGGAATTAGTGTAGGGGAAAATACTAATGTCCCCCAGGACTCCTTTCTCAGCTTTCTGAACACCCAGTACACTTGCCTGTATCGTATGAAAATATGTTGTCATTTAGAATTTTCCTCCATTGAAAGCTGAAGAATTTCAGTTAAAGGTGTAGTCAGTGATTCTAAAGAATGCTTGTAGTTAAAATCCCCCCCCCCCCATTTTTCATACACAACCTAGGCTCTGTAAACAGATATGTAAACAAAACGATCCACCGTAGCCAGCAACATTCCCGTTTTAGGGATCCTAGGCTGTGTATTACCGGCCGCACACACAGTACAGGCGAGGAGATAATCACCGATTTTGACAACTAGCGTTCCCCACAATTGCTGACTACACCTTTTTTTTTTTTTTGAGACACAAAATGCATTTCTAAATTCCCTCCCCTTGTCCAGGTTACCTCATCAGCCTGAAGGACCCGGAGCTGGCCCTGGCTGTGGAGGTGTGTCTCAAAGGCCAGATGCAGGCCTTCACCTGTGATAACCACGAGGATGAGAAGGTGCTGCAGGGCCTCATGACCAGAGTCTTTCCACACGGCCGTAGACCTGGCATCATCACCAGCGGTTTCCTCCCACATGTCCATGATACCAGAAAGAGGTGATGACGTGTGCACACTATTCCCCGAAAAACAATTATTAACAAAAGCTTGTCCCAGTTGTATAAGTCCATTTGTTAAGAGAAACAGTTATGGCTTCATTCAGGGAGAACAATAGCATTGGTCAGCTTTAAAGGTGGAGTCAGCAAGTCAGAATGCTTGTTGTCAAAATCAGTGAACTTAAAAACCGATTGTGTTCTCTAAAATCGCTGACTCCATATTACTACAACTACCGCATGATTGCCACAGTCCTGTAACAGTGGATACATGACCTTGACAAGTGCAAGAATATCTGAAAACTTTGTTGGTTTTGTCTTTGTGTCAGAGCTGTGAATCACCCTGAATACCCATCCGTGCTTCAAGCTCTAGAGATTGAGGATCCAGTTGTGGCCAACTGCCTGATTGATCAAAGGGGTATCGAGAGCATTCTGCTAATCAAGGTAACAATCAGTTGCTTTGCAAGTTTCAGTATCACAAGATATGTGGCCGCCATGTTTTTAAGATAATGGAGGGGGGGGGGGGAATAAACTGCAAAGAAACTGGCTAGATACATAGTATTATGTCATACAACAAAAACATATTGTAATGCGTTGTTTATACAACAACAAGCAATACAACCTTTATTTATTGTTAACACTTGTAACGGAAATTGTAAAACACTTATTCAGCATTTAAGTGTTCAGAATATTTTGTGCATTGACATACCCTTTGTTGTTGTTGTGGTTGTTGTTGTTGTGTGGTGGTGGTGGTGGTGTGTGTGTGTGTGTGTGTGTGGTCGTGCAGAATAAGTCAGACGCTCGCAGATTGATGCAGGGCAAAAACCCTCCCCAGAACTGCAACCAGGCCTTCACTATAGAGGGAGATCAGATCTACAACAACCGCAGTTACACAGCTGAGCAGAGCAGAGCCAACCTCCTCTCAGGAGACGTTGAGGAGGAGATCAGGTGTGTGTGTTATGTCTGAGAGGATGGGCAGTGAGTAGTGTTCCGTACTGATAACAATATGGCAACGCCACTGCTGACAGCGTTGTGCTCCAACAGCAAGTTATTCATAAAATACCTTCTTTTTCCAAATACAGTATAGTACCTTTTTTTTAACCCTTTAGTCCAGCAGTACTTTTTCCGGGCCGGTATACCTGCAAGATTAGCAGCGTGACTCATTTGACCGGGGATAAGAACTGATCTCTGAGTCCTGTATTGTAGTCATGAAGTCAGTTTATAGGTCATGTCAATACATGGAGTGGCTTGTGTCAGGCTATATTCCTGTCACCTGTTTTAATACCAACTTTGTATTGTAGATTTTTTACTGCGAACTGGAACTGTAAACTAAATTGCCCTTCTTGGGATAAATAAAGCTTTTTCTGATTCTGATTGTATTCTTTTTTTCCCTCTCTGTTCTCTCAGGCACTTGCAGAGGGAGATGGAGAACCAGACAGGTCTGGCCAGTCGCCTCCAGCAGCAAATGAAAAGGTTGGATGAAGACGTCAAGCAGAACGAAGGGCTGCTTCAAAGGACCCACAGAGAGCAGAAGACAACAAAAGTATTCATTTACCCCTCTCAATATTTAGTATTAAACCCCAGGATAGTATGAGGATTCCATGCCTAATCATAATTCCTTATCAATTATGAATATAATAGATGGAAGTTATGGATCTAATACATGTTCTTTAATTATTTAAAAGAAAAAGTCTATAAACCAAAACGTTTTTTTTGGGGGGGGTGCGGGGGGGTTTACAAATTTTCTGGTATACTATCGCAAGAAAAAGAAAACACAAATCAAATATATATATATATATTTCCAAAACGTAATCACCTGCTCTTGTATGATATCTGAATGTGTTCATAAAGTGTGTGTGTGTGTATTTGATCTGATGTAGGACCGGGCCACTAAGCTACAGCTGGAGCTGACAGACCTAAACAATGTGGAGGAACCTCAGTCGGAGGACCTCAGTCCCCTGGTTTGTACAGAACACATCCATGCAATACCATAACACCTATTGCATGGTGATCACACCTGATGGCTTTAAATTGTACTCAACTCAGTGTATATACACGCATGACCAAAATGTGTGGACATGCATCTGGTACTGCAGGAGGAAGAGCTTCAGGAGATCGTCGCTAAGATCGCGTCCAAGTGTGCCGAGTGCGAGGAGGCCCGAGCTCAGATGGCCCAGCACAAGGCCTCGTATGACAGGGCAGACCAGGAGTACATGCAGCTCAAGGAGCAGATCAGCATGGTCGCTGAAGAGGCTGACTCAAAAAAGGTACAAAATAATCATAAAGAAAAACTGTAGACCAAACTACATGTCCATATATGTTGTAATTGGGTTAAAAGAGAGATTAAGAGGTAACACTTTACAATAAGGGTACATTAAGTAACTGTTAGTTGATTTTTAGATTAGTGCCCATGGCTTTTATAGGAAAACTATAACATGAAACAACTTTTCGGATTAATGGGTCGGTCCAAAATTGTATGTTAATCCTGCACGCTTTGTATTTGAATATAAGCTTGTATCAAATATAGCACACACATACAGTGCTGTGTGAAAGTTTTTGAACCCCTTGAGCCTTTTGGAATTGTATTTATTTTAACCATTATTAATTAATTTTTATCAATACCAGTATTTTTTATATTAAATAACAGATGTTTGTTTATCAATTCAACATTTTTCTTTTCCAGAAATCAACTGTTAAAACAGATAAAACAAATGATTTGACAAATGTTGTATCTGCAAAAGTTTGTGAACCCTGAGCTGCATTGCTTAAATGGAGCGGGTAAACGCAATCAGATGGGCCAAATTGAGTGATGAAATGGACCAATGTAGTGAGAGATCTTTAGGGAAGAAATTGGGTGGCACTAGATAAAACAGATCAAATCAGGTCAGTTTAGGCCCACCAAAAACTGAACCCATACAGGTCAGACATGCTCAAAGGGGAAAAAATCTCAGAGGATCTCAGGAATAGAGTTGTGATGCTGCCCATTTGTCTGGGGACAGCTATAAATTAGGGCTGTCAAACGATTAAAATTTTTAATCAGATTAATCACAGGATTCTGTGGATTAATCACAATTAATCACGATTAATTTTACCATTCGAAATATGCCCGAAAAATTAAATTTTTCTCTATATATTGTTGTATGAACGGAAAGATAAAGGACAGAAGGTGGATATGTACATTTAAAATTAGTATTGTTATTAATTAAAAATCCAAATGATGGTTTTAATACTGCAAATAAATTTAAATCAAACTAAAATATATAGCCTACCTACCACACCATAATTCAATTGGTCTGTCTCTTTACTATGTCTTTGGGCAAATATAGGCTACATAATGGCATTTATTTTGTGAATCTATAGGTTGTGCATTCTTGAATACAACTTGATTACAGTCCGCGGTGTGTGTGTGTGTGTGTACGCGTGTGTGTACGCGCGACCACGTCGTAGGGGACTGTTCATTTGTACCAGGAAGCCAACGTTATGTTGATGTCTACTCACACACACCTCTGAAAACTGCAGACGTTTGTGTCCTCGAGGGCTCTTAACAGAGCGGACAATGTTTCTCCTCCTGTTGCTCTCGACATCAACTGTCACCCGCGGCAGTTGATGTTATATACTATCTATGCCCCCGACACAGATGTGACCTGGAAAAGAAAAATGTTGAATTGATAAACAAACATCTGTTATTGCATATAAAAAATTACTGGTATTGATAAAAATGAATTAATAATGGTTAAAATAAATAAAATTCCAAAAGGCTCAAGGGGCTCACAAACTTTCACACAGCACTGTATACACACACACTGTTTTTTTCGGAGACTTTCCAATCGGTTAAATAAAAAACTTTGTTCCCATTCCACAGGACGAGCTGAGTAAGACCGATCAGGAAGTGATGAAGTGCAAGCATCACAAGAAACACTACGACACCAAGCGCACTGCCCATCTCAGCAGCATCCAGACCCTAGAGACCAGCCTGGCAAGCAAGGAGCAGGAACTTCAGGTACACACAACAGAGCTCCAAGGCACCACTTGAGGCAGGGCTCATTTGAAATCACAGGCAGATATATGTTAGCCTGGTCCTACCAGACCATCGTACTTCATTTCATTTGTACAAGGGTCTGGAATCGCTCAATTGACAAACGTAAACTCACTTGAAGGCGGGTGTCTGTTGAAGTTTAAAACTATTGGATCTTCCCAGTGCCAATCTGGATCTGCCTAGCAATCGCATAACGTTTGGTCGTGATGTATGGAAATGTGCCGGCTTCTGAGCCACTCCCTCTGTTCGCTGATTGGACTAGCAGAAATCTGTCCGGAGAAAAACTAAGAATATACCGCAAGCCCAGACTGACTACTGAAGGGAAATGAAAATTGAGCCGAAGTACATAGGCGGGCGGTGCCAGGCTAGATATATTGTTTTGTAAACTGAAGGCTCTGCAATTATAAACAATCCCCCCCCCTCCCCCTGCCTTGTAACTGCATAGCAGGGTTCGACATAACGTATAGCCCGATGGCCCGGGGCCAGTAAAATCATATGCAGGGCAAGTTGATTGGCCAGTCACTGTCCCGCCCGGGCCAGTGACTGGCCAATCACAGTTCAGTATATTTTTGTAGACTAGGCCTATATCATGGTTCATTGAAATGCGCGTTGAGAGTCGGAATGAAAGCAGTGTTTATTTAAGACTCAATATAATAAACCTAATATAAAATGGACAGTGGACAACCGATGCGTGGGCGTTTTGACAGGCGGCCGGGTGCACTCTCGCTCCGTTGGCAGAGCTGCCTACCGTCCGCATGCGAGTCGACAAATCAATCGACTTGCTTTGCCCCCTTTCTTTCTTCCCACAGCAGAGGTTGAGGTGCAGAAAATGAGCGCTTTTCCTTTATCTGCCGCCGTAATGTTACAGTAGCCTATTTGCATCCAAGACCCATTGGTAATACAAATGAGAGGCGTTATTTAAACGCTGAGAATGCGTCTCCGGTGATTGTGTCGGTTGTAGACAGAAACGAACGGAGGGACTCGGCTCACTGTACAGTTCCTATCGTCGCGCAGTTTGGCACTGTGTTTTCAGGCTCGAGACATTCAATCAGATCGCGGAAGTCTTTCCCATTGAAATCGCTAACGGGGAGAATATCCCCGGTTATTATTTTAGCCACAAACCACAGTTCTTCTGCGCGGCGGCTCACTCACTCGCTGGCGAGATCACACGGTGAAACGCTGCTGTGATCGGACGAAGGCATTGTGTTTTCTAGTGATTTAACGTCATAGTCTTAGACGAGCGTTTAACTTATGCTGCATATTTTGCACTGCATTGTTTTTTATCAATAGTTTGAAAAAATGGTCCCACACCGGACTCTTATGTGAAGCTGACACTTCATTGAGAAGTGACACTCCTGCAGCGCGCTCGCATACACGGTGAAATCTCCCATTAAAAAAACGGCATAACCCACTGATTTTCGGATTTCTATTCTATTTTTAAAGTCAACTTGAGCGCAAGTGGAAAACCGGTCATTCGGTCGACACATTCACATCCCTAATGCATATAGAGAAAGTAGCCTAATAAAAACAGCCTACCACACCACAAAGAATGAACAGACCTTCATCTCTTATTTTTTTTTAATGTTTGAACATGACTTCTGCAGGTGAACTATTCATTAAACCTCCCAAATTCAAGAATAAAAACAACCATCAAACTACTGGACTTTAAAATACTGGCCCACTCTTTCAACATACTTTCAGTTGTAGGCTTCTAATTCAATATGTTTGCCTGGTTTTATATTGTGTGTATGAGCAATATCAACATTTCATATAATTAACTAAAAGAAAAATAACCAAATCTAAAGGGAATATCTATACTGTTACAGTATAGATATTCCCTTTAGATCTGGTTATTTTTCTTTATTTTTCTAATACAGGTATTATAATTATTGACACTAAATTATGAATAAAAAAAAAGTGTGTGCAGGGCCAGTGAAAATATACAAGGGGCCAGTAAAACTCGGATCCACTGGCCCGGCGGGCCAGTAGGAAAAAAAAGTTATGTTGAACCCTGCATAGTGCACCTTTTTTTTAAATAACCATTTCAATGATGTTAATTGTAGTGAGTCTCAGAAATGTGACCCAACCATTTGTCTGACCCTTCCATTCAGACGTCTGTAGCCAAAGCCACAGAGATCTGTCCAGAGCGGCTTGAGAGCAGACGCACGGCCAAGAGTCTGGACACTGAGATCAGCCGTCTGAAGGTGAAGATCGCCACGCAGCAGGAGCAACAGGGAGACCGCGAGGAGGTGGTCAGGTCTGCTACTACCTCCCTCCTCTTGTTGTTTTTACAAAATGTTTTAACTTTTTTTTTATTTTTTATTTTTTTTTTGAGAACATACACACACACCACAACAACACTGAAAAAAAGGAACACAAAAACAACTAAAACGAACAACTTACATGGCGTACTCTACTTTACAGGTTTCTAAGGACTTCCAATGACATTGTTTAAAGGTGCTACCAGGAACTTTCAGTTTGTGGTGCCTCTTGCTGCTCCACTAGTGGTAGTGAGGCCACTAGGGGCAAAAGTGGTAGTGTTTTTACTAAGGCAGCTTTTATACCTGGGTGAGCGTACCCACCACAAAGGCATTAACAAAGACTACCGTCATTTTCGGATTATAAGCCGCGCCTTTTTCCCCATTTTTCGACACCTGTCTACTAGGGATGGGCGTTAGTACTCGAGTACTACTCGTTTCAAATTAACTCGATTGGTGGATGAGGAAAATGGTTTTTATTTTATTTTTTAGTGTCTGTAGCCTTTTGGCTGGCGGGCCGCCCCTATTTTAAAATGTTATATACGTGTACAAAACGGCACACAACGGATAAAATAAAGTTGAACAAAATAAAATATTTTAATGCAAGTGCAATAAACTGAGCGTTGTGTCAAACAGCAACTGCAAATAACTGCCACCTCCGTGCCACCGCAGCGCAGCCTGTGTTCTCCACAGCACCGCGGAGCTGAACACGATCTCTCCTTTCTCCAGAACATTTTCATGAATATAACTGTCCAATTATTTCAAAGCAGATGATAAAGTTACGTTTATAAAAAGGGGAGATGACACCTTTTACTCTCAGTTAGTAATGAGTAGACTCCAGGGGCCTCATTTATAACGGTGTGCGTAGAAACCATCCTAAAACATTGCGTCCGCACAAAGCCAGAAATGTGCTGCGCAAAAAAAAATTCAGATTTATAAAACTGTGCGGCGCACAGTTGCACGCAATCTTCGCTTTATAAATACCCACCTGCGGTGAATTGTGCGCGGACGATCTCCACCCCGTGTCCTCCCACTTCACCTCCCAATTTCATCCCACAATCTACCATACATGGCGAATGCTAAATAGCTCCTGAATATGATGACGCTCTTAATAAGCACTGAATTTTGACTGACATGAGGAAAGAAGGGAGGTAACCGGCTGCAAAGAAAGCGACTAGGAAGGAATAAAGCCCGTGACGTGCATGTGCTGCAGTAACTGTCACACACACACGCGCGCGCGCTTATCACATATCATGATTGGCACAGTCGTTATAGTCTTTGTAAAGCAGTTTCGCCCAACTTTGTGCTGTATGCAATATCACGTATTAGCGTACCTGTAGTATATGTAGCATATATAACATATGTTGTGACAAGTGAAATAATGCCTATAGTCTATTCGAGAGAATTTTTTATCTCCCGTGAGATCCACACATTTCCAACAACGTCAGATTAGGCCTATAGTTTAATCTTCCAGGGTGAATTGTTATGGGAAAGAGATGCGTGTAATGATTTGCTAAATTCCTAACATGATTTTATCTAACGAAATATACAGTTTTAATTCATATCTGTTGGGCTTAACTTTGTACAAAACTACTTTTTACACACCTCTTAAAATTTGCTCTCCCGCTGGCCACTCACGGAAACACCTCCCGACGTATAGGATATTATTATAAAGTAGCGCTATAATATTCAACGTATAAAATATAACCAAAACATGTAGACCTAGGCTACTTGATAACTAATTCAACCTACATCACAACTGCATGCCATAGACTACAGTAGCTATATATTCGCAACTATAGGTAAGCTTATACATTTTATTGACTAAATATATTGGGTGCCAAACATCATTTGTCTGTGTTTTTCTGATGACAGAGCTTTATTTCGTGGTGTTGCCATTGAGTGTCGCTGATTCCCCGAGTCAGGAAAACCTTGCGGTAGCTCTATGCATGGTCGAAGGTTGGCGTAGGAATACGCACACTTCTCCGCAAATAATGTCTTTATAAATACCAACGTTTGCCACCGCACATTTTCCCGCAAATTTCTTCCCGTCGACGCAAGGTTTTCGTGCGCCGCAAGCTTTATAAATGAGGCCCCAGGTGAGCATGCAAGGTGCTCTCCGCTTGGAAAGAAAAGTAAAGAAGAAGCAAGGCTTACTTGAGGCACATTCGCTCCGAGCCAACAACAGTTATGAAGCCTTCAATAGGGAATATGGGGATAAGATTCAAAAACCAACCGGTGTAACGTTCCGTTAATGAGGAATTAGTCGCGGTAATTATTCACGGACACGGAGTGAGCATTACGTGGTTGGATATACAACTATCTGCTTTGGTGAGTTATTTATATGTATTTAAATTGTAGGACAACCATTTTATATTATTTGCTGCCCTTCTTATTTTAAATGGGTGACTTAGGCAATTATCATTGCTTATTTTCTCCCCACCGCAGACCTACACGATCGGTTTAAATTGTGGCCCGTCTATTTAATTACTTTCAGTGAGGAAAATGTGTTTTAAACTTGTGGAAAAAAATCCTTAATATCATATGGCAACTGTGACTGTTTGACAATAAGCATTGAGCGCTTTATTGCGGTGAACCGTTGTGCAGACAGATGAGTTGCGTTCTAAAAATAGAAAAAAGTTTAACAAGGAATCGATTGATCCTCGAGGAATGCAAGCGATCACACGAGTAGCGAAAACACTCGTGCCCATCCCTAGTAGCTACTATTGGTAAATGGTAACACTTGAATACGTTATGCAAATATGCAACTTGTTTGTTGAAATGTTAATAAATGGTAGCCTCTGTGCACGAACTCTTACATATGGTAATTAAACATTATAACACCTGCGGCTTATAGTCCAGTGTGGCTTATAGTGCGGAAAATACGGTATATAAAAATAGCATTCTTTGCTAAAATTAGACTATTTCAGAAATATTTAAATGGTCCTCGTAGCACCTTTTAACTATAGGCAAATGTTAAGCAGAAAATAAAAAGTCAACAAGGTGTCATGTACTGTAGGTCCCTTCAGGCTGCCATATCTGTTTTACATTTCTCTGCTTTCCCTGAAATCTCATAACAACATTTCTCCATATATAAAGTACTGGAGAACGCTATGAGACAGATGCCAAAACAGGGGGCTATCTCTTAATTCCAAAACCTTAATCTTTTTCTTTTTCTTTTCTTCTTTACGATCACCATCCCATACTGGATCGACAGAGCTTTCCATTGTCTAATGCTGGGCTTACACTAGAGGACTTTTAAAAGACTGAAGACTGAAACCCTCTCACATCTAAAGACAATCAACTCACACCTGAAGACAACTAGTCATTAGTTTTCAGTCACAGACTGAGATTTTGAAAAGACAGGGGGTCTCATATTGCAAGACTACAACTAGATTCCTTTTGAGATTAATATTATTTCCGCAAACGCGATAGTGATTATTTAATTAAAAAAAGGTTAATTCAATATTCCGAGCGGGGGACTTCCTTTAGTTATTTGACCATCTTTATTGCTGATCTCGTCCCCAATAACTTTAACTCCTAACCCTGTATTTGACGGTAAAGTGTTAAGGTTGCGCGGCTGTCAGCCTGGTTCTCCCGCCAAGGCTTCAAGGAAAAAGTGTCCCTGCACAGGCGGCCACAGGTCGCGACTAATGCCGCTCCTCCTGCGCGGTGCTTGGTGCATGCGAGAGTGTGACAGTGTTTACGTCATTTCGCTTGAGCCAACCCCTTAAGACTAAAGATAATATCAAACATGTTTGATAATGTCGGAACGTCAAGACGGGAAGAAGACTGGCTGAAATCGGGTCGGAAGACCACCATACACCAAACGACTGATATTACGTGCGCGCGCCACAACTCCAGCACGACTTCTGTGATTTCAGTCCGACATTAGAAGATTATCTGTGACTGTCAAATCGCGTGAAAAGTTGTGTAGTGTAAGCCCAGCATTAGTCTCTAGTCATTGTGACGAGCCTAGAATGGACAGAGCTTTCCAATGACCTAGTCTCTAGTCATTGTGACGAGCCTAGAATGGCCAATCACAGTGTTTGCACCTAATGCAAAGGGGTGGCGAGGAGGGATCTCGTCTTGTTTTTGATAGAGATGTTTTTGTTCACTTCACTGATGCTATTGCTTGTCACTACATAATTCTTTTTATAAGTACATGTGACTAGACAAACTGAAGTACGGCAACTGCGCACATCAGTTAATTCATTTTATCGCGTAACCCCTTCCTCTCTCTCTCTCTCTCTCTCTCTCTCTCTCTCTCTCTCTCTCTCTCTCTTTCTTGTTTCTCTGGTCTGTCTTTACTGCACTGTGACAGGCAGTATCATGAAGCCTTGGAGGCCTACAGGAGCATGGCACAGCAGATGAAGAACCTCAACGGCTTCATCAGAAGCCTGAATGGCATCATGAACCAAAGACAGCAGGTCTACGCTGACCTCAGGAGGTGAGTTGTAAACTTGGCCCTTTACACTTTCAAATGGATAATTAATAACTCTTTTGATTGATTTAATGTAGTTGAATTACTCCCCTGAGGTTATAAAAACCTGTGAGCCTCCTGTGAGCCTTGATCTTATATTTTTTTATTTTCAACCCGTTTATGTTGTAGGTTCCTCTCAGCCCGGTGTAAATATTACTTCGACAACATGCTGAGCCAGAGGGGATACACTGGGAGGATGACCTTCGATCACAAAAAGGAAATGCTCTCCATCTCGGTAAGAATAAAGATTTGACCGGACAAAGTGTTTGTTGTTGTGTGAAGTAAACAGGGGTTTCTGTTTTCCTAACCCCTATTCTAAAATGTCCTCCAAATAACTTGTTACATGAACAGTGAGAGGCTGTAACAAGACTTAATTATATAAATGATAACCCAGTTAATCTTTGATTTTCATTACTCATAAAAACATGTCTTGCCCTCTTCTGTAGGTGCACCCAGGCCCGGGAAACCAGGCAGACTTAAGTGACATGCGCTCCCTGTCTGGAGGCGAGCGCTCCTTCTCAACAGTGTGCTTTGTCCTCTCCCTGTGGTCCATCACAGAGGCACCTTTCAGATGCCTGGACGAATTTGATGTTTACATGGTAATAAGAGGACGTTTGTATTAGTTTTTCCAGTCTGTTTAGCTATGAGTGCATGCTGAGATCATCCCCAGTGTTATTAAGGTGGAGTCAGAAATTCTGGAGAACGCTTGTTGTCCAATTCACTTTTTGTCAAAATCAGTGACTATCTCCTCATGATCTGCTTCCTGTCCGCACTGTGTGCGCTGAAAGAATATCTGGTGTTAATACTCAGCCTAGGCTCTGTAAACAGGCATGTCGCTAGCTAAGGTGGGCCCACTTTGATTACACATACCCTTTGTTTATATACCAGTTTACAGAGCCTAAGCTGTGTATTAAAGCCACTACGAGTAAGATGGCACGTTGGCGTCCCCTTTGGACAAAAGCGGTAGTATTTTTACGACGCCCGCTGTCGCAAATGCTCATGCCAGGCGCGTGAGTGTGGACTGAGAAGGGCGCAATATAGTGCATGTTCGTGTGTTGAAAGTGTGAGGACTCTTTTCGGCTCCGTGAGAGTGGTTTTGACACTGCATCAACTAATGCCAGTCAGTACACACACCTGCTTGCAATGAGTTGATGAGTCAGCAGCATCACCTAACTACTCTCTCTCACGGAGCTGTGTCCTCACAGAAAGCGAATGAGCGAGAGACGGCAGTTAGTAGCCTATGGATCACGATGAGGTAATGTGTTTGTGTTGTTGATGTAAATAATGACTATTTCAGATAATGGTTATCTGATGATGGTGAAGCAAAGCAAACTTTGTGTTAGTACCAACCGCTCATTCATTTAGTCAGTCTAGTTTCGCTCTCGTGAAATTGTATACACGTTGCTTGGCAACGCCCTCCCGCCCGCAGGGGTGTAAAGTAGCGAATTACATTTACTCGCGTTCCTGTAATTGAGTAGTTTTTTCGTGTACTTGTAATTTTTTAAGTGATTTTTAAAACCTATACTTTTACTTTTACTTTGAGTATGTTTATTGTGAAGTATTGTACTTCGCTACATTTTATATCACCTGCGTTACTGAGTAAAAAAATAGTTAGGCTAAAGGAGAGAAAAGAAAAGAAATATCGCGGGGTGCTTTTATTTTTACGGCACAATACCAGAAACTAACTAACAGTGAATGATCGACAAGAGAAGAGAACACATTGAGCGACTAAATGATAACAACAAACATTGCTTCCCTCAATTAGGAAAACATAATAATCCTAGTTAAACTATCATTGTACCGCACGTGAAGACCTGAAGGCTTTTAAATGCAGCAAACCTTTCATCCAGCCGTGCGATCGGCCCCTCCCTCACCTGATAGTTTAGCTTTAAGAGTGCAAAGTAGGATGGAGACGGTGCGTGTTGCCGGGAGCTTTGAACAACTTCCAGAAGACGGCAGAAAGGCAGCCTTTGGTCGAGAAGAAAGGTAAAACTAATAGACTAAAATAATGTGCAAGATATGTTACGCGCGGACACGCGAGTCAGATGACATGCGCGACCGTGAGAGAGAGAGAAAAGAAGGCATAGCCTATGCGACCCAGCTGCACCTCAAAACATCACGACCAATTAGTTTACTCACTTTAAGTCAAATCCAAGTGGTCTATGACCAAGCAATAAAGGAATAAAAAACACTGGAAGTTTAAAGCTCCTTGACTCTTGCCACCATAGACATTTATAATGTCTATGCTTGCCACCACAACAGTCATCAATTAAGAACACTGTAGCCTACAATGCAACTTGCTTATCCAGCCAGCTCCATGAGATATAAATAAAATATGCCCTCACATTCCTGCTAGCAAAAGAAGTGCCCTATCAACAACATTTGCAATGGTTTATTTTGAATTTGACACTTATTTAATTATTAAAAATATGTTTTACTTAGGCTATTTGCATTTTCCTTGTTTTCAGTTCAATTATATGTTTAAAGTCCAAAGTCATGGTTTCAAATGTTAAACAAGTGTATGTTGCAGTTCTTAAATCAATCAATGAATAATTGTCTATAATAATTGTGATTACACAATGTCAATCAAAATAATCATGATTATGATTTTTGTCAAAATCGAGCAGCCTAACCTTGCAATGTCCATGGTTTAGATCAATTATACACAATTACATTATTAGAACTACAGCTGCAGTCTGTTTAGGTCTGTAGACCGGTTAAATTCCCACATTAACAGACTATTTGCTCCATATTTGCTTATCTAAAGTAAAATGACACAGTATACATCCATATATGTGTGGTGACATGAATTGTTTAATTTGTGCACTTTAATTTGTAAAAGTGTTGCATTAATTAAACAAAACTAGTTTGAGATTTATATCCCCTTGTCTATATATATAATGCCCTACACTGAAGAGACCCCCGCCCCCTCCCGCTGTTAAAAAGTAACTAGTAACTTTTACTTTTAGTACATTTTAAATCAGCTACTTTTTCACTTTTACTTCAGTAGATTTTTAGACCAGTACTTTTACTTTTACTTAAGTAAAATTTCATCCCAGTAATCATACTTTTACTTGAGTAGAATATTTTTGTACTCTTTCCACCTCTGCCCGCCCGCCTATCACTCACTCTCCCTTTTCGCTTTTCTTCATTGCATTCTCTTTTTTTTCTTTGATGGTTCAGCCCTTCAGCCCCGTTATCAGTCATAATGACGACAAATAACTGTCTCAAACAAAGCTCCCGCTCCCCTTCCCTCACCTGGAGGGATAGGCTTCTCAAATCGCGCTGCAGCGCCACACTGAAATCTGCAACCAATACGGATATGTGACCATAGAGCCTGCACGAGCTAACCGAAAATCGGACTGGGTGTGCGACCAGACCAAAAGCAGTAATAAAAACTATATAAAAACGTCTTTCTTTGCACTGATGGTCTCGTTTGCTGTTAAAGGTAATTTATGATTATCAGAGGAAACATGAGGCTGTTTAAAAGATATTTAAATGTTACTCGTAGCCGCTTTAACACCTGATTTTCTTATCAATGCACACACAGTACGGACAGGTAGCAGATCGTGTCAATAAAACATGTTTTAAAAAAGAAGAGAAACTCCACCTTTTTAAAGTAGACATTAGAGGTGAAGGGGGACATTTGGAGAAGGCATGACACTTCATGGAGCGGCAGCGGCGAAGTGGGCAGGGAGGTCGCCTCTGGAGTGCAGGGTCAGAGGTTCGATCCCCCGCCTACCCGCCACATGTCGAAGTGTCCTTGGGCAAGACATTGAACCCCAAATTGCTCCCGATAGTTAGCTTGCACCCTGCGTGGTAGCTGCTGCTATCGGTGTATGAATGTGTGTGTGATTGGGTGAATGTGTACAAAACAATGTAAAGCGCTTTGAGTCTGTGAAAAACCAGGGAAAAGCGCTATATAAGTGGAGTCCATTTACCATGTCAAATAACTCACTTTGTTTTGCCACAATTATCAATACTAAACAGGAATGCTTCTGCTTTGTTTTTTTAGGACATGGTCAACCGGAGGATATCCATGGACATGATGCTGAAGGTGGCTGCTGGTCAGCGCTACAGGCAGTTCATTTTCCTCACCCCTCAGAGCATGGGGTAAGCAGCACTCATGCCACGTCTTTGTTTATCTACTCGTGGTATATCAAAGCAGTTTGACCACCCACACGTGATTTATTGACCGGGTTACTGGAAATTCTCTAAGCAAATAAGCAATAAGGAAGTAATCTAATCAGTAGTAAAGGCCACGTGATTTCAGTGTCTGGCTTTGTTTTCCTGGTAAAGTGCACAAGTCAATTTCATCTGAAAGGCAAGGTCACATTTCAACCTTTTTTTCTTTTCTTTTCTTTTCCAGTTCTCTTCCAGAGAGTAAAATAATACGCATCCTCCGCCTCAAGGACCCAGAGCGAGGCACCACCAACAGAGAAAGGGGTCAAGAGGAGGACCCGTAGTGTTGTGCCGATGGGCAATGGATTTTTTATTTATTTTTCTTTTGACAGGGATAGTGCATATTAATAAACATTTCTGTAAATATGCCAGATTTAGCCAGAAGGCTAGTTTCCATCTGCAGTCCTTGGCCAGATGTAACAATAGGCTCCCTAAAAAGCAAATAACAGAAAGAGTTATATCCGCCATAGATGGCACTTTCGCCAATAGTTCTTTTTTTCAGACAATGCCATCGGGAGTCTTTTTTTATTTATTTATTTATTTGTATTTTTGTATTCGGGCCGATACTGTTGAGTACAGGCAGGCTTCTAAGTGTTCATCTGACTGGAGCAGTTCAATAAAAATTAATAACTATTGTAACCAAACACAATTAATGTGTTGTGTGATATGCGTAGCCTATAGTAGCTCACGTCAAATGTTTTGTTCGATATGACTGTATTCCTAACAATGACGTTGTCATAATTTTTATTTAATATTCATTAAACCAAATCTGTTCGGCTGACACTAAAGTAGTGTGATTTTGTTTTTAAACGTGGAAGCATTTCAGGATAGTAGTAAGAGTTTTTCCAACTCAAGTATTTCTCTAACCGGAGTTTTTTTTTTTTTTTAAGTTCCTTTTTGACCACGTTGTGACAGAACAGGTTAAACACATAATCTTGCCTTAGCTGTACTCATTATTTAATCATATAAAAGTTGGAAATGAGGCAGCTTTAAGTCATTTCAACATGAAACCCCAGAGAGCTGTATTGAGGTCAGTCTTGTGAGGAGGAAGGATTTGCACCTTTTAAGGGCTCTGTGCCAAATCCGCCCCACTCAAGGCGGTCCTCTGGAATGCACTTCCACTCAAGCACAATAACGCCTGCTGACATATGTACCTGACCTCTCTGAAGAAAGTTAACCCCCCTATTACATTGCTGAGAGCCCAAACCAGACGGACATCATGAAGCCGAAATCCATTCCATTACGGACATCTGGTGTGACTCCCCAAGCTGCGGAGACTCAAGTTGACTGCGGGGACCATCCACAATGCAAACCAAAGTGCCACAGACAAGTTCACTTTTCATTTCTGCCGGAGAGGTACGAGCCACTGATGGATGATGAGACGCAAGAAGAGAAGAAGAAAAGGAAGAAAGCACAGTACAAGAAAGTAAAGAAGGTGGGTGTTGTCTCTTTTACATTTTCTTAAATTGTTAATATTCAATGAACTTGCATATAAGGTGTATTGGATTATAGAAAAAACTCCATTTGTTCATTTGTATTAATAAATCTACTCAAAAATTTCACTAGACTGAAATCAAACTTAAACCATCTTTTATCCCATTTAAAATAAGAGATTGGAATGATGTTCAAATAAAAAATGACAGCTGTTCTCTCTGTGGCAAACCAGCAGCTGCTCAACTTGGCTCACTTGTCTGAAATCTGGCTGAAGGTTGACCCAGCCCATCTAGGGCCAGAGGTAACACTCACTAAATAAGACCTTAAAGCTTCATAAGCATCACTTTTTATGGACTTTTTCTTTAAATGTATGAATTAAACACTGCACTGTCTGTAGACCTGGCATGACCTGAATTCCTTTTTTACAACATCAGTGGTCTGTTTACTTGACACATTGCTCTTTGACCAAAACTCACGTGTGACAAGGAAGTGGCCTTGACCTAAAACAACAACATTAGTCCAAAAGGTTTATTGGAGACCTCGCACACTTTTTTTATTTCATGTTGAGCATTAACTAAAAATGTGTCGTAAACAAATTATAAATTAATAAATGTAGTATATACTGCAGTGAGCAAGTAGGATATATACAGTAGTTTTTAAAAAGTTGTATTGCTCAATATTTAGCTTGAAATATTTTGCGTTCCGTGAATACAAACACAGTGTATGTCTTGAAATAAGATGGTCTGAATTAATCTGACTTTTGTCCTTTTCTTCTAGTTACAATTTGGGTAAGTTGAAATGTGAACTCCAATTGTTTTCAATCAATCATCCTCTTTAAAATGATTTGAAATGCTATGATTGCTGAAAAAAAAAATCTGGTGAGCAGGTACAATCCCCCCCCACCCCCAAGAAAAAATTATTTAAATTATTTCAGATGTTAATTTGAACTTTACTGATCAAACCATTGAGTCAAGATAATCCCAAACTGTGATTGTCATTTATACACATATTTTGAGTTTTCAATCTATAATAATTATATTCAATGTATCTACTTTATTTTAAACTGAATACGTTAACTCAATAATCAGTTTAGAAAAAGTTCAACTAGTGAGTGAACAATTTTTTTTTACATACTACATAAAGGGAGTAGTATTGTTCTTTCCCTGTTTTTTCTGAAATGTCTGTCTTCCTGTATCCGCTTCAGCCGGTCAGCCCTTTCCTGTTCAAGAGACAATAGTGTTCAGGGGGGGCGGGGGCTTTCTGTTTACATTTTGAGGGTAAATGCAGACCGTGTTTCTGCCCCCTGTGGGACTATTGTTTCAAAATAAATATACATATGATCTGCCTGACTTTTAATACCTATTTCTGTCACAATCAATGAGGCAGTTTTGCAGCACAATCTATCTCCTGAATAATCTGGGAATAAAAAAGAAAATTTGAAGTTTGGGAGTTTGGGAGTTTTTTGAATGGAAAACAATCATTGATTTGGGATTACAAATGAATTTACCTTTTACTTTTTGACCTAATATTCTTGTTAGAACCCACAGAATGTTTTGATGAATCATGCGGCTGTGTGTTTGTCTCTTCAGAATGTCTCCAGGGCAGTACGGTCTACCTGGAAGTGTCTAAAGCTGGGTCTGTACAGCTTTGCCCTGGGCTACTCCACTCCCATCTCAGTGGCTGCTGCTTTTGGCCCAGACTTCCACCGAGGCACAAACAACCCCTGGGCTGAGCCACGTTGAACTCCACTGGATTCCCTACAGTACATACCTGTGAAAGAGTGGACGCTGACCAAAGACTTTGTGTATTTGTAAATACGTTATATATGTAAAGTTTGTGAAATAGGCCTTTTTTACATTTTGACTACAATTTGTTAGAGTATTAATGATGGATGTGTTCTATTTAATGTCATGATGTCCTTATTATTCCTTGTTAATAGTTAAAAATCCTAATGTCCAATTGTTGGCCCTAATGTACTTTAGCCCACTATTTTAATATAGTTTCAGAGAAAATACATTGTATATCTTACAATTAGACATTCTGTATAATTGTTCTTTGCATAAACCCTATTTGTTTGTTATGCACTCCTGCACATATTGCTGAAGTTGTGTGTGTGTGTGTGTGTGTGTACTAAAAACAAATTTATAGCAATATATTGGATATGTTTAATTTGACATTTTTATTTAATAAGACAAATCCGACTGGAATATAATGGTTTGACTTCTAGAGGTAGTCCTAACCGTTTTAGTGTTTTGCTAGTCGTGTAATTTGTAAATTGATGTGGGATGAAGTGTAAATAAATGGTGCACCAAAACCTTTTGTCATTTGTTATTGAGAGTCTCTCTTTTTTAAATAGGCTTATTGTGTTAATGGCCTGTAAAACAAGATGAGCTTGTGAGCTTTGTGAATTGCAAAACAAAAGAACAGAGAAACACTTTGCATATTCAGGGGTCTTGTGAGAACATAGTGTTTAGAAGTGTACCTAGTGTAGACAATCTGGTAAATATGTGTTCCTTCTTGTGCTCCTGTGAAGAAAAAACAAGATGCAGCCCCACAGTAACCCTTCAGTCCATATATATATATATAGTCCATACTGACTTTTTCACCTGTGGTCCTAGAAAGGTCTCAGGGTCCTGTATTCAACCTCTGCATTTAATTGATCATCAATTTCTTGCCAACTTAATATTGTATTACCTTGTTTATCAGTTGTGTAGTTTATTGTGTTGCTCCCTCTTCAACGCTGCATGACATGCACACACATTATTCTTCCACTATAACTACTTTAAACTTTTAAAGTAGAAAGAAGTGGACTGGCCTTCCACCTCTTCACCACTTCTTTCTGCTTGAAAAGTTTATGAACATTTTTCTGTAAGCAGTGTCACAGCTATTTGTCAATCCAAGTTATTGTATTCCTATAAAGTAACAACAGGAGGACGAATCTGATAATAGAGAATATATTTTGTTTAAGTATCACTTCATAACAGTAGGTGGCGGTAATGCGCTATTTTGTCACTTCCGCCAACACATTCTAAAGAAGAAGAGAAGTGTTACTTCCGTATTCTTGTCTTGTTTACAGTATATACTCACAACATGACGGAACAGAAAGCACAGAATATCAGCTCCATTCCCATCGATGCTTTTAGCAATTTAAGAATTACATCGATATGGACGTTTCTCATGTCTGTAAGTAAAAATATTTTCCTCACTCGAGGAGTCTAGCTAGCTTCGCGTTAGCCATCCAGGCTAATACATCCACAGCAGCATTATAGTGCAGTTTCATATCTGTTCAGTTAACATTTGAAGTAGCAGCTTTCACTGTGTGCTTTTCATTTATTGTGTAGGTGCAGTGGTCGGAGCCTTGGCTTATCGGCCTGCTGGTGTTTCATGTTGTGTGTCTGAGTCTGACGGTGGTGACCTGCAGGTTTTACAGAGCTCAGATCTGTCACTTCCTGCTCATAGGTAAGTGGACAATAAAAAATACATACAGTAACTAATTAGCCGAAAAAAACCCTGCTGATTGTTATTAGGTTTACCAATATACATGAACATATAAAGGTTTCGTATACGTGCTCATTGTTATTTACTTTTTCAGTCAGTTGTTGTACTGTGGAGTCATGTTGAGTCTACTAATTTACTGCTTCCTGTGACACCGACTACCTACATTTATAACAAGCATAATTTGAAATTGATCATTTTAGGGCAGTAGTAGTAAACTTTTGTCCTTTGGTGAATCCACAGAGGACAATGTGTGTGTCTGTGTCAGGCTCATTTGAAATGGTGAATGAACTAATGCTGACCTGGTCAAAGTAAAGAAAGAGGGGAGTGGAATATTGTGGCTAACAGCAGCCTTTATTGTTTGTATGTGTGCCTATCTCCACAGTGGGTCTGGTGTATAGCGCTGAATATCTAAATGAGCTGGCAGCGATGAACTGGCGGTAAGTGTTGTGTGTGTATGTGTGTATGTGTGTGTTTTGAATAAAGCAGGAAAATACACAGTGATTTAAGAAAAATCTCATTCAGCTCAGCATCTGCATTCTTTATTTTTTTTGTTTGCAGGTCTTTTTCGAAGTTCCAGTACTTTGACTCCAAGGGCATGTTCATATCTATGGTTTACTCCATTCCTCTTCTACTGAACGCAATCATCATTGTGGTAAGCAGCAGCAGCAGCAGCCTAGTTATTTATCATCAGTCAAAATAAAATGGAAAAAAGCCAAAAGTCAACCTCAGTGCACTGCTCACCCAAATGTTTGTGATGTGCATTGACAGGTGGTGTGGGTGCACAGGACATTTTGCACCATGACCGAGCTGAAGACACTGCAGCTCAAGCGGAAGGCCCGCAGAGAGAAGAGAGAGAAGAGTGACTGATCCTCATACCCAAAAATGGCTTCCTCTTGGGGGGATTTAAGAGTCGCTTTGCTAATCCTGGTTTCTGGAGGAGGGAGGCGCATTCTTTCCCATGACTGTAAAAAGGACGGTTCGGTTCGTTCGGTTCGGTGGTGTGTCGGTCAGTTGGACTGGGTGTCTGTTTTGGACTGGGTGTCTTGTTTCTGGTGACAGCAGTTGAAAGATTGCTGCTGAACATGCTGTGTACAATATGACTATTTAAAAGGACCAAAAGGACATTTTTTTTCTCGTTTTGTATTTAATGTTGTTTTTGTTTTTAAATTGTATTGATATGCATAAAGAATGATATACCCTCTTCATTTTAAGGCCTGGGAATGTATCAGTGCTTTAGTTAGATTTAGACTTAAGACTGCAAATAAAATAGGCTTTATATGAACCATGGAGCGAGAGGAACAAGAAATGAGTTTATTCAAGAAGTCAATCATTTCATCCTCAGTCGTGTAAAGAGGACTGCAATGGGTTCGACACAAATCCATGACTGACCATCAATCAATTGACTCAGACTAGGGGACAGTATGATCATGGTCATCGCAGAGAAATCAAGAAAGGCTACGGTGCATGGTTAACCTTGTATAAATCTCCTTGTTAATCTCTAAACTTGATTTATTATGAATTAATTATTAAAATGCATTATTAAATACTTGAAATTGAATACACTATATGTTTAACATATTTATATACACAAACCGCCACACTGTCATTTTATGTATAAACACTGCTCCAAAATATACAGGTCAATACTGAAAGCTTAGGGTTATTATACTTCATTGAAACTCTTTATGGTTTCAATGAAGGCTTGGGGATGCTGGTGCACCACTAGAGGGCAGTATGGATTTTCTAAAATATCACTGGGATGCTCCTGCTATCTATTGATCTGCTCTTTTGGAAAGTTAGCAGATGGATCTGTTGTATGCTGTTATGCTTTTAGCCTGCATTCATCTGTCACGGCTGGATCGTAGTCAACATCAAGAGGACAGGGAGGAGGAATATAACATGGGTGTGTTGTATTAATAGAGATGGGTTTTGAAGTTTCTTTTCAAAGACGAGCAGAATTGGGGGCGCCTTTAGCTCAGTCGGTAAGGCGTCCCACTCCCGGGCCGGGCCCAGCAGCAGACCCGGGTTCGATTCCCGCCCGCGGTCGTGCTCTGTATGTCACTCCCCTCTCTGCCCCATTTCACCTCTGTCTCTCTGCACTATCAATAAAGCATAAAAATGCCCAAAAAATATCTTTAAAAAAAAGAGTGCAGAATTAAAGGTTGCACCCTGACCTCTCTTTGGTAAACAAGGTGCAACACGCCCAAACAAGAGTATGTTTCCACTTTATTAGGGAGATTGATGTCAATTGATGCAACCGGCATGTATGAAGGCATCCAGACAAGTTTGAGAAGTTCAGAGTAGACACTCTAATCCCTTTTTGAATCTCCGGGAGTGTGGGCTGTGGCCAAATTCACCCAATTCCAATATCTCCAATATGACGGATTTCCTCTGTTTCTTGTCATGCAGACCATTACATTGCACAACACCCAGTCAGCTGCAGTCCTGGTTAAAGACACTTCGGGTAATTGGGGGTGGAAAGAACAAGCCAGTTCCAAAGTCAGTTGTGTAGGGATGATGGTCATAGTGTTCAGGCTAAAAGGTGTGTAACGTTGATATTTGGCCTGCTATCTGTGTATGAATGTGTGTGTGAATGGTAACGTGTAAATGGCAACGAGCATAGACATTATGGCAACGAGTCTCCCTTGAAAAAGTGTCTCCGGGCTCAATGGGATTTACCTGTATAAATAAAGGTTAAAAAAAGGTGTATGTGACGAAAATCACCAGACAACAGTGGTAAGTGCATCTTAATTGAGAGCAAGTAGGCCCTAGATGATGTCATAAAGGGAACTTAATTAACAGGTTGGGCAGCAGACAAGTAAATAAGAATACAGACATTTTTGTCCTAAAACGCTGAAAAGGGTCTGATTTCCCACGGTCGTCAATTCTACCTTGTGTCCATTTGAGCAGATAACGTTTTTGGAGATTCTTGCCCAGAAACTGACATGGTTAGCGAGGATGAATCGTGTGGATACATTATATATAGGGTGTGCGCTGATGTCAAGCTTCACATAGGATTTATGCAGTCACAACTTTACATGGGAGGCAGTAAAGTGCAGCTAATATAGATGTCCTCCTGCTGTCTATAAGGCAGTATCTGGTCTGCACTAAATATGCTAGTTACTATGGTATCAATCTTAATTTATAACACCTCAATAACAGGACACAAATTGTTCCCCCCCGTTTTCCCCCTCCAGGTTCCTTTAATATTGCCAATAGTATATTAAAGATAGACTATCTCTGGTTCTGTGTCCTTTGTTTTATGTCATGGTCTTAACTAATTTCTAGTATAAACTTTTTTTTTATGTTGAAGTTTAAACGAAAAACATTTGATCATTTTCGTAAAAATGTGTTGTTCGGCTAAAAAACACACACCACCCCTCACAAATCCCCAAATGCCTGGCCTGGATCCACAAACCCACCCTTTGACCAGAGCAGACTACAGAGAGAGCGAGGCTTCTCCGTCAGGTTTCTGTCTGCGTGTGTGTGTGTGTGGTTATTGATTGAGTTGCATGTCAGGACAGCTGCCAGCTATTCCTGAAATTCATTCTTCATCTGTGCATGAAAATATTTTTTTTATTTTGTTTAGTTTTGTTTGTGTTCTCTTTGAGTTTATATCTGGAGTGCTGAAAGATAATGAGCCCAAATGATGATGCGCGCCCGTCCCAATGTTCTCCCCTCTCTCACTGATTCTATGGAGTTTATGTTGGCTCCTTCTGTGCTTCTCAACAGCTGTGATTCCAAACCAGATGTTTGGCCAGGCCATGACCATTTGTATGTTAATCAAGAGGTGTTTTCATCAACTCTTACACAAATTCTATACAGAGTTCTAGATAACGTACAGCATTTTTCTTCTTTTCCACACCAGGCTTAAATGTCACCTTTACTGTGTTAACAACAATCCTTCACAATCATCCTTCATTGTATTCAAAGTTAACTTAGGATGAATTTTCCATACACAGTATATACCATATAAAGAGATCGTTGAAAGCTTATAACATAATATTACACAGTTGTAATCTCTTCATGAATTTCTAATACATTCAAAAACAATTTGAAACTTCCCTGTGAATAATTATTGTTTTCATGTTCATGAGCAGTTAATAATTACTTTAAAGGCTGGATGAAAAAAATGATAGTGGGGAGAGGTTTAGGAAATGGGGACATATGTATTATTTTTTTACATCTTGCTTACCATCATTTTGGCAATTCCAATTCCAGTTCTATGGTGCAATTTGGTGGATATCTATAAAACTATTATTTCCATCATTTTTAATTGGCTATGATTGATATCTTTATAATAGCAGTGTATCAAGTCACAATTGCGTGTGACAATGTGTTTGTACAAGTCATCACTCATAGATGAACTGAAAGATTTTGACCCAACCAACCTGGAGCTATTATGACAAGCTTCAACTCATTCTTTAGATGCTTTGACCACAACTTCATACTGTTAACTCTCACCACTGTCCTTGCAACATTTTCAGCCTAAAAAAGTGTGAATGTCGATGGTAAGCCTGCTATCGGTGTATGAGTGTGTGTGTGTGTGTGTGTGTGTGTGTGTGTGTGTGTGTGTGTGTGTGTGTGTGGTGTGTGTGTGTGTGTGTGTGTGTGTGTGTGTGTGTGTGTGTGTGTGTGTGTGTGAGAATGGTAACTCCCTTAAAAAAGATTCTCCAGCCTCAATAGGATTTACCTGTAAAAATAAAGGTTAAAAAAAAGTCCCTGATAAACCCATTTCGGTATTATTATATGAGGAGTTGTTGACATTTCTTTATATGCAGTATGTTTACCTTACCACTAGATACAAATATATTTAAACCATGCATTATATTATAATAAATTAAATATACAACTATTACTAGTACTAAATGCTGAATACGGGAAGGTGGTTGAAATGAAAGGCCCTGTAGTTTAGTGCATTGAAAGTAACATACTTTCACTTGGTGGCTGTATTCTGTAGCAGCATGTTGCTGCTAGGTTGAGTCACACTGTGACTGGGCATGCTCTGTACGACAGAGAAAAATAAATAAATAAAGAGGGAACGAGAGGGAAAAACTGGAGTCAGTGTTAGAGACTGAGAGATGACTCACTCAGTGTGTGCTTAGGAATGAGTTACTGTGATATACATGATTATATAGATACATTTCATTAGTTCGATTCTGAATAAACTGGCGATGTATAAAGCCTGGTACTGTCTGAGAAGTATCAAAATAAAATTGCCGTCGTAATGAAAAGATATACTTTTATTGTGCAAAAGATATGACACCATCTACGTGCATATGGGATGAATTTGACTTTTATTGATGTATTTTATGCTTGATTAAATAAAACATTTGTCTTGGATGAAGACTAAAAGCCACAGAGGACTGGAACTCAGTGACTCACTCTCAGCATCACACTCACACTGAGTCATCCATCAAACCTGTATCAATTACTACAGGACATGGTGCAGATAGGGGATTATTACCTTCTCTTTTTTTTCTTTATCATCGTATGCTTTCAAAGCAACCACTGAAAAGTTTGGTTAGGAACATTTTTATTACGAGATAAGAAAAGGATTATGAATTTACATGTGACATAATAATAGACCATAAGCAAATTCAACAACAATTTGCTTTAATGGTAAAAAAAGAACTAGAAAATGTCAATTAAATTAGTCGACAGTAAAAAGATAAATTAAAAGCTGAAAAAATTGCTGTATATTGACAACACAGATACTGTAGATAGTAGGAGTGAATTGAGAATAACAAGAAAAAGCACATTTAAAACTTGCCATTTTTTCATGGTAGGTTGAAAGATATTTCACATTGTTTATAGCATCACTGTAAAATGGCAGTTTATTTTAAACATTGGTGTCTTTACCGCAAAACTTGCTTGAAAAGGGGAATCGTGTCCCAAGAAGTGCTGTGTTATCACTGCACTCTGTTCCTCAAAACAGATGTGTGTACTTTTTGGAAGAACACTTTTACTGCAGTTCAGTCTTTTCAAGAAATCCAGATGGAGAACTGTAAAATAAACAACAATCAGTTAGTTTTATAAAGTTTATCTACTGTATATGTCAGGTGAGATCACAAACAACTGCATCATACTTCCCAGACTTTCTCATTGACCTTCACACAATGCCCTGTGCATTCTTACAGTGACCAGGGCAGATAACCAGTAGCATTGTGGGAAGATGCATATCATACCGGGAATTCTGTGCCAAATATTTCACTTTGGTCCTTGACAAAAACACTTACATTGCCAAGACAGGCCACTTCTCAGTTGATGCAGGGCTCCACTGCAGACAGTAACAATGAGATCACAATGAGCAATCTTTTTCTCTTTGCGGGCCTTCAGCCAATGTTATCTATAAACCATCTATAAAATAGAGCCAGATGAATGGCATCTGCAAAACACTGTTTAGAGCTTGTTTCAGCCAGTTTGAGGCCTTGTGATTTTCCCAATGATTTGCCAGGAAGAGTTTCTTGAAACATCCGTTATGATCTCGTTCCAAATAAAGTGAAATTAGGGATTTACCCGAACAAAAAGTTCCATTTAAATGAAATAGATATTATTTAATATAGGGGAAAGTGGGGTGAGTTGTGCATTTTGGAAGTTGCAAAACCCCTTGTTTCTAGAAAACCGTGGAAGAAATTGGAAATGTGACCACATATTTAAGAAGAGCCATCCATTTGACTCATCCTGTAAAGAAGGGAGACACAAGGAATAAGATATAAGCACATTTAAGCTAAAGAAACTGTGTTTTGCCTTTCAAAGTAAAATTTCCATGATCAAGGTTTTTTGATTATTGTGTCTGAACAATTATAGACACGTTTGAAAACATTTGACACATGTTTTAGTGCTTTGGTATGCTACACTTTGAGTCTATATAGTTAGCACGATGTCAGCCCTAAATTGCTGCATCATGCCTATTATCCAAAATTCTGGGGATGGGGTGATTTGTGCCAAATGGCCTAGGTGAGTTATAAGTAAGTAAGTAAGTAAAATGTATTTATAAAAGCACATTTATGACAGTTTGCACTGTCCAAAGTGCTGTACATAGTGCATTCAGTAGGTAAACAATGAAGGTAAAATAACAATAACCAAAATAAAAGACGTAAAGCCCATACATCCACATAAACACAGATAGTAGTGCAGAGGTAAGATAGTTAATGGGGAGGAAACACCAGGGTGTACATATGGGTTTGAGCCTTGATTTAAAGGCAGAAATGTAGGGGAATCACATTTGTCAGGTGGCAGTTGGTTCCACAAGCACGGAGCAACTAGTGCAAAGTACATTTCTGAGAGTCGTGCCAGTGGCATGGCTGTATACGCTGGTCACCAAAAGAAAGTGATTGTCTACAGTAGCTCAGAAGAGAGTGACATCTCAATTCCACTTAACGACACCACTGATGAGAGTTCAGATGGCCAGAAAGATGATGATGGTGGCTTTGTCATTGTGAGCTTTGCAGGCAAAACCACCTAGATCTGCTAGGCCTTGTTTAAGAAAATGTACCTTCAATCTTTGTCAACTATTTATTTATTTACTTTAAATAGGGGAGAACGGGGTAATTTGTCACATGGGTTGGATGTCACATTCGTTATATCTCGCCACCAGAGCGCGCTAGCTCTGAAATGTTGATATAAAAAAGGTCCAGAATTGGGATCAGAGGTCACATACATAGACTTCCTTGGAGGAAGACAGCTGCATTTCAGGTGAGAGGATGTTTTGTGTTTTTCATGTCAAATTCAAAATATTTTGCTTCTCAGTATTTTTCTTCTAGGCTTTTACACAATGGGTTTATAACAAAACACTTGTTACCCTCAGAAAGTGTGAAGGGTAAGCTATAGTTTAGATTGTTGTTAGCAAGCTAATTAGTTGTCAGATGGTTGTTGGCCTTGATGCTAGCAAGAAATTCAGGTTGGGGTTGGTCGTCAAATTTTTTGGGGGGTTGGTTGTCACATGTTATCTCAAGGCTGCAGCCAGAAAAGGAACCCAATAACGAAATAAATTGTCAAGCTGTATCCTCACTGACACCCCAGAGAAGGAAAGAATAGAGCAGGAAAAGGCAGCTAGCAAGCAAAAGAAAAAAGGGCAACAAAATCAAAACAACCCAGTGCATCCCAAACTAGACCAGCTGCCAAGGCTACAGTAAGTTATGTAGGCCTATTTGTCAACTTGACAATGCAATTAAACTTTCAAATTTGGTTCTGCCTCATTGCCTTCTTTTTAAGATTTTTCCCATTAAGATAACATTGTGACAAACAACCCCATAGTGTGTGACAACCGACCCCTTGATGGGGTTGGTTGTCACAATGTGTCAGAGTGTCTTTGATGGTAAATTACTTCTTCATTACAATAAGTTGGAAAAAAAGAGAGACACACATTTCAAGCCAACACCTTAAGCTTCAATTTAATGTAGGAATGGCTATTGACAGATGTTTTGGTGATGAGCAATTCTCACTAGAGTAAAAAGTGTGCCTACTTACCCCGTTCTCCCCTACACCTTAAATAAGTGATTGTCTAATGGATTTGTCTTGCATTACAGTTTTTGAGATATATATAAATTGGCACAATTCACCCCACCTTAATTTCTCCAAATGCACAAATCACCCCACGTAGTGGGGTGATTTGTGCGACAAGACAACTTTTTTTCCGAAAGCTATATTTCTTAAACAGTTTATTCCAGATCCAAAGTTTTTATTGCCAGGGATGCACAACATCCTGAAATATATGTACATATTTGAGTTGGAGACATAACTGTCAAGGCCTCACTTTAAAATCACTTTGAGTAAAAAGTTGCACAACTCACCCCACTTTCCCCTACATTCTTTTTTGGAAACTTTATAATGTTTTTATGTTGCATTGTATACCTGCCTGCCTGTCAACAGAATGTAAATTTTTGCATGTTCAGTTGACCTGTTGTTTAGGTTATGGTATGTTTATCTATAATGTTACCAAATTACACTGTGTAGCTACGTATATTATACTTAAACCTTTCATGAAGTTACATTTCCATAAAATGAAGTACATCGCTTTGGACAAATGACAAATTTGACATTACATATTCGTATTTCCCTGTCTCCATCAACCAGAAGGGGTTTGGAACTCCAGACCCTGGCCATCCCTGGCCAATAGAACAAACTCAAACAAAAGAGGTGCTGAGGAGGGTAAATAAGAGCCAGCCAAAGATGGGAGGTGTTGAGATACCAGAGATGAAGTGACAAAGAGAACTGGAAGAAAAGAAGGGATTATGAAATGTTGAAATACAGAGAACACATAAAAGGAAACATTTGTGATTCGGTTACAGAGGTCATAGTCTGAAGAATTTGAGACGTCAACGTTGAGGCCTTTTCGTTGGTAGAGCAGAGACAGTGTGCATTCAGCACCAGTTAATCAACCGTGCAGATTGCTGGCTCTCACCAAAGAGATTCTACCAAGACTTCCAATGTTAAGGTCATAAATCTATGGGTGGATACAAACAAACACTCTATCATACAGTGGAGGAAATAAGTGTTTGATCCCTCACTGATTTTGTAAGTTTGCCCACTTACAATGAAATGAACGCTCTATAATTTTAATGCTAGGTTTATTTTAACAGTGATAGACAGAATATCAAAAAGAAAATCCAGAAAATCACATGAAAAAAAAGATAGAAATTATTTCGCATTTTATTTAGTGAAATAAGTATTTGACCCCCTATCAAAACATTGCTTAGTACTTGGTGGAGAAACCCTTGTTGGCCAGTACAGAGGTCAGACGTGTCTTGTAGTTGATGACCAGGTTTGCACACATCTCAGGAGGATATTTGGACCACTCCTCTTTGCAGATCCTCTCCTAATCTTTAAGGTTTCGAGGCTGTCGCTTGAGCTTCAGTTCCCTCCACAGATCTATTGGTTTAAGGTCCGGAGACTGGCTAGGTCACTCCGTGACCTTAATGTGCTTTTTGAGCCACTCCCTTGTTGCCTTTGCTGTATTAGGGTCATTGACGTGCTGGAAGACCCATCCACGAGCCATTTTTACGGACCTGGCTGAGAGAAAGAGGTTGTCATCCAGTATTTCATGGTACATGGCTTCATCTATAGTTCCCTCGATGCAGTGAAGTCCACCTGTCCCCTTAGAAGAGAAACACCCCCAAAGCATAATGCTTCAACCTCCCTGCTTGACTGTGGGGATGGTGCTCTTGGGGTCATTGTCAGAATTCCTCTTCCTCCAAGCATGGCAAGTGACTATGATACCAAAGAACTTGATTTTGTTCTAATCTGACCACATCACCTTCTCCCAAGCATTCTCTGAGTCGTTCAGGTGTTCATCGGCAAACTTCAGACGGGCCTGTACATGTCCCTTCTTGAGCAGGAGGACCTTACGGGCACTACAGAATTTCAATCCATTACGGCACAGTGTGTTTTCTTGGTGACTGTGGTCCCTGCTGCCTTGGGATCATAAACAAGCTCCTCCCGTGTAGATCTGGGCTGATCCCTCACCTTTCTCATGATCATTGATACCCCACAAGGTGAGATCTTGCATGGAGCCCCAGACCGAGGGAGATTGATGGTAATTTTGTGTTTCTTTCATTTTCAAAAAATCGCACCAACAGTTGTCTCCTTCTCACCCAGCTTCTCGCCAATGGTCTTATAGTCTATTCCGGACTATTGCAGGTCTACAATCTTGTCCCTGATGTCCTTAGACAGCTCTTTGGTCTTGCCCATGATGGAGATGTTGGAGTTTGATATTGATCATGTGGACAGGTGTCTTTTATACAGGTAACAACTTGAGACAGGTGTGTTTTATACAGGAAACTAGTTGAGATTAGGAGTACTTTTTTAAAGCACGAGGACTAATCTGTGGGAGCCAGAATTCGTTATGGTTGGTAGGGGATCAAATACTTATTTCACTCAATGAAATGCAAAATAATTTATATATTTTTTTTAATGTGATTTTCTGGATTTTCTTTTTGATATTCTGTCTATCACTGTTACAATAAACTTAGCTTTAAAATGATAGACCGCTCATTTTTTTTACAAGTGGGCAAATTTACAAAATCAGTGAGGGATCAAATACTTATTTCCTCCACTGTAAACATGTAAAAACATCTGAGCTCATTAATTGTGTTAATCATTGGCAAATGGAAGAAAGTCAACTTTACCACACACACACACACACAGTCCTGCCCAGTCCTAAAGGAGAGGTTGAATAGCTGAATGCATATTACAAATGGAGCCGTGGATAGAGGATCTGCTTAATAATGTACATTCTCACACATATCCCCCTGTCTGGACTACGTTTACACTCTAGAGACGGTGTCTCCTTTGTCACTTATGCCAATTTGGTGCTCCCATCTGAAAGGAAATGAATCATTCGGCCATTATTGTGATGAGTTTAAGAACCTGCGCCAGAGTCCTCGTTTCCAGTAGTGCTGCCATTAGTCAGGTTTGATCAATCCCTGGACAAAACTCCAAGAACACCTTTAAAATAATTGAATGTGTGACAGAAGAGATCCATTCCTCGTTTTTTCCAATTATTGATTTTATTATTTAATACAAATGCATTAATAAATCATTAAACAGTGTTTTACATTTGTGTATCTAATACCATAGAACGAAAACCCGCCGCCAAAAACACAACACCAGCATGTGTTGATGAAATAAAATAAATATGTATAAATATACAAATTGTATTTCCTTATGCATGTATTCATATCTGCATGCACATCAACAAACACTCTGTAAACATACAGTACATATACCACACATGGTGCACAAGCTTCTTGATAGCTTGCATATACATACTTTGGAATTATGAGCACCTGGCTTCGTGTTTGGGCTATGACTCATCTGCCCTTATGAGAGAGGGAGGGAGGGAGGGGGGGTGCTTAACATCCCAGCATATTGCGACATAGATGCGCCGTCACGCCGCGCTGCACCATGAAGCCTGATGGGAGGTTTCAGTAGCACTGTGGGTGGTGAGTCATCCAGGAGACCCTGAGGTTGTATGTACATGTGTTTTTCTTGACCTGCATGCAGTGGCCCCCCAACCTCCTCTTCGCATACATTTGAATTAGCAACACTGAAAGACGCTAAACTGACAGCTTTATTTTTTTCATTATTCATTATTTACACGCTGATCTGTTTCGTCGACGAGCCCTCTGCTAGTCAAACATAATAAAAGTTGCAGGATAAGAACATTTAAACATAAAACATGGAGTGTGTGTGTACAGGTGCACTTGTTTCCGATGCACAATTCACACAGGCAACATGGAGAACAGAATGATGAAAACAATATATTGAAGCCAAAAGTTGTTGTGGATGAGCATAGCTTGCCTTGGACATGCGTCTTATCTTGTTTTTGATCATACCGGGATATGACGTTCATTCGGAACATTAAAAGCCTGCTTATTCATATTCATCCCTTTATTTTCAGGCTGCTGATGGTCCGCCCGCATCTTGTGTCTTGATTTCTGCTCACCCAAGCCACTGTGCTCTGGACCAAAAAAGAGTGTTCAAAGGGTTGTTTGAAAAGACTCAATGCATTGTGGGGCGGTTCAGTAGGAAAAGTAATCTATCGATCCATAAACAAAATCTTCCCGGAAGTAAGTACTCATCCGGGCATTTCTCGCCTACACAAACTGGCATACACAACCACAACATTCTCAAATTGACGTCAAAATGAGCATGAGCAGGACGTTAGTAGGGCTTTTTCGAACCCAGCCACAGTGTTTATATGCCACTAACTTGGTTTTTATCGGATTACTCAAGGTACCTTTATCCAAGTTTGGGCGTGCACAAACATAACCAGACAACTCAAATAACCCAATCATACAATCGTGCATATGGAAACACACTCCACGTATCTAAAATAAGAATAGGATTCAAAACCAAAAGTGCTCATGTAAATACACCCACTATGTTTTGTTGGGTTAGAACATGTGTCAGTTAGCTCTGAGTGGTGGCCTGTCATCCTTTAACCTTTTGAACATGACAGAAATGTTTCAGACTGATCAAATAAACATAATTGAATCATTCGGATTACACGAAGATTCTTCATTTTAAATCCATTTTATAGAATTGTTCAAAAATTCATGGGGGACTACACTCATTCACTTTCTTGCCAAGAGTTCGATGAGAAAAGGTGTATACCATGGACGTGTGTTCAAGATGGAGCTCAAGTCAGCAGCATGATAGCTTAGCTTAGCACAAACACTGGATGCAGAAAATCTTTTTTTTTTAAATGTTTCATCTGACATATGAAAGACGACTCCTGTGTGGGCCAATCGGATTCAACAAAAAAACATTCATTTTCACACATTAAAATGATTTAAAATACTTACTAAGCTAAACTAGATCTAATTCTGAAAAGGAATTTTCTAGAAAAACATGCACTGTAAGAAATTTCCCTGTAAAAAAACATTAATCAACTGGCAGCAGGGTTGCCATTTTCTTACTGTTAAATTAACATTATATGACTGTCAATAAAATTGACAGGATTATGCTGTTAATGAAGAAAACTGTATGAACCTGTTTTTTCAGTAAAAACAGTAATCAACTGGCAGCAGGGTTGCCATTTTCTTACTGTTAAATTAACATTATTTGACTGTCACTAAAATTGACAGGATTATACTGTTAATGAAAAAAGGGATGAACCTGGACAAATGTTTGTTATGTTGTTTGCACCGTGAGTGAAGGGGATGTTATATTTCATTGGGCAGATGTGTTTCATTCCATATGTAAGTATACTATGTCCCCTATTTGTTCAAATGCTAAACACAGAGAGCAGCTTCTGTTTGTTACTTCAAGACACTTTTTACAATATATTAAGTTCAATGGAATGATTCATTTCTATTGTAAATTGTCTCCTGAGTTGAACTAGGGATCTTGTTTAAGATTTCCACAAACCGTTTGTTATAACCAAAAATAACGGTTAGTTCACACAGAAATGTTTTATTTAAACAAAATGCATAGTGACGTAATGGAATGAAACATCCCCTTTACTGAGGGTGCAAATAGCAACATAACAAACGTTTAGTCCAGTGCAAGTCAATAGCCTCGTTCGACATGTCGCCGTCTTGCTAAAGGCCAGGACACACCAGTCCGACTTGTTTCTACTTGTTCCGACTACGCAAAAAATGGTGTCGGCCGTTTCAGAAAGCTCCAGGCTTCCCGTCGCGGCCAGAGAACACACCAAACTGACTGCTGACTTTCCGTGCGCTCTGTTGCTTGCGCGGGACGTAATGTCTCCATAACAGCAGGCGGCGCTAATCTGTATTGTGGCCCGAAAAAATACGAAAGCCGGAAATGATGGGACAACTCTCTAGAGCATAAACATAGATAGAAATACGTATTTATATTTATGGACCATAAGAGCACAATTTTTAGCAGAGAGTGTCGAGCATGGTGTCGAGCAGTCAACAAGGGTTGATGCATGTGAGTACTCTCAAAACGAAACGAACAAACACATTAAAACGATGGCTAGCTGTTGTTAGCTGTTTGTGCTACTCGCCTCACTTCCGGGCTTCACTGATTCGCTAGCCCTCCACCAATCAAATTGCTCCAAATGAAAGACGGTCGGCCAGCCTGTCGCCGCCGATTGAACATGTTCAATCGGCGGCGACAGGCTCAAAACAAGCCCGACGACCTCTACGTCGGCCGACGTCACGGCACACACCAAACAGATTCGTCTCCCGACCCCCTATCGACTCTACGACGGCGATTTTCGGGCTGGTGTGTCCTGGCCTTAAGACCTGCGCAATTATGACGCTCGGCTTGCTGAGCGCACAGCATTTTTCCAGCATTTTTGTTGTGCGCTCAGCAAGACGCGCGTCATAGTTGCGCAGGTCTTGCTCAGACCTGTGCAAGTCGAACGAGGCTATTGTGGGAAAGGGGGCGTCTCTACAATACACTTTGTTGTGCTTCCTTGATTTATCTAAGGCAATCCGTTTCCTTAATAAACACAACTCTTCAGTTAAGTAAGACTAACTTGGTTTAATTACGTTAACTGCGATTTCCATTTCCAAGTAGATATAACTCAACTTTAAGTAAACTTAACCAGAGGATATACAGTAAACAACACTTATTAGTTAAGATGTGGATGGATGAGGATTAATGAAGAAAACTGTATAAGCTTCACATGTGCAGGCAGCTCATGTCAAGTTGTCCCTTCCAAGTTTGATGGTAAATTAACAGGAAAGTTCAGTATTTTTGAAAAACATTACCGTTCCGTAAAATAACAGCAAAGGACTGTAATTTAACAGACTGCCTTTTATTTTAACAGTTAAATGCTGTTTTTATAAATAACAGGTTAATGCTGTTGAAATCCTGCTGTAAATTTACAGCAATTGTTTACAGTGTGCGATATATGATACAACCCTCCTTCATTCCTATTTTACGAGGACTCATCTCTGTTAGGATCCTCACACTGTTTTCTCTATTATGAGTATGGGAACAAATAAGGACACGAGTAGAAGAAGGAAAACAATATTTGCACGGCTGGTGATTCAAACTATGCCCGAGAACACACACATGAACACAAATTCCACAAAGACTTAAGAAAATCTGTTGAGGAGGCCCATGTTGACACAGTAATGTTTTGCGATCAGCTGTCCTCTCATAAAGACTCTGTTGATATAATTCAATATACATTAAAAATCCTCTGGGCCTTTTTAAGCTTAAGAGCCATCCGACTTGGTCTTCAGTCATCTGAAGTACATTTATTTTAGAAACAGCATTGAATCACAGTTATCCATTAACTAAGCCAAAGAACACACAGGCTCTCACTAAGACATTGAACACTGTAAAAGATAAGAAGAAGTACTTTTGTTGTAAAAGATTGCATCTGGCTGGGGAAGATAGAAGATGAAGAATGATACGGAGGTCAAAATGTGTGTGGGTTTTTCCATCAGAATGTAGTATTTTGACAATGAGGAGCCTTTGTTCTTTGGCTTAAGCCTGTTACGTATTCCGCAAGAACAAAGAAATTAGTTCTCACTGACAGAGCAAAAAGAGAACAAGAACTAAGTTCTCTCTGGTCTGGACATTTCATACTTCACCAGAACTCAAGTGCCAATTCCTGGGAGTTTCTCATAGGCCACTTCAGATTGACCAATCACACAATAGTTCTCGAACAAGCTGTGAGAAAAAAGTTCTGCCCGGACGATGTGTCGAGAAAAAGCTGTGAGAACTTCCGAACAAGAGCTGCGAGAAGAAAATGACGTCATTTTTGTCCTCGCAGCTCTATCAGCGAGAAACTTATGTCTTTGTCCTCGTGGAGTGTGTCACAGGCTTTAGTCGCTGAGAATAGTCTCCTGTATCTGTCTGTCTCTGGACCCATGATGAGTCATCGTAGTCATCATCAACAGACGCATGGCCAGGATCCACATGTGTCACATCAGCCAGGGCTGTGAGCAGCAAATTGTCACATTTTGGCTTGAACCAATCAGTTCCACATGTTCTCCTGAGCTGCTGACAGTAAAATATCTCTAGCCAATCATATCAGTCAGGTCAGGTATGGCTGTTCATCCAATACTTTGTGCTTCTTCTTCTTCTTCTTCTTCTTCTTCTTCTCTCTTCACCAGATGGCCTTTATTAACACACTGTCTCCTCTTCTCGTATATTGTCCAAAAATACGAATGTGAAACAGATGCAGAGGTGGTGCTGCAGATGGAAGGGATTGGGTGGCTCATTAGCAACAGATGTGTCCATGTTCAACAGCTCAATTCAGTGGAATACTTACAAAGGCATCAAAATGATTCACATTTGTCAGCAGGACTTTTCATTCCGTGGACATTTATACAGGTTTTACAAAAAAAGAAAAATAATACAACACACAAGCATTAAAAGACCATTTAATAAATCATCTACATCGTGCATACTCCATCAGGAAACACTTAAGTTCAAATCTGTATCAAAATACAATTATATTTGGATGCCATGATCACGTCGCATAACTTTTGTTCTTTCAGCTGCTCTTGGAGCCACATCTTGCAAGCTCATTGGAGCCAGGAGTCAGGGCAAAGAAAAGTAAGGATTATAAATTACAAGAGAAATATGCATTATCTAGATCCAAGTGATATGGAAGTCAAGAACAGCCATGTATGTGATAATTTTTTAATGCCGCTATCTTGTGAGAAGAAAATCACGATTTTATCACGTTACAAAGAAAACAAGACAGAAAAAAAAATAATTATCATACTATTCAAGTTCTCAATAACAGTGTGATCTCAAATGTTCTAAACTTCTCATGACACAATTGAATAGTGTGTTTTACAAAATGTAGTTGTGAAACAACAACGCAACAATACAGTGAACCTGTGGCCAGCTAATATAACATTAAAGGAACAGCCTATTGGCTAGTTTCTAAATGTTTTCTCCACAAAATAATAAAGAAGCTGCATGCTAAAGTGTGTGTGTGTGTTGTACTTGATGGGAACATCTAATTGTTGCCCTGTTGCCTTCAAATAGGTTGAACATGCCATGTGCTGCTGTTATTTTATTTTGACGAGCAGGAGCAAAGTTAATGATACGATATGCAAGTTTTATTTTTGCATAAAAACAACCATAGAACTCTTGTCCATCTCATATTTCATTGTTTTTTTTCCATTTGAAGTACATGGCTAAAATAAGTAATGAAAGTGGATTTTCAATCATGTTTAGATCCCAGTGGAGCAGGGAAAGCACGGAAAATTCATACATCATCGCTGCATAGTGCACTGATTGATGTATTGTAACAGGAGTGGAAAATGTTAAAGCACTCATCATATGGGAAAAAAACAACGTAAAACAGTTTACACCTCTGTCCCATTATGTCTCTTCCACCATGTGTGTCAGTCTGCCTCTCACTTCCACATTCTCTCTGCGTACTCTCAATATGATTGGCTTGCATTGGGAGCGAACAAGTGTAAGGCATTATGAATCTTTCTTCGGCAGAGACGGCTGGATACCCGCTCTCCCTCTGCCTATAAAGGAGTAATGCACGGCGTTTTCTCATCCAGCTCTCTGTCACAGTCAGTGCGGTTACATGCAGACTCATAATCGGGTAACTAAACGAATAAGACTTCAACAGGACTTTTAAACTGCATGTAAACACCTTTATCCGATCTACTTCGGACAAGAGAAGTCGGATAAGAACACCTAACATAGTGGAGACAGCCATTTATCCGATTTCCGAAAGGCCATGTATACTCAGACAAGTGACATGGTCCGTTCGAGTGTCTAGTCTTAATCCAATCTAGTTGTGCCATGTAGCTGCACTGAGTGTTGCCCTGAATGTGCTGAATTAAAGCTGAACGCCCCCCACTGGTCACCAGGGATAGCCAACAGGAACTTGTCAGGATGTCTGATCTTCACTTACAGATCGGGTTGGCCCACTGGCCTGAGCATGCAGATTCTACAGTACTGGTGCATTGTGAGCAACTATATGAACCTCCCACCAGCACAAAATAAAATAAAAAAGTGCGCATTTAATGTTAGCTGCAATATTAGTGGCTTATTGTACCCAAAATTTAAAAAGTTAAAAGATTAATTAAAAAAGATTCAAAATGATATTTCTAGACAGAGAGATAGAGAGAGAGAGAGAGATTCTGTCATTTTCTCTTTTAATTTATGTATTGATAATAATTATGGATCAAATGATCCTCCATAGGAATTGTTCATATGCGTTGACCATGGTCAAAGAGCCAGAAATTAAGATTGATCACCATTGGGACGATGTCAGACGTAAACAGCAGACAGAAAAGCGGTAACACTTTACAATAAGGTACACAAAATTGTAGTAGCTACTACATACCTACTACATAGGTTTTTTTTTGTGTTACCTACTACATAGGTTTTTTTTTGTGTTACCTACTACATAGGGTTTTTTTTGTGCTACCTAACACATAGGTTTTTTTTTGTGTTACCTACTACATAGGGTTTTTTTGTGCTACCTAACACATAGGTAGCACAAAAAAAACTATGTGTTAGGTAGCACAAAAAAAAACCCCTATGTAGTAGGTAACACAAAAAAAAAACCCTATGTGTTAGGTTTTGTTTTTGTGCTACCTAACACATAGGGTTTTTTTGTGCTACCTAACACATAGTTTTTTTGTGCTACCTATGTGTTAGGTAGCACAAAAAAAAACCTATGTAGTAGGTAGCACATATCTATGTAGTAGGTATGTAGTAGCTACTACAATTTTGTGTACCTTATTGTAAAGTGTTACCAGAAAAGCAAAAGAAGTATACTTTTCTGGGAACAGAGGCAACACACTAACCTTTTTTTCCACAGAAATTGTGTATGATGGTTTCTGTAGAAAACAAACAGGATTTAAAGTGTTGATTCGTCACCTTAAGAGGTTCTGCTAGGTAGACTGTCAAAACCTTTTAATAGAGCCATTAGCTTTTTCCAGTCATAATGAGGTTGGTTCCAGCCTCATGCTGACTGCACAAGCATGACGTATAATAAATGTTTTTTCTCAAGAAAGCTAATAGGCCTAAGTGTATTTCCTAAAGAGGTGACATTTCTCCTGTTGGTAGCTTAAGTTCTATTTCTCTGATTGAGTTTAGGAACATTCTGCAAAAAATACATCAATCTGAATTAATGGTCACTTTACTTTTAACTTTATCCCATGATGCCTCTCCATCACTCCCAACCATTTCTTGCTTCTGTTTATTATCTTTTCTCTCCAGGTTAACCCCGATTGGAGCCAGCCGTATTCAGGGAAGACACCAGGCTTACACTTTGGCCCAGGCCCGGTTCTACGGGGGTGCATGAGCATGCATTGCACCCTCAAAAAAATTGTTTGCACCCTCAAATGAAAAAAGTAAAAAAGAGTGATTTTTTTTTAATAAATATGATAAAAATAATAAAATACTTGCTCACAAAACAAATTGTAATTAACCTTTGACCATTTCCATTAAATACCGCTGTTTTCTGCATTTATTTTGTTCACTAAACCGATAAGAACGTTATTATTATTCGACTGGCATCTTGCTGTAGCTAAGCGAACCCATCTCTACTAGTGCGCTCCGCTCTGCCCCGCCCCGCCCCCGCCTGAACTATTTCGCTTTCAGCGATTGCAGTGCAATGGTTATTCAGCATAAAGTTAAAACACTCGCTCGCCCAAGACTGATGTTAAACCGAAACACAAAAGCCTTGCGCGAGCAAAGCAGTGATTGACCCGGTGAAACATGGGGTGAGACTGTGACTGTGGGTAACGGTGTCATCACCTTGCCGGTGAGAAAAGCTCTGTGGCTTAACGGCTAAAATGATTCAGGGGAGGCTTCCGCGATCGGATTGCATTTCACGAGCATGAAAACACAGAGCAATGTCGGCAAACTGACAGCGCGACGAGAGAAAATAGTGCGCCGCCTCCCTCCGTTAGTTTCAGTCTACAGCCGAAAACAATACAATCACCACCACTTAAACATTGACATAGTTTAAATAAAGCCTCTTGTTTTTATGATCATTAGGGCTTTGATGCAAATTCTGAAGTCTGAACATTTCGGTGGCAGCTGTGGTGCAGTTTTTTTCAGCAACTCACAGACTCATGCTTGCCCATAGGCGTAGATTTGGTGGGAGGGTGGCGGGGGGAGGGGGCACAGGGGACGTGTCTCCCCCAATAATCAGAAGAGAGCCTTAATTTTTTTCTCAAAAAGTAAGAAACCCTATTCTCCCCAAAAGAGGTAAAAATAACAGTTCAGGATGTTGAAACATTGATATATCTCCTAATTGTTAATACATATTCCCCTATGATTTAAAAATGTAAAGTGTCATAATAGTTCACACTGCTGCTGTGTCATGAATAGTGAGTCCTAAAAAAAAATAGTTTTGAACAATACAGTATTGTAAATATTTGAAAGCAATACAGAATGCCTGAGAGCCTTACTGCTTTTTTATAACATATTAACGTCACTGGGAGCCTGTTGTCTTTTCCTTTAACAGAAATTTAGACATGTCCGCCATGAATAATTAAATACAGAAGGCATAAATAAGTACATAAAAATTCACCCGAATGCACAAAATGGTGTGTTCGAAGCACATTTTTTTCTGGGGGAGTACCCCCAGACCCCCACTTATGTTGTAGCGAAACCTAAGCCCTTGTGCTTGCCACCCAAAAATTATCACTGGCCCTATCCTGGCCACCCCAATGAAAATGTTCTGGCTCCGCCACTGCCCAGAAGCGCTTGACTATCTACTGGTAGAAAGGCCTGTGTAAAAAGCGAAGTCTGAACTGAAGCTGGGTAGCTGGTTTTAGTATAGTACTGGTGCACCCCCTGTAATCTCAGATGCACCCTAAGGCATTCTGTTCTGGAACCGGGCCTGCTTTGGCCAGCCTTTCAGTCCATGGCCGACTAGGAGACAGCCATTACTCACCTATGCAGACAAAGCCACCCACATGTCTGGGCTCAGAGGGGATCCGTATGAGGAGATCTATTCAGGCCTCTGAGAGGAGGGGACTGTAATCACAGAGATGCCATGTTTTTTTTTATATATCTTATCTCCTATCCTTGACATGAATTCATAAATGTTCCAATCTCCTCTGTCCAAATTTCACAACACCAAATCATGAAGCATCAACGGGGTCCGACAAGCCATCCTGTTAAACTTTGGTTCCTAAAATAACCAGTGAAGACCTGTCTTTCCCCCTCGCTGACGCACTTTGGGGGGAGGGGGGGGTGGGGGGTCGTCACCAGCCCGTGTTTGCTGAGGTTTCCGTCTGAGGATGAGGAGACTCACTCTTCCTCAACGCCCCCCCCCCCCGCAAAGACATTTCTGTCACCGGCGTAATTTCCCACTACATGACAAAGTGTTGTAGGTTAATGCAGACACCCGTGAGTTACAACCCCTCCTGATAGCAGAGGGTGGGTGTTCAGATGAAAGGAGAGATGAGCCAGGGATGCTGCGACCTCAAAGGCCAGACAGAAAATACCCAAACCCCTTTTTTTTCCTCCTGGAGCTAAATGTGTCGCAATATTCAGTGATGAGTCAGGACCAGACATATACCCATTTATCAGACACACACACACACACACACACACACACACACACACACACACACACACACACACACACACACACACACACACACACACACACACACACACACACACACACACACACACACACACACACACACACACACACACACCACACACTTGTACTTATATCTTTGTGAGGACTGTCATTGACATTATGCATTGTGTTGCCCCTTACCCTTAGGCTACTTTAACCATCACTACTCAATGCCTAACCCCAAGTTACACTAACCCTAACTTAATAGCCTGAACCTTAAAACCAAGTCTTAACTCTCAAACAGCCCTTTGAAGAAGTGAGGACCAGCCAAAATATCCTCACTTTCCATAGATGTCCTCACTCCAATGGTCAAAAGCTTGGTCCTCACAAAACTGCATTTACAAGAACCTGCACACACACAGACCCCTCGTACACATAGAACAAGTGCACATTGGTTGATGAATGGCTTATAAGCTCCTGCCTGAGGCTCCTACAGTGCACCTGATGTCCTTTGTCATCTGGTCCAAGAAAAATATTGGGCGTCTTCTTTACCCAATCGAATACTATAATAGAGTTTCCAAGATAATAGCATTTGTTGTAAAACGGAGACAGCAACTTTCTCTCCAAATTTGAATGAATGAACGCAACAGGGATGATGTCATGGATAATGTAATAAGAGAAAGCGGTGGCCTTAATACTATGAAACCTGTGACGGCATACGATGACTCAGACCCACTTAAACAAAAAGGAAGTCATGATCACAGACCAAAACATACAGTGGCTTTCAAAAGTATTCATAACCCTTGCAATTGTATACATTTTGTCACAATACAACCACACACCTAAATATATTTGATATATTTTGAGATTGTGTGTGTGAAGTGGATGCATATTAATACATGGTTTTCAATTTTTTTATAAATAAAAACTGAAAAGTTTGACGTGCAAAAGTATTCAACCCCCCTGAGTCAATGTGGAACCACTTTTCGCTGCAATTATTTTGGGGCATGTCTCTATCAGCTTTGCACATCTAGAGACTGACATTTTTGCCCATTCTTCTTTACAAAATAGCTCAAGCAAGGTCAGATTGGATGGAGAGCGTCTGTGAAGAGCAATGTTCAAGTCTTTCCAGAGATTCTCAATTGGATTTAGGTCTGGACTTTGACTGGGTCCTGCTGGAAGGTGAACCTCCGCCCCAGTCTCAAGACTTTTGCGGACTCGAACAGGTTTTCTGTCCTGTATTTGGCTCCATCCATCTTTCCAGCGTTTTGCATTCAGACCAAAAACTTCAATTTTGGTATCATCTGAGCAGAGCACCTTCCTCCAACCCTTGCCACAAGCCATGCAGGGGACACAGCAAACATGTGGAGGAAGGTGCTCTAGTCAGATGAGACCAAAGTTTTTTGGCCTGAATGAAAAATGCTATGTGTGGTGGAAAACTAACACTGCACATCACCATGAACACACCATTCCCTACCTTAACATGGTGGTGGCAGCATCATGCGGTGGAGATGCTTCTCTTGATACTTCGCAAAAGACTTGAGACTGGGGCGGAGGTTCACCTTTCAGCAGGACAACTACCCTAAACATAGAGCCAGATCTATGGAATCTTTTAGATCAAAGCATATTCATGTGTTAGAATGGCCCGGTTAAAGTTCAGACCTAATTCCAATTGAGAATGTCTGGAAAGACTTGAAAATTGCTGTTCCCAGACGCTCTTCATCAAATCTGACTGAGCTTGAGCTATTTTGCAAAGAACAATGGGCAAACATGTCAGTCTCTAGATGTGCAAAGCTGGTAGAGACGTGCCCCAACAGATTTAATAAACAGCTGTAATTGCAGCGAAAGGTGGTTCTACATTGCTTCAGGGGGCATGAATACTTTTGCACACCAAACTTTTCAGTTTTTTATTTATAAAAAAAAATTGAAAACCATGTAATTTTGCTTCCACTTCACAATTATGCGCCACATTGTGTTGGTCCATCACATAAAATCCCAATTAAATACATTTACGTGTGTGGATGTAATGTGACAATATGTGGAAAAGTTCAAGGGGTATGAATACTTTTGCAAGCCACTGTACATAATCCTCAAATAATGCATCATTGATGAATCGAACCGCCTTAAGAACTTGCTGCTTGTTATTTTTGATGTTCGTTCTAGTGCAGCATTTGGTCTACTCTATCACGCACCTCAGAACACGACGATCTTATTGTAACAACATGAATGGACAACTAGAGTCTGTTGATGAATAATGTCAGGCAGGCATCCTTCATATATAGGCTGGTCCCCGGCTCCTTCTGCATCCAGGGGGAGAAAATGCTTGGTGCATCAAGAAAGGTAGGTGAACTCTGTCACATTACAGTCGGTTTAGACTTTAGACTTTATTGTCCCCAAGGGGAAATTCTTTTCCACTTCACATTACATTTAAGGGTTTGTGTTTTATATTGTTTCTGAATACTTTTACTGTTGATTTAAAAACCTCCACATATCCGATAAACATTTTGGGGAACACTTACTTGCGGAACTTACGATTATCCTTTTAAAGATTTTGATTTATATATGAGATAAACTAATCAGAAAATCTACAATTTTTATATCCATATTAATTGTGCTGTTTTTTTATTAATCAAACTGGATTTGTATAGCACATTTCATATATGAACCGAGATATAAAAGATATATCGTTATAGAGTTATTGAATGTATTTCTAGATAGTTTTACTATTATTAAAGGATCAATTCACCCAATCCCAAAAATATGAGAAATCCCCCTCTGGCATCCCTGCCATAGCCAGTGAAAATTAGTTATAAGGAATTAGTTTGGACTGTTTTCTCACTTAAAGGAGAAGTAAGTGATATATTTTTCTTTAAAATACGTGTTAAATCACTCTATATTCATACAGCAATCACTTAAACAATCATACAGTTCATAACACAGGTCTCCCATTCATTCAGCTTTGCAGTAATTGCCAGATAACATTTTGAGTATCCCGCTCGTTTTTATCCATTCAGGAGACAGGGCGCTATAAAGAGGCGGGTCTCTGTGCCCGTGAACGATGACTCGCTGCTCTCTATCACGGCACTATCTGACAAAGACGGCTGTGTGTTCATGTGGTGGTGACGTAGGGACGAGGGAGGGGAATGCTAACTGCTGCCAGTCACTGACAGCAAGTTATGCTTGGCTTACACTAGAGGACTTTTAAAAGACTTTGAAAAGACTGAAGACTGAAACCCTCTTACATCTAAAGACAATCAACTCACACCTGAAGACAACTAGTCATTAGTTTTCAGTCACAGAGTGAGATTTTGAAAAGACAGGGGTCTCATATTGCAAGACTACAACTAGATTCCTTTTGAGATTAATATCATTTCCGCAAACGCGAATGTGATTATTTAATTAAAAACAAGTTAATTCAATATTCAGAGCGGGGGACTTCCTTTAGTTATTTGACCAGCTTTATTTGCTGATCTCATACCCCAATAACTTTAACTCCTAACCCTGTATTTGACGGTAGAGTGTTCAGGTTGCGCGGCTGTCAGCCTGGTTCTCCACCGAGGCTTCTATGAAAAAGTATCCGAAATAAGTGCCTCACCAGGCGGACACAGGTCGCGACTAATACCGCTCCTCCTGTGTGGTCCTTGGTGCATGCGAGAGTGTGACAGTGTTTACGTCATTTCGCTTGAGCCAACCCCCTAAGACTAGCGATAATATCAAACATGTTTGATAATCAAGATGGGAAGAAGACTGGCTGAAATCGGGTCAGAAGACCACCATACACCAAACGACTGAGATTACGTGCGCGCGCCACAACTCCAGCACGACTCCCGTGATTTCAGTCCGACATTGGAAGATTGTCTGCGACTGTCAAATCGCGTGAAAAGTCGTGTAGTGTAAGCCCGGCATTAGTTAAAAGGATCATATCGCTTACTTCTCCTTTACTGTAAAGTACTTTCAATCAAAGGAATAAACACAGAAAATCAGAGACGGGGTCTGTTGATTATGAAAATGTTTTATTACATTTTGTAGAAACAAAAAGGTTATAGGCTACTCTGTATAACCTTTTTGGTTCTAACTTTTTTTTTTTTTAAAGTTAAGGTTAAACAGAGAGGAACAAGAGGGAAGTGTTTACTACTGTTGTCCTGTCATTTGTAGCTTAATCATTAAACACATATTTGGGGCCTGTGTTGGTGAAACATTAAATGAATCATCACACATTGTCTTCCTATCTCTAATTAAAATACCTGTGCAAGTTCTGGTTACCAATTTACAACAACAAATTAAAATAAATACCACCATATTCTTTAACAAATGGAGACATATTAACTTAAATCTGCCAAACTCTACCTGTAACTGTTAACTGCAATTAGGCTATATTGTACTTTCACCCATTTCATTTTAATTGCAGCCATTCTACATCGCTGTCTTAATGTTTCAATTGTTTTGTCTCTTTATCAGTTGTTGTGTATTTGATGTATTTGCATTGTATATTGTGTATGTATTGTGTTGTTTTTGCTTTGCACTTGTTTGACTGGACATCATTGCAAATGAGGGTCACCCCTCAATTGAGCTCTCGATATAAATAAAGGTTAAATGGAAAAATAATGATGTCAACTTTACATTTTAGCTTCAGTACTGGAGGCTTTATCTGCTGTCGCTGGTGTTGGGGATTGGGGGCTCGTTTCAGTATGGGATTCAAGTCTCTGTCGTCGCTTCTCCAGCAGTAGTAAGTTTGCAGGAAAACAATCCTTGGAAACATGCAGTGTTTTACTTTACTTTCTCCAGATTCATAGCTCCTTCTTTAACGTTTTATTTTAATGCAGATATTATCACTTGTTTTATATTTTAAATTATATATATAGTATATATACTGTATATACTATATATATATACACACAGTAAAGAAGATGAAATGTGATGCTTTTTGCTGCACTTTCCAAATAAATCTAAATACAATCAAAGTCAGACAAACTGTCTGCAAAGTATCCAGAGTTAAAGATGCACAGCTATTCTGGAAAATGTTTGTTGTCGAAATCACTTTTTGTCAAAATCAGTGAACATCTCCTCACAATATGCTACCTGTCCATACTGTGTGTGCACTGAAATATCCATTGTTAACACACAGCCTAGGCTCTGTAAACAAGCATTTAGTTAGCTACGGTGGGCCCCCTGATATTTTTTGCTTTATTGATAGTGCAAAGAGACAGAGGTGAAATGGGGCAGAGAGAGGAGTGACATGCAGAGACCGACCGCGGGTGGGAATCGAACCCGGGTCTGCTGCTGGGCTAAGGGCGCCCCAGGCCCCCTGATTGTTAACATACCCTTTGTTTACATACCAGTTGACACTGGATTTACTTTCAGTGCACGTAGGCTACAGGTAACAGATTAATTCACTGATTTTGACAAAAAGGGATTTTTATAACAAAAGTTTTCCAGAGTCTCTGACTCCACCTTTAAGTACATTTTTCTAAGATTAGCAAACATTAGCTTACACTCACTGAAAGCTAGAGATCATACAATTCACTGTGATGGAATTATTTATGTGAAGTAAGTTTTTAAGTGATTCACTTAGAGGAAACATTGGACAATCCAAACACCTTTCTGACCCTGCTAAGGCATAAAGGCCAGTGGCCACTTTAACAAGCCATTTGACCTCTATGACCTTTCTGCAGCACATTCAGAACTTTGTGAACCAGACATGGATGTCAAGGTACGGAGCTCCAGTGGACGAGGCTACCAACCAGCTCATCTGGTCCTTCTTCGTGGCTGTGTTAAGTCTTGGAGCCTGGGCCGGGGCCGTTCACAGCGGCAGCCTTCCTGTCATCTACGGCAGGTTGGACACACATACACACACACACACTCACACACACACACACACACACACACACACACACACACACACACACACACACACACACACACACACACACACACACACACACACACACACACACACACACACACACACACACACACACACACACACACACACACACACACACATGCTATTATAGTAGGCTACTTAAAAACACTCACTTGCAAACAATTACTTGCTGGCTGTCTGATCACATTAATGTTTACCTTAACTTGGACAATAATCTGGTCTATTCTGGTTTGCAAGTATTTTGTATATCTATACCTAGACCATAATCACGGGAGATTTCTTTAGCTACAAAGGTTAGGACAGGGTGTATTAAGGGAAAAAAGGGAATTGCATAAAAAACTATTACTACAGGGCTGCCAAGTTTTTGAGATTTTTTTGGCCGAGGGACCCAAAACCGTGTCCTCTTTCCCACCCAATAATTTTTGCTAGTGTCCTGCAAGTTTACATATTGTTCACAATAAATCAGAAATAAAAGACAATTAGAAAATGTGATAAAACATCAAAAATCTTATTAAAATAAACGAATTCATGAATTGCAAAGTCGTAGGACAGGTTTTAATTAAACATTGGGTGTGGACATATTATAAGTGGGGGTCTGGGGGTCCCCCCCCAGAAAATTTTGAGCATTAAACACTTAATTTCCTGCATTCTGGTGAATTTTTATGAAGCAATGTGTGCCTTTTCTGCATTAATTTTTATGTAAAGTAAAAGAGAACATTCAAGGTTTTGCTGACACAAATTTAATTGAATAGCCTACAATGCATGTGTAGTGCTTTCAAATATCTCCTGTAGCCTATTGTTAAAACATTTGGTTAAACTGTAATAAAGGTAATTATTCTATATCATGTCTACTATTGAGGGTTGAGTGGCTGGTGGTATTTTACTAGCAGCATTAGGCTTTATTCAAAGAAGAAAAAAATTAGGGAACAGTTCAACACCAATGCAAACTACTAAGCTAAAATAAAACATCTGGGTTACTTGGTCCCTCCTCTTAGGCTACCTTGATTTGTGTTATGAAAAGTGCTATAAATGTGCAATACATAGGCTACAGTTCATTACACAGAAGAATAAAAGCATTTTTATTGGCGGATGAGCCATTTGTTACTTTGCAAACCTAATTTTCAAACTAAATTACCAAAAACAATATACAAAACGATCCAAAGATCTTCTGAATTTACTTGAGTGAGATTGAAGGGTTAATATGTATGATGCATGCGCGCTCACCGGCCGGCGGGGACACAATTCTTATCAGCGGTAACTTGGCACGCTATCAACACACACCTCGGAAGAGAAGGTGCGGGTAGGGGGCTCGCCTCCCGCTTCGAATGCACAGTGCACATCAAAGCATAACGTTAACGCGCGTTCAGAAAGAGGATGTCACGGAACTCAGTCCGTTTAGCTTTTCAAAATAAGACTTTCAAAGTAAAAGTACCAAAAAAAAAAAAAAAAAAAAATTACTAGGATTCATTTCTCTGCGTGAGAAATTGGAGGTGTGGCGTGTGAGCGTGTGAACTGGTTGATATGCGTGTGTCTCACGGCCAAAGCGTGAGACTTGGCAGCTCTGATTACTAGTAGTACACTTTATTAGGTAGCCTACACCTGTTCAATTGCTTGTTAAAACAAATAGCTAATCAGCCAATCACAATGCATTTAGTCATGTAGACGTGGCCAAGCCAACGTGCTGAAGTTCAAACGGGCAACAGAATGGGGAAGAAAGGGGGTTTAGGTGACTTTGAACAAGGCATGGTTGATGGTGAACGGCAGGACTTTCATGTTGTTTACGCCAAATTCTGATCCCAGATGTCGCAACTGAAACCGAAACTCATCAGAGCGGGCAAGATTTTCCAAACTTCTATTGTCCAATTTTGGTGAGCCTGTGAGAATTGTAGCCTCAGTTTCCTGTCTTTAGCTGACAGGAGTGGCACCCGATGCGGTCTTCTGCTGCTGTAGCCCATCTGCTTCAAGGTTGGTTGTTTTGCATTCAGATATGGTATTCTGCATACCTTGGCTGTAACGAGTGGTTATTTGAGTTACTGCTGCCTTTCTATCATCTCGAACCAGTCTGCCCATTCTCCTCTGACCTCTGACATCAACAAGGCATTTTCGTCCACACAACTGCCGCTCAATGGATATTTTTCCTTTTTCGGACCATTCTCTGTAAACCCTAGAGATGGTTGTGGGTGAAAATCCCAGTAGATCAGCAGTTTCTGAAATACTCAGACCAGCCCGTCTGGCACCATCAACCATGCAGCATTCAAAGTGACTTAAACCCCCTCTCTTCCCCATTCTGTTCTTCGGTTTGAACTTTAACAAGTTGTCCTGTCCAGGTACATGCCTAAATGAGTTGCTGCCATGTGATTGGCTGATTAGTTAGATGTGTTAACAAGACATTGAACCAGTGTACCTAATACAGTGGCCGGTGAGTGTATATGGTATTCAATATAAATAATTAACCCTACATTCCAGATTTTTGCATCAGTGCCTCAAAAAAGAGGAGAGAAAAGACATTAATCCTCTGAGGTCTATGGTATTTTCTCCGATTTTACATACTTTTATAAATACCTAGATATATCATACCAAAGTGTTTTATATGGAAATGTTCATAACACATTAGGCCTTTGTTTTCTGAGGTCTTCTTATGTCCTAGACCATTGTGTATATAAATAATTGGAAAACCTGGAAATTTGTGTGAAAGAAGAACCTTTAGTCATCCTGTTGAGTTGTTTTGGCTCTGGAAATTGCTTCTCCTAAGCCTTAGCTTCAAAAATGCAGTGGAAATTTCCCAAAACACAGTAGGGGAGTGCACAAAACATGACTAATATAAAATTTGGTCCAGACGCTTTTTGGTAGAAATGTTGTCTCTACTTTCAAAAAACATTAGGAAATTAGACTGAATGAAGACTTTGAACCACATATAATGATTCATGGGATGTATACTAATAAAAGAGGAATCATCACAATTTTTTTTTCAAACAAACCATTAAGTAAATATAAAAACAATAATAACAAACTACTGTCACACTATGTATATACTCTATGCACTATTTACAAGCTAAGTGGTAGCTGGGGAGCTTCTGGGTCTGTAATGGCTGGATCAGGAGGACACAGGTGCGGAGACAGTATCAGTATTAAGAAGATTTATTTGGAAGTAACCAGCAGGGGTTAGGACCGTGATCCGGCGGGGAGGCTGGCTGTCATGGGGGGCTCCAGGGAGAGAGCAACGGGGCAAGTCCAGGGGGCTGAGTGGGAGCGGGCTAGAGCAGGCAGGCAGAGAGGTCCGGGGGAAGTGCTGGCGGGCGAGGGCTGGAGCTGGTGGCTGGAGTCAGGCCGGGAGAGCTGTGGCATAAAAACAGGAGTTAGCCAGGAAAAATGCAAAAAGCGGCGCTGCAAACAGGTTAGCTTAGAGAGAGAGAACTGACTGTGTGGAAACAGAATCTACAATCTGGCAGTGTCTGGAAGGAAGGGCCGGGTATATGAAGAGCAGTTGATGATGATTGATGGCAGCTGTGAATGCTGGTGATTGACTACAGCACACCTGACTCAAACCCTGCAATTAGACCAGCACACAGACAAGGGTGAAAGGGAAAACACAACACAAGGGCTAGAGGCCCAAGCAGGATCATGACAGGGTCTTGCTTCTCACTGTGTTTTCTAAGCCTGTAAGGGACTGCCAGTATCACAAGAACATTCCCCGGAAACAGGAGAGCCTCTAGTTTGAGATGATGTTTTAATTTTATTTTTCAGCCATATCTTCAGGGAGATATTGATAAAGATATGCGCGCAGACCTCAGAGGGTTAACCAGTGAGATTGTCCTGACACTATACATTCCAGCATGTCCTCTAAGCATCCAATACTTGTAAACATAAATTATTTAAAACAATCATTTAGCATTTTAGGAATTACACTTCTTTGCTGTCTTGCTGAGAGTTACAAGAGAAGATTGACATCACTTTCATGGAGATGCTTAACTTAGCTTACATGTAGCTTAGCTTTGCTGTTTCTTTCTTGCAGGAAAAAAGCTTTACTGTTCAACAATGTTGTGGCGATTGCCGCTGCTCTTCTCATGCTCTTCAGTCGCATGGCCGGGTCTTTCGAGATGATCTTGTTGGGAAGGTTTCTCTATGGATACAATGTTGGTATGGTTATGATCATGTGACTGTGTTTACATTTTTTCTTAGTCTTTGTCTTACTTTTGGGGTTTAATTTGTAATTGTTCTATTCATTCATACTGTCTTTCTCCATAGGTCTTGGCCTGAGTGTGCACTGCATGTACCTCGGGGAGAGTTCCCCAAAGAAATTAAGAGGTTTTCTGACCCTCACGGCGTCCATCTTTATCGGACTTGGAAAAGTCATGGGTCAAATAATTGGCATCAAGTAAGAATTTACTGCTTAGACTTTCGAGCATTTATTCAGCAATATTTGGCCAAAACATTTTACTGTGTAGAAAAGTCTTGATCCTTTGCGTACCAACATTCCTCTGCCAGCTGTCCATTCACTTCTTTACTGTCAGAATTAAAATACTTGTTATTGTTCCCAACTAAAGTACAAGACCTTTTAACCCGTCCTAGTTACACAGAATGACCAAGACTAAGTGAATACCCTGGATAATGTATTAAGCTGCCTTCATTATTTTCTTACTGATAGAGCCACTCTCTTTTTTACTACCACTTTTCTGATTGTCTTTGTTTTACACTCTGCTCAGGGAGTTGATGGGTACAGAAGAAATGTGGCCTTACCTCTTAGCTTTCAGCAGTTTTCCTGCCATCCTGCAGTTTGTGGCGCTGCTTTTCTTCCCTGAGGCACCTCGATACCTTTACATCGACAAAGGGGACACTGAAGGCACCATAAAAGGTGAGTGGACATGGCGGACTCTGTTTCTGCATTTTGAGTTTACGCAGACATATTTGAATGTTTACAAGGTTTTATGTCAAAGAGGAGACTTGAGGAGAGGTTGTTTAAAGGTACAGTGTGTGAAAGAAAAATGTGAGTTTTTCAGAACAGACTGGGTAGGTAGAAATGGAATATATAGTATTCACACGTGTGTTTTAAGCAGTGTGAAATTGCTTGAAAAAAAACAGTTTTTTCCCCTAAAAATAAGCATTTTATATATACATAGGAGACCTCAGGGAGGCCGCCATGTTGCATCGCCATGTTTCTATTGTAGCAAAGAACGGACAAACTTCACTGCCAGCGTGTTTTTATTTGAAGTGGGTGTCCGCCGGAAATGCACCTGTTGGAAGACTAAGAATAAGTACTGTAGAATAGATAACTATTGTAGAAAGCCTTGACACAGTGGTGGATGATGCCATCTTTAGTAACTAGCTGAGTGCTGTCTCTAATAATGTGTGTGTGTGTGTGTGGTGTGTGTGTGTGTGTGTGTGTGTGTGTGTGTGTGTGTGTGTGTGTGTGTGTGTGGGTGTGTGGTGTGTGTGTGTTGTGTGTGGTGTGTGTGTGTGTGTGTGTGTGTGGTGCGTGTGCGTGTGCGTGTGCGTGTGCGCTGTGCGTGTGCGTGTGGCTGTGGCGTGGTGTGGTGGTGTGTGTGTGTGTGTAAAAGCCTTGCGGTGGCTGTGGCAGGAGGACGAGTTAGAGCAGGAGCTGGACGACATGAAGAAAGAGAAAGAGAGCACACAGGGACAGAAGGCAAAGACTGTGAAGGATGTCCTCACCTCTCGCTGTGTGAGGTGGCAGCTACTGACTCTGGCCATCCCCTGTGCTGCTGTTCAGTTCTGTGGCATCAATGCTGTACGTTTATCTCAGCTTCCCCATCCGTAAAAACAAAAAGTATACATTATCACATCCAGTTCAATTACCCTTTTTTCTCTTCCACTCTCTCATCCAGCTGTATTTCTACGCCTTTGACATCTTCAGTGAGACAGGAGTGCCAAAGGACCAGATGCATTACTTGGCTATTGGCATTGGAGCAACAGAGCTCATCGCAGTAACACTGTGTGTAAGTGTCTCTGCACTGACACCAGAAGGAAGATATTAATGGAAGACTACTTAGAGAGATGAGGAGAATGCATTTTGGGTATGAATGATAAAAAATTAAAAATGTAATTAAAATGATAAAAATACAATTATATCACAGAGCGTGTGAACCATTTTCCACTGCACATGAGATGGCTATGGTAACATAATATTCAATACTAACATTTTGGTGGGGAGAAATCCCAAATTAGTGAGCCACAGAAGACCCAGATAGAGGTAAAGAGGAAACATTTTATGTCCTATTTTTCCAATATAATACAAAATAATTGGGACCCTACTTTTGAACTTGGAAAATTCCATAAATGAGCTCATAAAAGAAAGACTAAATTGCCAGAAACAGTCTGTTGGTGATGATTCATCAGTTTGATGTACTATAGAATGCCAAGTAACTAAAGAAGCTGACTTTATTTGACATGTATTTTCATCTCTATGTCGCTGTTCTGTCTCAGTCTTTCGTGATAGATCGTGCCGGTAGGAAGAAGCTGATGGGCTACGGCTATTTACTGATGGGTGTCACCATGTCCATCCTGACCGTTATGCTGTCCATCAAGGTAAACACGCCCCTACAGTGCAGGTTTTTTCTCTACCCAGTGCCATAGAAAACCAACTATAAAATCTTCCTTTTGTTTTCATTAACAGCATCTTTACACATGGATCCCGTACATGAACATCAGCCTGATCTTTTGTGTCATCTTCATCTATGGACTTGGGCCTTGTGAGTTTGCTGTTGCTTGTTCATCTCACATGAGAAATATTTTACTGACATTTTTTTTATTTAAATTCTTTCCGTTTTTTAATCTTTCAGCTGGAGTGTCCATGGCTCTCCCCGCTGACCTCTTCCTACAAGCCTGGCGTCCTTCCGCTTACGTGATCAGTGGGACGATCAACTGGCTGAGCATGTTCCTCGTTGGGCTGTTGTTTGGCTACATGTTGGTGAGTTACCTGCAGCGTATCACATACTTTATACCTCTATCTGTATATCCTTTTAAAGGTGGAGTCAGCAATACTGGGGAAAGCTCGTTGTCTCACGATCTGCTGCCTGTGTGTGCTCTGAAATGGTGTTAATACACAGCCTATCTTCTTTAAATGGGTATGTTAACGGTGGGTATGTAAACAAAGGGGTCCATGGCTCATTTACTGAGTTTAGGATGTGTATTAACACTGGTTTTGTTTTTATCGTACTGACAGTAGCCGATCGTGAGGAGATAATTATTGATTTTGACAACAAGCATTCTCTAGAGTTGCTGACTCCGCCATTAATCTGTTTTCATGTGTTTCTGCACAGGATGGACTCGGGCAGTTCTGCTTCCTCATCTTCGTGGCTTACTCGATTTTCAGTGCAGCGTTCATGATATTTTTTGTCCCGGAGACAAAAGGAAAGACAAATCTAGAGATTATGGAGGACTTTACCAAACTAAATTACAAGAACAAGGAGACAGACATGGAAAAGAGTCGGGATGGGAATCAAGAACTGGTTCTTCTTCAGACCCAGTGAATCAATTCCTTGGAATCGTCAGCATGCCTGCTTAACGATTCTGCTTTAACGGTTCCGCTCGTTGCAAATGTATCATGACTTCACACATGCACTGCTTTGTTTTGGTTCAGAACGCAGCAAACATGGCGTCAAGGCCGAAGAGCTCTAAGGTTTGGTTGTATTTCACGCGAAAAGGCAACAATACGGCCACTTGCAACAATTGTAAAGTTTCCATTTCGTCAAACGACACACGCACAAGCACGAGCACAAGCAAACCGCAGACAGCGATCCTGACGGTTAAACGTTTAAACGTCTGTCTTACTAGTCGGCACAATAATTGCACATCACTTGGACTTGAACATAAAATGTGTGAGAATTAACGTGTGTATGCCTAGATGTGGGCTACTAAAAGAGGGAGAGAGATAAAAAGGCGAGAGCAGCATAAAGCAAAGCAAAAATGATTTTTTCAACCGCTGCCTTAAGGCCCGCTGTGTTTACTCTCGTTCCTCATCTGTTATAATGCTGCCTTTACGCACGGCGTAGGAGATAAGTGATAAAGGAAACGTTTAACAAGACACTTTATAAAGATAGTAAGACACACTTAAAGCAATACTTCACCCATATGGAACCAGCGTTATATCATTATAAAATCAGTATTATAATATAATGAATGAGGTTTGTCTTTCCTCAGTCTTCCCTCAGTCTTCCCTTGGCCCAGCTGTCCTGTTAATCCTGACCCTTATGTGATGTCACAAGAAGGAAAATGTAGGGTTAGACAGTGAGACCATAAAACACTCTTTCTGCCTTTTCTCAGGCTAGGATGATCCGATTTAAAAAAAAAAATTGCACATTTATACTACATAGGATCTCCGAGTTCAATACACCTTCATATTCCAACCGGTGAAGTAGTTCTTCAAAAAAATTATCTCTGCCCATACAAAAAGCTCAAACTTGGATTACTTGATTGAGCGATCGAGTGTGTATAAAACCATCCGCTACGTGTGTCTGATGACAGGCCGTTATATTAATAATAAACAGTGTGCTGCACATAAGAACAGCATGTACATTAAACCTCTCATATCCTTCATGAGAGGGCAAACTTGATAATTTTTCTGAAAAAAAAATGGTTAATTTGCCAAAGTTGATAGTTGGTCTTATCTTTACAGAAGAATTATTTGTATTTTTTTTTTCTTTTAAGATATTTTTTTGACATTTTTATGCTTTATTGATAGTGTAGAGACTAGACCCTGTTTCCACCTGGCATTAATATGTGGTTCTGAGGAATCCGATCGTTGTATCGTTATGTAAATGTAATATGCTTGTTCACACCTGGCCTTAACAATGCGTCTTCTATGCGCGTTTGCGATCTGGATTCGAATTCCCCGCGCTGTATGGATAGCGAGTGACTGGGCGTTTCCGCCCAGTCACTCGCTGCAGTTGAGTGGGCGGGGCCTAATGTGTATGAGATGCGCATACGCGTTTCCACTGTTAATGGGTATGTGGATAAGTGGTCTCAAACCACCTCCGAATGTGGATAATTTCAATGCACATTCAATGCGCATTGAGCGTGTTTCCACCTGTAGTTAGCGCGATCGGATCCTAAAAACCACATATTAATGCCAGGTGGAAACAGGGTCAGAGAGGGAGTGACATGCAGAGAACGACTGCGGGCTGGAATCGAACCTGGTTCCGCTGCTGGCCGAGGCCCATGGGGGGGACGCCCTACCAACTGAGCTAAGGGCGCCCCCTACTTCTTTGTATTTTTTATGTCAGTTGAATTTTGTTTCATGTAGAAATGAGCACTGTTAATATTCCAAAAGGCACAAGCTCTTCCTTGACTGTTTTCAGTCTGTGTTTTTAGGGCACATAATAGCATTTGGGCTAAAAAATCCAAACATTTATTTTTTTGTCTGGACCAATTAATGTGAAAATTGACTATTTCCTAATCCTAAAGTACTCTTAATAATCTTTCAAGGCACACACTAGACACACTTCTGATGAGATATTAAAGAGAGTTAACACAAACAAACACATTTGTACTTATTCTCTCACCCAATGAGAATCGAAAAGGAATCGGATCGATAAGCAATATCGGAATCGGAATCCTTAAATTTTTATCAATTCCCATCCCGATTTCGTCCATACCAAGCCCCTTTAAAGTCTGCATAAAAATAGATATGCATCTTGTTAACATGTACAGTACTTTAACCTATATGAATTATTAATAATTAACAGAGCTACTCTCTGTGCTGTTCTGGGTTCAAGCAACAATACAGTCAAAGTTGGTCATATCTCAGGGGTACTGTCATTCACTTGACCAGACCTCGGATTTTTTGCTTTTTGCCTCACTCTCCAGCTCCAGAAAAGGCAACAGAAAGCGTTCCTGTAACTGTGCATGTATTTTTTATATCGAAATGGGAAAAGGTCGCTCATCCAGGTTAGCTTAGCTCAAACACTGGTAGTCAAGAGGAGCAGGTCAAAATATAAACTTTACAAAATCACGCCTCTGTGTGCTTTTTGGGACTTCTTTATGTGTCACATTATGTTGCAATATATTTGTACACTTTATTTCATTTTAGAATCAAATGAGTGTAACGTAACGTTGTAAATAAACAAGTCCCAACAAGCACACAGGAGCATTTAGTGATGTTGTAAAGTTTATATATTGACCTGCTTTTTTTCTGTTTGAGCTGAGCTAACCTGAATGAGCAACCTGAGGCAAAAAGCAAAGAAATGGAAAATGTTGAACTATTCCTTTAAGGAAAAAGAAAACAAGTTTGACTTCCCACTTTTCTCAACAAGAGGCATGGATCAGTATCTTGTTCGAATTGATGTGTGGATCACATTAGAAAATATATCTGCTGGTCCAGAAGAAGTGATAACAATAACTATTTTCCCAGGCAAAACAAAAACTACACCTTAGACAAGTCCTAATGAAATTGTAAAAAAGATTTTTATTGTGTTTTGTATTTGTATTGTCATCAGCTCATTTGACGGATAAACTTGTTGATCATTAAAATGTATGTTATTAATTCAATTGCAAGACATTGAAATGAAATTAAAACTATCAGTGAAATGAAGGTGGTAATATTTGAGTTTATTTTTTTTAGTTTTACCCCTAGTTTGCGATTAATCATGTGACATAATCCCCCATCAGTGAAGGTCCAGTTAGTGTCCTTTGCTATCTCTCCTCTCACTTCATCCAGCTTGCTCTTATCTCCTTAAGTGTGACAAATGTGAGCGTGCATATTTCAAACAAGGTAATGTTTATTGTGATGGCTGTGACCGGAGAGACTATCAAGCCACAGGTTGTCAGACAGAACACTCGTCTATGATATAAGACACTGTCTATGTCCTCCCCGCACACAAAGTAATTTTTCTTTTCTATAGCAGATGAGGAGGAAACTACCGAACAACGTAAGGGCCATGGGTGCTTCTTAAAAATGAATTAAAAAATATATATGAAGACTTGTTTCATTATGTTTACTCCAAGTTGCATCTGGTCATCAGGTAGATCAGTGGTTCTCGGACACTCTACCGGGGGGGGCGCGAGGGGGATGTAAAAAAAAAAAAAAAATTATCTTAATTTTTTTTTTTTTTTTTTTTTGTAATTTCAATTTTTTTCCTGATATGTAGCCTAGTTCAGAGATGATATGTATTTTTTTTCTTTCTTAAATTTTTTTGATAGGTAGTTGCCAAGTTCATCACACAAACACTCCAATCCACTGATATGAGATCAGTTTGCAATTTTCAAGTACTGAATTAATGGTAGGACTGTGGCCACTAGAACTGGTCTCTGGTCAGCAAAGGTCTTGAAAACAGCATAAGTGTGCTTGTGACATGCGTGCCACCCATACACGTGTATGGGCACGTGTCCCAGCAGATTTTTGAAATCTGAATAAAAAAATTTAAGTTTGTAGTTAGCAAGTGTAACATGTTCTTAGGGCAGAATTTCATAAATTAAGGTTTATTTTTTTAGCAAGATATTTGGTCAAAAGCTAGTTGTCATCCGTGCCTCTGTCCAGTTGTTAGGCATCTGGCTGCTAGCAAGTTATGTTGTCTTGTTAATTTTACTATTCATCTGAACTGAAATGAATATTGACTTTTTCCTTTATTATCTTCGCCAGAATGCACCAGAATGCTTAGATTACATGTTAAAAACACAAAAAAATCTTCTGGGGGGATGCCCCCAGACCCCCCTTCAGGGGTTTAGTTTTCTGACAAACATTACAATGGATACTAACATGATTTGGGCATTTGGGATTATAAATCATCTTTGAATTGGTTGTACAGCATATCACATGCTATTCATTCAGGGTGCGATGGCCACCCCACTCTAGCTCTGTGGCCCACCTTGGCCACCCCCAGTCAAAATTTCCTGGAATCGCCACTGAGACACACACAACTCCGCGTTCAGGCTGCACAGCACATTAATCGCAGGTAGCATTTTGAGCTAAATCTGGCCACTTTCCAAATCCAAGACTCAATAGTTGAAACATTCTCTGAACTGGGTTGTCAGACAGCAGTGTTTTCCCATTGATTATAGACTTTGTTTTGTGAAGCTTTTTCATAACAGGTATACCTATTGTAGAATTTATTCTGTGTATGTTCTATTTAGGCTACTATTTTCTTCTCTTCTAAGGAGATTTAAAAAAAAAAAACATTTCCTCAGTGTCTCATTGATACAATCTCATAATTAGCTTTTAAAGTGCACCAGAATTTAACGTTAAAATATAAGAAATTTCCGGACCCCAACCCTAAACCCAATGTTCAACTCAAAGGTGCGCCACTGGCCTAGCCCTTGTGATAATAACAATAATAGATTATCTATCTATCTATCTATCTATCTATCTATCTATCTATCTATCTATCTATCTATCTATCTATCTATCTATCTATCTATCTATCTATCTATCTATCTATCTATCTATCTATCTATCTATCTATCTATCTATCTATCTATCTATCTATCTATCTATCTATCTATCTATCTATCTATCTATCTATCTATCTATCTATCTATCTATCTATCTATCTATCTATCTATCTATCCATCTATCTATCTATCTATCTATCTATCTATCTATCTATCTATCTGTGTAGGGTGGTGTGTGTGTGTGTGTGTGGGGGGGGGGGGGGTTGTCAGGGTCGGAGGGGGGGGCCCAACTGCAATGACCCAGCTTTGGGGGGGCCCAGCTTGCAGAAGGTTGAGAACCCCTGAGGTAGATCATCCGTATTTGACCTATGCTGTTATTTTTGGCATTAATTATTTCAGGTCCGTTAAACATTTAAACTTAAAGACAAAAGCCGACAAAGTTAGGCAATGGTCTCAAAGAAGAAATAAAACCAATAAACCAAACTTAGGAAATCCGTTTTCCTTCAGAACATTTGGTAATACTACAGAAACAGAAACTGCCAAAACAAAGAAACACTTTAGCTCTGAAATATTTTGGCATTTCTTTGCTTTTTATGAGACAGTGCTGAGAGACGGAGATGAAATGACGCCGAGAGGGGAATGACATGCAGAGAACGACTACGGGCTGGATTCTAACCTCGTGACTAAGTGGTAACTTTTTAAAGAAGAAGTAATATCCTCTTGAAATCCTAAGCAATGTAACACATCATTGCTCAATTAGATAGGCCCAGGGGTTTAATTGTTCTATAATCTTTAGATGATTGGTTGTGTTATATTTCATCATACACCATGTTCTTACTATGAAATAGATTAGAACAACATAAGCCCTGAAATACAATGCAAACCTTTATCAAGTTATACCATGAGCCAGAAGTCTTAAAACAACAATATGGATAACACCAGTGATATATTTATGTTTCAGGTGATGCATTTTTTATTTCTCTCTCTTGCTGCATTGCATTATTCATCCTCTCATAACAGTGTCCATTTACCCGACTTCCTGAAGTGAAATGTTTATGTTGTTTTCCTATTTTTAATCTGTTCATTCATAAATGATGAGGCTTCTCATTGGGCTTGCACTGTTGGGGATTCCATGGCACATTGCAGTCTTTTATTATTATTTTTTATCATAACTTCTCTGATGTCAAAGATGACGGTGAAACAGCTTGAGCGAGACGCCGTATCATTTGAATGGGTCCAACGGTAAACTTGTTCACATGTCTCCTCTGGAAGACATCTATAGTGTTGACCTCAGTTGTTCATTTGACAAATGACATAATCAGTCGGGGGGAAGAAAGTGTTCTGGCTCCACACTCACCTCTACGGAATTGGCGTGAAGTGAAAATGAATGTTGGATTTTAGGTTTTTCAACAAAAAAAAACGATAACAATGGTCGAACACAGCCTCTTCATGTCCGACATAAGTAAGGTGTGGGAGAAGGTTTAGAATTATCTTCAACCTACCCTACAAGGCTTTCTGATGGAGCATACTGGCACCTTTATCAGTCCAACACTGCAGTGTGCTGCAGTTTATAGAACACGCAACTATTGGCGATGAGAGAAAATAAGATTAATAAAAAGAACGATGATTCATAAATGTCAATCATGTAATCTTATAAAGGGAATAGTGAATGAGTGAGCGCTGAATTTTTGTGGTGGCAGTTAAACCTTATTTTGTCTAAAGCTGTGTTTTAATTGTCCATGCTGTTTCATTGGGTCAGTAATGGTAGGTTTGCCTGTTGTCATCATATAACATTGTGTGATATCACATAAAGCTGTCTCCACTTCTTCAACTATTTTGGCTGGTCAGTGATCAGTCCTTGGTGACCTATTATTTATTTCAGGTCCATTAAACATTCTGATATATCCCACTTAAAGTCAAAAAGCCAACAAAGTTAGGCAAGGGGCTCTAAGAACTAAAGAAATAAAAACCCCATAAACCAAAACTTAAGGACATCCCTTTTTCCCTCAGAACATTTGGTAAGACTACAGAAACGGCACCTGCCAAAACAAAGAAACACTTAAGCTCTTAAAATCCCATCATGCTCGAGCTCCTCTCTGCAAATGTTGAGACAAATCTGCTTTTGCTTTCTGATTATTTAGACTTGACTATAAACACCTCAAATAAAAGATGGCAGCGATTCTGAAACAGAGCAGTTAACAGCGGATGCTTGATTTGCTCATGCTGCGAAACCCAACGAGTGGCTTGGGCCTGCACAGTCTCGGAGCAAGACAATGTTATTGCATGTATAATGTACGGAGAGGCAAGCTGTCTGACTCGATTTGCTTTAACTGTCAATCTAAGGCATTCACACACGGTTTCATTAAATGCACCCTGGGAAGCCGTACATATAAAACACATACAGTATGGACATGCTTTTGATTTCACAGTGAGTAGAAAATAGTCTCAATAAGAGGGTGGGCCCTTTTTTTGCGGTGCTTGTTTCCCATAGTGAAGCTGTCTGTGACACTGTTATGAAATTGGGTAGAGCATGTTAAGCTGCTATGTGGCCACAGCCGTCAGTGCCATCTATTTGGCCATCATTCATAGTGCTGCTGAAGTTGTTTTGACTCGGTGTATGCGTCTGTGTTGGTATTATTATACTTTGTCATTTTCGTGTGGCAAAATACAGTCAGAATGAAAACCACTGAGAATACATCTCTTTTATGTTTTTATGTTTAAAGAAGATTGTCCTGTCTTTCATTACCCTCTTATGCCATCATGCTGTTTTATGTTGCTGGCGTTTTCCTCAGGCACAGAGAGAAAGATGGCTGTTGTTAGTGAACATTTGGCAGTTATATTTAGAGTCAGCATTTTTGCAATCTGGCAGATGTTAATTGTTAACTCATTATATTCATAGAGTAATAATCAGGATGGCATGTTGGCAATTGTTACGCTTTGTTTCTCTCAAAATGTATTTGCTGTTGAATAATAGAAGTTGAATGGGGTAATTCCTAGGAGACAGGGTTTCTCGGAAATCCTGAATGGACTTATCATTAAAGGAGAAGTAAGTGTATATTTTTGTCATTCTATATTCATACAGAAATACCTTAAACAGTATGCACAGTTCATAACACAGGTCTCCCAGTCATTCAGCCTTGCAGTAATTACCGTATAAAATGTTGAGCATCCTGCTCATTTTATCCAATCAGGAGACAGAGCACTATAAAGAGGCGGGTTTCTGTGCCCGTGAACGATGACTCGCTGCTCTCCATCGCGGCACTATCTGACGAAGACGGCTGTGTGTTCATGTGGTGGTGACGTAGGGACGAGGGAGGGGACTGCTAACTGCTAGTCACTGACAGGAAGTTAGCTAAAAGGACCATATCACTTACTTCTCCTTTAAGTTTTCTGTAAAGTAACCGTTACTTGTGTACTGTAACTTTTACGGTGGTATTCTTTCCAATGCCGCATTAGAACGATACTTTTCTGGGAGCTTTTATTTACCATGTGTATTTTTTGGCATTCAATACAACGTGTTATTGTTCAGTGCGCTGACAGACTCGAAAGATGTACTTTCAGTTTTGCTCTGTTTTGACGCTACATTCACAATATAGCCAATCCAAAATGTCTCTGGGGATAGCAAAACATTTACACGGCTCAAACAACCGCCGTCCTTTGATTGTCTCAGTCTTAGTGTCTTAGTGATGGCAGGGAAAACTCATTGGAGTATAACTTGCAGATGTAATTTCAGTGAAGCTGGAGAAGCCTGTGGACACTGAAGCCAAACCCAGGCTGGAAACCTGTTCCAATCATTACAGTGGTAGTTAATTATACCTCTGACAAGATCATTTGGGGTAATGTTCTGAAACTCAAAATAAGTGACAGGGAAATGTTTTGCATAATCATTGAGCAGACATTCAGAGCGTTGTTTCACATGACCTCCTCTGCAACTAAAGTCACTCAAGACAAAGATCCCTCTTACTCCCTAAAATTCCTACATGTAATTGCACATCTTTTGGTGAACTCCCTTTGATTACCATGTTATGAGTGTGTGTCGATTCAGCCGAATGGTGTGCAATATGAAACAACTTCACCATGGCGATGTCCCTTTATACTGAGGAGTAGAGAGGGCTCTGGGACAGTGTGGATTTATGAGATAACTTGCATCAAATTAATCTTCTTGATAAAAAGTGAAGAGACCTCTCACTTTTTCTTTCACCCTGAGCACCCTTTACAAACAACAACATTCGTGACAAATAAGGTGTGTGTGTGTGTGTGTGTGTGTGTGTGTGTTGTGTGTGTGTGTGTGTGTGTGTGTGTGTGTGTGTGTGTGTGTGTGGTGTGTGTGTGTGGTGTGGTGTTGTGTGTGTGTGTGTGTGTTGTATGTTGTGTATACTTTGATTGAAGTGAAGTTGGGTGTATATTTTAATGTCTTTATCTCACAGAAGACCAGACGAAGGGGATGTGATCAAACCAATGAAAATAGAATAGACATGATGCAGGCAAGAGTCCTAGAGGAAGGTGTGGAAGTGCTATCGGACAAACAGGATACCTGTAGGAGAAATACAAGTAATCAACCCTGCAGCAGTCTCAGGATTTAAGTATTTTAAACTGGGCAACACACTGTATTATTCAAAGTTAACTTACTGTATATGGCTTGCAAAAGAGTGCCTTAATGCCCAATCAACTGATTGTCAACAATGAGAGCATCTACTGTAACATATCAACAGCCATTCATTAACACAACCCCGCTAGTTTATAATGAATCTATTTATACAAAAAAGTATCTATCCATGCATAGTTCATCAAAACCACAAGTTTAGATCATACTTTTGGCTCCAACACTAAGGAAAATGATATAAGAGAATAAAAGGAACTTAGATGGGAGCCCAGTGGACTGCCACAATACTCTAAATCCATTACGTTTGGGATTTTGATGTGAGAGAGAAATCGACAGTGATCAGTGCTCCCACGCTCAGTTATATTGTTCCAAATGATTATAATGACAAATGTCATAAAAAAAGCTCCTCAAATAGCTCCCAAAGCTATTTCTAAAGAATACCGATAAAGGACCCTGGTATTCAAACTACTAAAACACAAAATGTATTACCTGAAAATGTGCTGTAATCTAAAGGGAATGGCTAAGGAGTTGCTGCGATGGCTGCGAGCCCTGAAGCTGTCAATGCAGCTGACAGGAGGCCCAATAAACAAACACGCACTAAACCCTTCAGAGAACATAATTTGTATGTGTTGGAACGTGTTTGTGATTCTTACTGTAATTTCTTCGTTATCATTTTTTCTTGTCAGTTTCCTTTTGGTTTTTAAATTTGCGATGTGAAAAGTGTTTCAACCTCACCAACACACCTATATTTTGCACGTCAGTCTCTATGACTTCCGCCTCCTACACTCTTTTCCAACGGCCTGTATCATGCATTGTAAAATGTAGGTAAATCATGCCTGTTGATACTGTACTTTGCTCCTGCGTCTCATAAAATATCATCTTTTAAGCCGATCCCTTGATAGAAGGTTCAGACATGCCTTCACAGTTCACAGGTGGAAACGATATCTACGATTCCTGAACAATGAATCTAACGTGAAACCATGTTAACACTGTATTGCTTCTGATTTGAAAAGTAGCCATCTTGCTCTCACAAGGGTTGTAGGTATACGAAGCTATGGAGTGAGTCAAACATACTTCAAATAAAGGCTGATGACAGCAGTGGACCCCTATGACGTTTGAATATGTCGGAGGAAGAAAAAAAAGAATTTGCCACCAGTAGGGGAGAAAGGGGGAATGTGAGCCATCGGGTAATGTGAGACACCTCCTGTATCTAGGCAATAGAACACATTTTTGGTCATGTGAGATATATGTATTCAATCCTTTCTCATTTCCCCTTGGCCATGAAAGAGAGGAACTCATGGTGATGTTGTAAGTATGTTTTTTTCACAAAAAATATTTTTTGCGTGTAAAAGTACATTTTCTTGCTGTCAACTTAATCGATTGTTGTGCCAAAGCAAATTGATTCAGGTAGAAAAACTTCTATCATACATGTTGATGAACTACCAACATATGAAACCATGTGATGATGATAACTGAAGATTAGCCTGATTTGCTCAGAGAGGTAGTTTTTTCCTCAAATAGTGGCAGTGGGGTAAAGTGAGACAAATGCTGTGGGGTGAAGTGAGACAGTGTCTGTGCCCTCTTTTAATGAATCCATTATATTTGAGGTAGCAAGGAGACTAGTTTGAATAAGACAAAAGACAATGTGGGCTGGAGGTGGGGGTTGATGGTTGAAGGGGTGTCAGCAAGGGCATGGTTTGGCACGTATGTATGTGGGGGACAGGAGAGTGACCTTTAACATCAATAGACTCTAAGTAATATGTCTTTAGTCAATGAATGATCCCAGTAAAACAAATGCAGAAAATATTAATCAAAGACTCAAAAGATGGAAAATGACAGCTGGGTCTAGTCCTGTGTTCTGAGTCCCAGGCTGTTCTAGCTGGTTCTGATTGTTATTTGCTCGACCCCCAGACACTAGCTGGCTCTAAGGGTCCTGTGTTCTGACCCCCAGACTGTGTTTTAATCTAACTGGTTCTATCTGTCATTTGAATGTTAATTGTTGAATATGAATGATATGGTGTATTTGATCAGAGTTACTTTCAAGTGTTTAGAAAATGTGTTTCTTAATTGACCAAATCCCATGATTCTGTTACTAGTCCGACATTAGTTTTGGAATATTTGGTTTTCAATCTATCTGTCAGGGCTCTAACTGTTACAACATGTGTTGTTATGGTAGTTTCAGAGGGGAAAAAGTAGGTGGATCAGTTCACCCCCTTGATCTCTCTGGTCTGACAACAAGAAAACTTTTTGTCATATTTTCACTGCCTTTTGTCATGAATAAATTCTGCTAGTGCCCTTTTCTAGGAAACATCCTGAATAAATGGGGAATGTGTAAATTTGACTGATAAATATTTTAGCTCCCTTAGAGGGGAGCAAATGTAAAAAGTGTCTCACATTACCCCGTTCTCCCCTACAACGGAGACAAGTGATTGATCAAAGTGTATCACAATTTCTCTAATACTCTATATATGGAGAAAATTTGTTACGTGATTTCAGGGAAAGCAGGACATTTTAAACAGCCTTTCCTTGACTATGTAACAGTACTGAAGGGACCTTCCTGACACCTTGTTGACTTTTTTACTTTTGATTTTTTTCCTTAACATTTACCTATAGTTTAAGCAATGTTTTTGTGTTCACTTTTTCAGTTGTGTGTGTGTTCTGAAAAAATTTAAATAAATAAATAAGGTATTTAAAAAAAATTCTAGCACAATTTCTTTTTTAAATATATATATATTTTTTATCAGCAATGGGACTTCCCTTCAAAGGGCCTTTAGACATATTTTTCTTGATTGTCATTGCAGACAATAACGCCCTTTAACCGCCTGTCCTCATTCCTCTCCTCCCTTATCTTGTTTTCTATCCATGGACCTTGTTTTGAACCTCCTCTCTCAACATTTTTCCTTCTCCCATTTGTTGTTGTATGGTCTCGCTTTAGATTTTTTTGTTGACTTCATCTGGCAATTTCTCTTCTTTTTTCCCCTTCTGCAAATATTAAAAGTAGTCAGTTTTGATTCCTGCAACTCAGCAACAGAACATGCTGTCTGTACAATGGCCTCAAGTGTCCTAAAAAAAACAATTAATGAAAAGTATACAAAAAAGAGAGGTGTTGCATTTCTGTGTATATACTCTTCCATGCATGATTCTGTTACTGTTGAAAGTTTATTTTTTCAGTTTTTCTGTGTTTGTGCACACATATGTTTGTGAGTATGCATTACGCCACTGACGTATCCTGTTTCATGCGTGAGGTCAGGTTATCCTGCTATGCAATCAGGACGAGCAGATGTAACGGGAATACAGCTCACACTGGCCAAGTGGAGGGGGGAGAGTGGTACCCAAGAATAAAGAGGATGATGGGAACAGTGTGTGTCTGTGTGTGTGTGTGTGTGTGTGTGTGTGTGTGTGTGTGTGTGTGTGTGTGTGTGTGTGTGTGTGTGTGTGTGTGTGTGTGTGTGTGTGTGGGGTGTGTGTGTGTGTGTGTGTGTGTGTGTGTGTGTGTGTGTGTGTGTGTGGTGTGTGTGTGTGTGTGTGTGTGTGTGTGTTTCCGTGTAACATGCCATAACCTGATATTGATATTGTACTTAATAGCTGGTCTGGATCATTAATATAAGGCTGAAAAAAAAGCATGGCGGTCAGTTTGTCTGGTTCTCAATAATAAAGACAGCAGAATTCATTATGCTTTTTTAATTTTGTATATTGTAGTTTTTTTAGTAAAGAAATTCCATGAAAAAACAACAACAACAATCTTTTGCTCCTACTGACAGGTATTGCCTGGTTAGTCAAAACCTTATTCCTGTGCCATTACTTGATTGTTTACCAATGGCTATCTATCAACAAGAGCCTACAGCCATGCTAATAACTGGCTGCCCTTTGGCGCAGTTATATTTGAGCTACATGTTTTTTAACATTATTATCGAGATATTATAGATAGGGATGCACCGATCCACTATTTTTAGTTCCGATCCGATTCCGATATATGGGTTTTGATTATCGGCCGATACCGATATTGTCCGATACGATATCATAATTGTTAAACATTTTTTTGATGTTACGTGTAAGGCTAGGAAGGCTTAAGCAAGTCTAATTTAAAAGAGCACGAAATATACACAAATGCATATAGGTTTATCTTAAAGGCAAGACTATGCAATATTTTAATGAAAATATATATTATAGAGTCACACAAAAATAATCCTTCTCAATGATCAGTTCTGCCCTCTCTCTCTGGCTGAATTTTACATAGTATAATTTGTCACAGTGCAGAAGCCTCTCCACTTCCTTGACTCAGGTTAGGCTTTGGTTAACTCACTGACTAACAAACTGATATGTACTGTTTGTCAATAAGTGGTGTCCTCTATCCCTCCACCGGCTCGTTGGCTCTCTAATAGTTAATTTTTTTTTCTTCTTTTTTTTTTAATATATATCGGAGCTGTCAGTCTGATATTCGATACGCAGATTTCGGCCCTATCGGACCCGATACCGATACTGGATCGGATCGGCCCCATCCCTAATCATAGAGATTGATTTAGCATGAGCAATTTCTTAGCATGATACCATTCCCACAATGACGATGCTGATGCAAAGCATGAAAAGTTTGCTTTAAAAAAAAAATGCCCTAAAACGTAAGGCTCATTGGAATGCTTTAAATGCAACGTCATAATCATAGAGTTAAAGTTGAATAAACCGTGTCTGGAAATAGCTGGCTACTTACTGCTTTTTGTAATCCCTGTGTCAGGGTCACATGGAGGCCTAGCTGAATAGGGTGTCAGAGGATTATTACATCACTATGATCATGGTAAACAATGTCTGGACTGTTATTTGCATTTTTTTCACTAATAAGTCCATAGCTCAGACACGTATACAGACTGGATTCTCATCATATGAGCACAACGTTGAGGATACATGAATGGATTTGAATAAAACCTTTGTTTAGGAGTTCAAAAAATGTCCTCAAGAAAGTCAAAAGTCAAAGATAATGGTATAAGCAGCACAACAGTTTTCCCCAGAAACTGGCTCCCAGTAAATGACTGCAGCCACAGTAACTGATCCTTGCCTGAGTGCATTTTCCGCACAGTGATGGTGAGGCCTTTTTCTTGAGAATGCACTGGTGTCAGAGAGAGTCCTCTAGGAATTATCTATTCTCTCTCATCTAATGTCTATGTAAAAACTGTTACCGTAACATCTTGTCTTCTCACATTCTAAACATGCTGGACATATATGATGCACACATGAACAGGAAAGCACAATTTCCAATGTAATCCAAGACAACACCATACGATTTATTCTCCCAGGGGGAAATTCCATTTACAAAGCTCTGACTCTCTTAAACATTTACAAACACTGGGCTGCATCAACCTTCTCTCTCTCTCTCTCTCTCTCTCTCTCTCTCTCTCTCTCTCTCTCTCTCTCTCTCTCTCTCTCTCTCTTCTCTCTCTCTTTTTCTTCTATCTCTCTCTCACTCTCTCTCCTCCTTGGTCTCTTTCTATTTCAAGCTTTTAGATCCCATGGCAGCGATGTTTAGTGGTCGGGGCCGTGCACAAATAAATAAATAAATGTTTAAGTATCCATTTCAATTGCACCCAGTGAGGATGACATCTCTGAAAAGCTCCCTCGCCTCCAAACCATTAGATATCAGCAATGGTTCCTTTCCTGGATACAAGACAGAAGGGCAGTGCAGCTTTACAGGCATGCTGACGCATAATACACAAGGGCCAGAAAAAGTTATATTGACCTTCAGGACGCGATGAGTCAGGTGATAAGGCATGACTTATCATGGGTGGATATCAGAGAAGAGAAATTCTTCTGTCAAGGAGCACTCGACAGCATGGGATTCATTTCACTTCTTAGGCACTGGGTGTTACCTCATCACAGCTTCCTTGTCCTTACCGTGTCATCTCCTCAGCTCCCTGAATTGAGTTACCGTGGTAAAAAATCTGCTGTCGGGGGAAATTGGGAGACATTGGAGCCTCCTGTCTAAACAAACCAATACCTCGGTGTTGTCAGGTTTGGTTTGCGAAACCCCAGCTACTAAACCAAGAAACTATTCAGCGCAGCTTTCACTCATTACTAGCCCCCGCTGCATTACATCTTTGCGGGTCATGCAGATGTGGGAGGCCCTTCAAAGTCCATCTGCACTAATAGCGTGCCGCAAACATATGTTCCCCGTCAGTCAAAAGACAGGGTCCAAGAGTCTCGTCTGCGGACTCGAAGACAGCTCCAGCACCTGATGTTCAAGCCCAAGGCAGTCAACAGAATATAATAATCCGATAATAGCCAACGTGCATTAAGAGTTATTATGCATGGACAGGCAAAAGAATCACTGGATGATCAAAAGAAAAAGGCAGCCAACAGAGTGGGGAAACAGAAAAATAATAACTTCTGGCGCAGTATATTTCCTTCCTTCTGATGTTTTTGTTTCGTAGCTGGCTGATATATTATGGTAGCAATAAAGTATTTTATAACTTTAAATTATCAATGTAATTCCTCTCTTTGCAACCGGAGGTCTATCCTGGGCCCATATGCATACAATAGCGGCTGCCTGAATCAGTGATTTTACATTTAAGGATAATTGCAATGCATAAATTAGCCCACAAACAGTTTATTATATTGAGTTATGATAAATGTGAGTAAGACCCAAACCCATATACAGACTGGGAGAAGACAGGCTTATGGTGAGAAACAAGAATGTTGAGAAATGACTGAGATAAGCAAGGCCAGCATGTTTTATGTTGATTTCAGCTTTTAGGAGCTTCGACCAGTGAATTACACCTTTGACTAGTGTTGTAGTCGAGACCACCTACACCGAGACCAAGTCATTACCAAGACTAAGACAAGACCGAGAAGTTGAGATCGCTTTTTCTGTTTTACAGTGAGTAAGTTATTTATTTGAGAAGTAACCAAGCGTCGGGCTCCTTTTAATATTGTTGGGGCTTTATTTTGACCAGGCATAGGGCTGTGTCAAAAATCTTTCTTTATGAGATCCAGAAAATCAGGCTAATCAACAGTTGACAAGAAACATATTTTGGTGGTTTGGAGTACAGCGAGGAGTGTGGTCTGTTTTGATTATCATACCGCCCCTGTAGAACGACAGCTGAGTATAGTCACAACTGATGCTAGTGTGAATCAGGTATTGCTTTTGCACATTTAGAGAGAGTCACAATAAAGAAATCTATTACAAGTTTTTTTTTTTTATGTTTCAGAGCCAATGCTCACACCGATTGCCGCTCAACTTAACGGATTGGAGAGCACTCTCAGAATCTGGAGTGCACATTCAGAATCAAGCATACCTCGTTTTATGATGCATGTTCATTTTTTTCGTGGTGTTTTATTCTCATCAAGAAACCATCTCAGCTGCAACAACTATGCTGACAAATATGCATTTTGGCAACGAGTCCGTAAAACAATCACAATCAATTTGTTTGGACAGAAGAGAAATCAACTGACCCATTTGTTCCCAGCGGGCTACACAGACTTACATTATTTGGGATGATGAATTACTTTGGTAATTTTTTACAAGAAGACATGACTTGGCACTCTGCAATCTGCCACACAAATATAATCAAAAATCTCCACTATTGCCAGAAATATAAATATCATCTTCCATACTGGGCGCTAAATAAGTTAATTTGTTTTATCGGAAGAATGTCATTTGGCCAAGCCCTTAAATCACCTTTGTGTGTGCAAACAATGAGAAACACAGATCACACTTTCAGGAACAATCGGTGCTTCAATGCAGATGTGCACTGATTACGGATACATGATAAAATGTATTTTTCTTTCTTTTATTTCTAGTCAATGGAAGAGGAAGATATTGTGCTGTAGTAGGAATTGTCACGTCTAGACCTGATAGATATAAAGATAGATTTGAATAGGTAGATACGTTTAGGTTTTTTAACTTTTACACTTAATGTACCAGATTTGAAGACATCTCCAACAAACTCCTTCATCGCTGTATGTTGAAGAACATAATCATCACCTTCATGTAACTAATGCAGAAAACCAGGCTTTGAATCCTAGTGAGTACATTAAGCTAACACACAAGGCTGGACCAAATTACTCAACATCCCTTGATAATAGCATGGTGGGAAACTGAGTGTGTCTGTGTGTTCAAAAGAAAGAGAGAGAGAGAGGGGGAGTGTGGGAGAGAGAGTCTTGTTTCTTGTGTACAAAATATGGAATTTAGCTTGTGCAATGGTGTAACTTTAACAGTCTTGCCAATAAAACAGATTTAAATTGAATAGAGAAAGAGAGTATTAGACTTCACTTGATGTATGTTAGATCTGTGCTGTTTTTTGTCAAGATACTTCTTGCAACAATTTGCCATGCTGTCTTCCAAACAGGAGTCAATTTATTGCTTTGAATCAAATCAAGCTACACCATCGGATCTTGACCTGAGTTGAGATTTACACACACCACGGGACTAAGGTAAAATAAGATCACTCGTCAATGTAAAAATAAAATGGGGAAAAAAATCTGCCTCGACACAAATAATGGAAGCACATGTAGTGTATGTGTGTGGGTCTCATCTGAACAGATTTCTTTACAGATAAAAAAACATAAAAAATTATGTTTTTTGCCCCCTCATTGCGGAAAAGAACCGGTCACAATCAGGCCTAATAAGGCAAATGGATCGGAGCCAGCTTCCACTTGTAACAGGGTATAAGGGTCTACAGCAGAAATGTTAGCTATCATGTAGAATCTCCAAATTATTATTTTCTAAATACAACCTAGAAGTAAGCAACTCCCTCACCCATACAGATAATTTAGTGACTGAACTTATAGAGCATGTGTTAAAATGAAAAAAAATTGTTGCTTGCTGGTAAAATAACGGCAAATGTAATGTGTGTGATTTCAACTTCAGCTGCCAATATCCCAGGGTACAGGCCCCTAAGAGGCTTTTTCCACAAACTGCTTAAAGATGGATATACACTTGGGGGGAATCAGGTGGCTTAAGCTGTCTTGAATGCCTTTTGGATACTGTACAGCCACCAATGTTACATGAAGTGACTCAGTGTAACTGGGGTGTCAAGTATGCAATGGTGTTCATTCACTAAAACTTACAATTCCAGTAGTTTTATGTATGTAGTTTTCTGTGCTTGCTGAAATGATTTTATTAAAGCTATAGTGTGTAACTTCTGTCATCCCCATGAGGAATTCATGGATTTTATACCTTCTGCTGTACGTCCAGGTTTTATCTTCGAAGTAGACTTAGCAACTGAAACATTTCGTGGATGCTTTTTGGGATTTTACGAGCTTTTGCGCCAGTGTCAGTGGATGACACAAGCTTGTAAACGCTGCCATACTGCGAAATACAGAAAGAGTTGTGTTGAGCTGATAGGCTTAATCAACTTTGTGTCGACTCGTTTGGCACAAAGTTAATTGTGATGTTCATGTACAGAAAAAAAGTTACTCTCTATAGCTTTAAGTCCTGTATCATTTTATCACATCATCAAATATGTGCTTTCAACTACATTCAAATCTTTGTATCTGGTTTGTATGTATTTTCTCTCCGATTGATCTAAATGGAGATGTCACTTTTTCTCTATTTTTAACATTCACCAAATAAGCATAGTTTTTGTTTTTCGAGGCATGGTGAACAGACTTTCAGTGTCATGCCCCAAAACATATTATCATTTATGGGTTGTGTGACAAATTACATAAGTCAATAGAGAAAAATGTATTAAGTCCCTAATATTACTCCGTATACATCCTGTGATATTCCAACCAGGGATAAGCTATAGTTCATGCTTTTGATGCCTGGCTGAAACACTGTGTAAAAACAGTGCATTCACTTGTCATCCCAGCAAGTGTCTGACATACTAATTGACAAATCAATTCTGAGCCCCAAACTCCTTGTCCAGATCTAAAAAAATGTGAAATCCATCGAAAGCACAAAGTGTCATTCCTAAGCGGTGAGCTAGTCCACTCCGATGCATGAGGAAATGATAGTTTCCATGTTGCACTTAAACAATGTATCAATCTCAAGTTACTGTGAAAAGCACAGATTCAAATGTTGCATGTGTGTTTTGCTGTGTTTTGCTTGCTTCCATCTAGACCTGAAATGCCCCTCCCAATCGCACTGAGCATGTGTTGTTCTAGTTGCAGTAAGTGAGGAGTGCAAGGTTGACAGCCAGATGAAGATTGCACAAGCTGTGCAGACCACAGTCCAGTCACCATCAACCCTGAGCTATACTGATGCAACAGTCTGGGTTAGAATTGGTCTGAAGATACAAAGTTTTAAAGTACGTTTACTTTCACCGATCTGTGACCCCAACCTTTTATCACACACTAATGTATCTTGTATGAAAAGAAGACAGCTGTCTTCGTCAGATAGTGCCGCGATGGAGAGCAGCGAGTCATCGCTCACGGGCACATATACCCGCCACTTTGTGTTGCTCTGTCTCCTGAGTCCTGATTGGATTAAAGGTGCTGTAAGCGGAATGGTTCTTTTAGATAACTTCCTGTCAGTTACTGCAGTTAGCAGTCCCCTCGCTCGTCCCTACGTCACCACATTAATGCACTGCGGTCCTCAAGCAGCGTGTTATCTAGCATCATCTCAGATCCATAAGTGTGATAAAACATGATAAAAACCATCAAAACAGACATTGGGAAGGATTTTTACCTGCTCCGCCATTGTAGGTCCATTAACATTGACCCATCTGTCGCTCTGGCGTGCACCGGCAGTGAGACCATGAGTGAGACGGGTGTCGGTTTGTGGCATTCTCTCTTGTGATTGGATAAACATTTCGGGATCCTCCAATACGTTAATTTGCCGATAGCATGCAGAGCAGCTGACTGAGAGATCGGCTTTATGAAATGCGCACATTATGTAAGTGATCACTATATGAATAAAGAGCGATTTAACACTTATATTAACATAAATAAACCGCTTACTTCACCTTTAAACGAGCGGGATACTCAAAATTGGATCTGGCAATTACTGCAAAACTGAATGAGACCTGTGTTGTGAACTGTGTAAGTGATACATCTGTATGAATATAGAGTGATGTAACATGTATATTAACAAAAAATATCACTTACTTCTCCTTTAACTATTTTGTGTAAAGGCAGTAATAATAAATATTTTCTACACTGAACAAAAATATTAAAGCTTTTGTTTTTTGATCAAAACTGTGTGTTTAAGTAGTCCACACATCCACATCCTTGACCTGCCACCTCTTGCCATATAAAAAAAAAAGATTGATCATTTACACATAATTCTCTTCACTATCACACTCAGACATGGACAATATTTGCCCAGGCACACCCACACAGAGCAGATAGCATTGCTGAAAAGAAATCATTTTTCTAAGCTTTACTTATCTGTAGAGATTTGCTACTTCTGGCAGTTTCTCCTCTTTCCAGCATTAGTATCGTTCTGGTGCTAAGTGTTTTCACATTGCCTCTATTCTACAACGTTGGATGGGGAACACATTTTCTTGTTTGGCCAAGATGTGCCGAAACCCTCAACCAAAAACCTTTATTTCGTCATCCAAGACACAGACTCATTTTTCATGTTGACAGCAATGATCACATGACACTTTGAAGTTTATTTAATACCAAGAAAATGGTTTGTGGACACTGACGACCACGGTGTTATTGTTCAAGTGGAAGAAGCCAATTTCGTGTGAAGTACACTCTTGTTTGCAGGTGCATTTTCAAAGTCGTGCAGAACATGTTGACCTGTAATATTGTTTTACTATTTTTTTTTATCTAATATGAAGGACGGTCAAAAACACCACCTAAATGATGCCTCATTACAACTCCTTGACTCCAACTTATTATCTTTCTTCGAGATTTCGATCGAGCATGGCTTGTAAAGAGAACTAATCAGCAAAACATAATTGAAAACTCCTGTGTGGAAGCACAAGCAATATTATCAATGTGTTAAATTTATGTATGTTTTACTGTATATCAATGCTCACCAAACACATGTACCATAAAAAATTAAACAATTAATCTTCTGTGCCCATAATGCACGGCACATTGTATCTTTCTCTGGCTGGCTGGCAGACTCCCAGTTTGTGTGAATGTTGCAAACATGAGGTTGGCTGACATTCACTAAGTCGATATACTGTTGTCTCATGGCCCATTCATTCATTGTGCTTAGCCCCAACACACAGTCATCCTGCATGTTCCTCCTCCAACAGCTGCCTGCAATTTACCACCGTCCACCTACTGAACCTCCTCAAACATGAATGTGTGGTTTAAGGAAATGTGTTTGTGTGTTCAAGTTAGGAACTCCATTGATTCCCCCCCACCCCCCATCTGTTTACAAGTGTCGGGGAGCAAACTGGCTTTGATAAGACGTTTTATAAAGCCAGAGGGAGCTGCCTTAAATCTGATATATTGCCATGAAGCGGAGTTGTCAGCTTCAGACAGGGCTGATGATTACAAGTTTGCAAATTGAAGGCTTACCAGTTGCCTCTGTAGCCCACTCCTCATCTCTGTACATTAGCAGCTACTAGCAGAACACATGCAGTAAAGTAGGCTAGACCCTGGGTTTTGACAAGGAAGAAAACATGAAATAAAAGAGAAAATTACTTTTATTCTGCAGCAATGAATTTTGGGGTTGCATCCAATTGAATGATAGCCTGGCACCGCCCGCCTACTACTTCCGCTCAATTTTCATTTCCCTTCAGTAGTCAGTCTGGGTGTGCGGTATATTCTTAGGTTTTCTCCAGACAGATTTCTGCCGGTCCAATCAGCGAACAGAAGGAGTGGTTCAGAAGCCGGCGCATGACATGGTTGGTTGGCAGATCCAGAGTGGCACTGGGTAGATCCAATAGTTTTAAACTTCAACAGACACCCGCCTTCAAGTGAGTTAACGTTTGTCAATTGAGCGATTCCAGACCTTCTGTACAAATGAAATGAAGTACGATGGTCTGGTAGAACCAGGCTAATTGAATGATACAGAATACAATAAATGAATTAAATTACAAGGGTAGAGTTGTAATATAACGAGAATAAATATGTAATTTTTACGAGAATTTTTTTTCGTAATATTAGCTATTACCAACATTAATTATTTATTTCACAGGAAAAAATAGAGGTATTTTTTACAAAATGGAGAGCCTAAGCAGATACTAACATGTAATCCAGAGTACAACTGGTATTATATCTCTAAAATCTGATTTTCTACAACAATAGTCCTCTTTAAAATAAAACACTCAGTCTAAAAGTAGGACCTTGTTCTAGTAAAATCAGGACTTGCAGCTGTATCTATAAGCTTTCATTCATCCTAGGTGCAACAACAGTCTATATTCACTATGTGCAAACTGATTGAATTGAATTGACTGTGCACAACGGTTGCACAACGTACAACCTGCACTCAGCTCAGGTTAGAACCAGTGAAGGCCAACCATCTGCTGAAAATATTAGAGGAGAGCGAGAGATAAAGAATGCTCCAAAAGATAAAAATGAAGAACTAATGAAAAAACAAGAATCTAGAGCATTGGGAGGCACAAAGTTTCTATTTTATCTCTAGGGAGGATTTTTCTTTTCTTCTAACCAGAAACACATGGGGAGAAAAGTCATGCAGGGATAGAAGCAGGGCAGCGATAAGTCATTTTTGGACGTTGGTAGATATTGTATATTTCATGGAAGAAGAAAAACCAGTTCCAAGATGGGCCTTTACCACGGATCATGCTCAATTTTCAACACATATTCTTTTCAGCGCATGCAAGAACATGTTTACATAATGTATAATGTATTGTTTCTGTAGCCCGGGAGCTACCACCGGTGTCAGTATATATGACCTTCACCAATGGAAATATGCTCAACATCCTTGATTACAGATGTGGGCTTCCTTTGCAGTGGCCAACAACAGGGAAGTTGTGAAAGTGACCTCGAATGACGCCTTGTGAGGAAGTTCAAATGTTCAACTTGGAACACGGAATTCAGGAAGAAAGAGGCACGTTCACGGGACCACATCCCCCTGCAAAGGATTCATTAAAGTGCTTTTTCACAGGAGAGAATATCACCCAGGGTTCAGGAGAGGAAAGGAGAAGGAGACAAGTCAGCCTGTTGAAACCAGTGACCATGAGTGAGGTTTACCGCGTGTGGTTTACTTTTTTTTTAGTTTTTCTAATCATGTGAACATGACTCATTGACTTACACATTATGGGACAACATATTTTATTATCACATGTGACTGTGTCAAAGTTTAGAAAAGGTTGTACAACTGCGAGAGAATTCAGACCCGGGGTTAAATGGGTTGATACCACAAGTAACCTCTTCATTTAAGACAAGATGAGGATAATGCAGCAGAAATCTTAAACTGTCTGAAGTCGCCTGCTTTGCTGGGTATTAAAGAATTCTAACTATTATGTAAAAAATCAACCTTCCATTGTCTTCACTGGCCATTTTAACCTGTTCATACATGCACCACACATGGCACTTCTTTCTTTTCTTATCTATATGGAAAGATTGCAAGAGTCGCATCCGCCCAAAGTGCTGGCCAAATGTTGGTTTATTGTCACAGGACTGGAGGCATGAGAGACAGAGGGAGATATGACCAACACTGGCACTGCAGCCATTGCAGAATGACGCCCCCTGCTGAAACCCATGCCTTTCGTTCCAGAATAGTTCAGTGAATTCCAAAAATATGGATTTTTTTTAGATATGTTTGCAGAATATTTGATAAATGCTTGAATATTTGCAGTTTACATATGATACACACACACACACACACACACAACACAACACACACACACACACACACACACCACACACACACACACACACACAAACACACACACACACACACACATACACACACAACACACAACACAACACACACACACACACATATACATTCATATATACTGTATACATTTAGAGTAAAATAATAATTTAGAGTGAAACACAGTTCTAATGTGTATCTGTGCATTTAATTCGAGGATATTGCAAGTTTTACAAGTGTCCCATCTCACGATGGGTTTAATGGTTGCATTCCAGCTCAGAGCTTAATGTTAAGGACACACTTAATTGTGTTAGTACAGGAAAAATGTATGTAGGTTTGCTGTCCATACAAAGCTAATAATACCTATCTTACCTATGACTTCACCATTCTTTAAAAAAACACAAGGCTGTTTAATGTTATCTGATATCTACACCTACAACAGTTCTATCCCTCTCTGATCTACCAGAAGTCCATATGAATCATCCTGGGTGTGTGATTCACCATGCAGGGAAACCAGATAGCGTCCACTCTTTGATTAAAAAAACAAACAAAACAAAACAAAAACAAAAAAAAAACTCCGTGTTCTGAAAAGGAAAACCTAACGTTATACCGGAAGACACTTCCTGAGAAAATACATGATGATGAGCATCGCCTGTTCTGAGCAGAGGAGCTGGGTGACAGTGCGCGCTGTCCTTTCAGCACCAAGCTTTTTCTGGCACGGACACATGAGTTACCTTGCGCTTATGGTGGAAACACCAACGTTATTATAACAATAATCATAAGAATTCAACAAGAAAATATATAGCTGGGTTATTGCAGGATCTAGAGCGTTTTTTTCTTTTTCGTTTTAAATTCACGTTTTGAAGATACTTTGTGTTAGTTTGTTTCACCTGTTGCGCGGGCATTACATTTATAACTTTATAACATACGTGTGAAACAGGCATATTCCCCTCACTGTGCTATATAATAAAGTAAACTACTCAAACCTCACTGGTCAGTCGGATCGGAGGAGGGGGGTGCGTGGGAGCCAATTAAACGCCAAGAAAGTTGTACCAACCATAGCAGAACAAACTAATCTCCAATGAAGAGAGCCCCTTTGCAACCCTCATTTATGTTGTGTGTGGGTGTGTTGTCGGTGACTCTGATCAGAATCTGTAATGCAATAAGATTTTAAACCCGTATGATAGGCTACATTCATTTGGTAGTCATCCTTAAACGGCGCGCGCTTGTGTTTCAATCAATTCCCAAGGGGCGGGATGTAAAGTGTGTGCAGTCAGTGCACTGCGCTAAGAGAATCACAAGGAAACTATGGGAGTATTTCCACTAAGCTGTCGGCTTCTGCGACGTGAAACGGGCACTTGAACATTTCTGTGGAAGTATTAGTGGGAGAAAAGCGCTTCCTGTAACTTACGTATCCAGCTCCACAGATAAATGGAGTAACGGAAAAGGAGGGGAGGGGGGAGGCGAGCGCAGACAACTTCACACACGGCCGTTCAAATGATGGTCAGTCAACTCAAGTGGACTTCATGGATCAGGAGTGCCTATAATGCGTCGTCTTATCATCACCACGACGTGACGGACTAAATCCACAAGGGACAGGTCACCGCGTCTGCGGGACAGAATAAAAAGTCAGCCTCGCTCCAGCGGCGACTGATCTACTACTTTGAGCCGAAGACGCACAGGGGACTTGTGGGAGCACCGGATCCTTTCCTTTGGCCGTTGGCGCACTCTCTTTAACAGTCCACCGGTGTTCAGAGGATGACCACAGATGCTCGGCAAATACTCATATGACTTCAAGAAGCTGTTTTTCCCCTATAGAAGAGCAGACATTCAGGGGGACACACGTTTGGGACCGGAGGCAAGCAGCAGGAACGTAAAGCTGCGCACGGTTCTTTATTTCTAGGCTAGGATTTAAATGTGTTGGACACACGGGACGTAATCATAAACTACATTGTTGGAAAAAAGGCTTATTAGACCATAAGGTAATGACACTTTTATTATCCCATCACTTTTGTTGTTGTTTTCTAAGTTTTAAGCTCTTGCAGTGTGATCATTTGTGTGCATGTGGGTTTTTATTCTCAGCCCTCTCTCTTCTAAACTTGATCTCATTGAGATTTCCCGAATAAATAAACAAAGCAAAGCCACAATGCACACAGGCACGCTATCAATAAACCTGTAGGCCTATATAACCCGATTCATGGTCATACAGGCTTCCAGTGAGTGGCCTCCGAATTGCTTTAAAAAAAACTGGCTTAACTATGGAAAACTTTGGTATTATCAAGAATGTGATGCGGATGTGTGATTGATATGCACGCCGACATGTATTTGTCAATGTATGACATAAAGGTGTCAAAATAGTCGAATTTCATAATGTTTGTGAAGCAAAATCGCAATAAATATATTTGGACAGTTTTGTGGCCCACAGTCAAAGTCCAGTCCGTCAGTCAGCATTTTACAATAGGGATTCAACATGTTCACAGCGGGTGATGGGGCTCTGCCTCATATAACGGTAAATTATCTGAAACACTTGCATCTGACATTCATTGTCGTCCTTCTCCTCCACAGGTGTCCTCTTAAACGATTTCTTTTTTTGGTCCTCCAGAGGGATTGGAGAAGGATTTTACTTTGTATTACTTTTTTTTCCTTCCATTCTACTGGAACTATGAGCGGACTGCGCAAGCACTTCACTATCTGTCTGGTGCTACTGATGTGCACGCTGACCGGCCACTGCAGCGAGAGCGCGCCTTCGCCGGCCCCGGCTGCGGGCGCTGCCGTAACGGGCAGGGACGCGCACCAGAACTTGAGGCGGATAGTGGAGATCGTGAAACACGTGGAGGAGAGCCGGGGCCGCCAAAGCGCGCAACAGACCCAAGCCCCGTCAACATCACGCGCCAGGGGCTCTCCCGTGGAACCAAAGGATTTACGCAACTTGAATACAGACAGAGGGGATCAGGTTGTCGGTGAGTGGGTTATATGGCTTGTTGTCGGTCTGGGCGTGATCCTTTGTGTAGGATCTCCAGAGGATCTAATGAAGGATGTTGCCTATGCTGGAATATGTCAAGTATTCATATGTGCAGAGTCACTGTAGACTGATGGAACTAACACGAGATCTAGTCAAAAGGGTTGTTGCACCCAAATGTCTCCAATCATCCTTAGAATGTTGTCTGTAGCCTCCCCTCTGGTATCTAGCCATGCAGATATGTGGTAAGAGGCGGAAATCTCAAATATTTCAAAACCTAAACCAAAAGTATCAGCAGGGCTAGATACAGGCAGAGGTAAGTGAGTTCTATTTTCTTATATTTATTGTCGATGTCTCACCATGGGATGCCATAGTGATACTGAGACATCTCACTCTTACTCAGAGAACCGGGGTAATGCACATAACCCAAAGTGTTTAAATTGATTTTTTATTAATATTTGGGTGTATTGAAGAAATGAAAGCTTACTCAGGTTTTGATTTATGAAAATTGCCCTTAATTTAAAAAAATGCAAGCGTGTGCCATATGAGGCAGCTATAGCTTCAAACTGTCAACCTGACACTGCTTTCCCATTTCTCTCTCTCTCTCCACAGCCGTATTCCCCAGAGATCTCAGAAAGAAGGAGAAATTCCTCAAGCATATAACAGGTGAGTCTCCATTGCAGCGTTTCAGATGGTCGGAGAGGCGTTTTTTTTTATGAAATAGACACAGCGTTAGGTTGTTGGAGGACGGATTGGCTGAGGCAATCTCGAGCATACAAGGCAAAATCTAGTGATATATTGGCTGTAAAAACTCATGTACGTGCAGGTAGCTGTGGGGCCTGGAGATGTTCTCACTGGCCGTGGCTATCTTCTCCCTTGCAGGTCCACTCTACTTCAGTCCCAAGTGCAGGAAGCATGTGTACAGGCTCTACCACCACACCAGAGACTGCACCATACCTGCATGTAAGTAGCAACTAACACTGGCCTAACTCTATGCACCAACGAGGGATGACTCCTTTTGACAGTCCAATGTCAACTACGTTGTGTGAAACAAAAACACATCCATTCATGCACATGTCTTTTTCTGTTCTCAGACTTCAAAAGATGTGCACGGCTCCTCACACGACTAGCCGGCAGCCCGCAGTGCACAGGGGGATAGCACATGAAAGGTAATGTTATTATTAGCCACCTCTAGCTTGATCATAAATGTTTTGGGCTGTTTAAAGAGGTGATGATGTGTACACACTCACAGGGCATCCGGTCAAAGGCTGGGTGTGTAACACTTTTGAGAAATAAATAATAGAATTTAGATGAAGCCACAGCATATGATACTACTTTGTGATTAATGCAGGCGAATGCAGGAAATTATTCTAGTTTGGAGGGAGCGTTCAGATCATCTACCCAGTAAAAGTAATCAATACTACCCTGTAAAAGTAAAAGAACAGAAGTATCATTAACAAAGCACATGATGCACAAAGTGTATTTGTTACCACAGAAGTAATGGACTAATATTTATGACAATACGTAATGTTAACTTGTTAACAGAGTATTGCTACCGGGGTAAAAGATCTCAATATTTCGTCTCAGTATTTTTTTCCACCGCTGAGTGAAAAATTAAAAGAGATTCCTGCTCAAGTATGACCATGTTTTTTCTGTTTTGAAAACACAGAGACGGTTGTTCGCAGCTGATCTGTGTCAAATCAAGTTGTTTCCTCATTTATTGTTCGTGATTCTTTTTTGGAGAGGAGTAGAATTTGTGATGCGCTGCCAAGTTGGAGACGGCACTGAAATTCCACTTCCTCTTCATTGCAGGTTGAAGCCAAACACAAGTTCTGCAGAAGAAGAAAAAAAAACTTGGCTGAAAAAAAGAGAGAAAAGTGCCTTGGAGAGCAAGAGGGAAGCCTGAAAATACTCTGACCAGCCCCAACTGATATTAGGCACAGCATTGCCCTTCGGTGAGGTCTGTTCTTATGAGGCGTGGATTACTGCCACCACCAACACCACCGCCACCGCCACCCACCCTGCCCCAACCCCCTCACCCCAACTCTGGCTGGGCCTCCATGGTTGGCTGTCACCGAAGAGGGAGAGCAACCAGGCAACAAAATCAGACCAAGATGGTGAAAAACTGTAGAGTGCAGAAAAGAAACAAGTGGCTGAGAAGAGAAACAAACGTGGCCTTTTTTTTTCCTGCTGGCATCCAAAAAGATGTTGCTTAAACAGAAAAAGGGATTGCATATTTCTATTTTTTGTTCGTTTCTTTAAGAGAAGAGCAAAAATCCAAATGTACTGTTATTTTTTTGAGCGTGACTTGCTTCCTGCGATTGCTCTGTACGAGTGTTTTGGGTTGAGCCCATCCTTTCTGCTGCACTACCCCAATACGCACACACACACACACACACACACACACACACACACACACACACACACACACACACACACACACACACACACACACACACACACACACACACACACAAAGCTGTCACAGACCACTCCCTGGCTGGCAGTTATGACATCGTTTTACGCCACTCCATCCAGGTCACACTGAGCAGAACTGTGATTAAATTATTCATTGCATGAACGTTTCTCTGCGTGTTGGCGGAGACATGTTTAGAAGAAAACAAAACAAAGGGGGGGCGTTTGTAACAGCCACAGCCCTCCTGTGGATCTTGGAAGCGAGTGGTAAAGTCTATATTTATATGTTTGAGTTGTCACAAGGTTCCACTGTACACACGACACGCCATGACCACGTAAAAAAACAACAGGAATGTGTACATATGTAAAGCAAAGCATAAGAGGATACCACCTGTCTATCGTAAATTAAAGTGACTGACATTTATCAAATGGCTGATAAACACAAACACACACATGTAGATGTAAATATATATATGAAAAATTAAATATATTTAAAATAAATTATAAGATTGTTACAAATACAAATGGTCTTTTGTTGTCTCGTGTAGTATTTTTCTCTTACATGCCCCCGTCTTGAAAGGTGGAATGCTCCCTAAATGACCACATGACTGGATCCAGTGCTGCCACTACAGAGTTGGTGAACTTCCCCCTCTGTTGCAGTCCTTGTTTGAAACAGAGGTTATAGCAAAAATTATAGGGGAGAGTGGGGTGAGTTGTGCCAGAGGGGAAGTTTTGCCACCCCTTGTTTCTAGAAAACCATAGAAGAAATTGGAAATGTGACCACATATTCAAGAAGAGCCATCCATTTGACTCATCCTGTAAAGAAGGGAGAAACATGGAATAAGATATAAGCACATTTAAGCTCAAAAAACAGTTTTTTGCCTTCATGATCAAGGTTTTTTGATTATTGTGTCTGAACAAGTATAGACACGTTTGAAAACATTTGACACGTGTTTTAGTGCTTTAGTATGCTACACTTTGTGTCTATATAGTTAGCACAATGTCATCCCTAAACTGCTGCATCATGCTTATTATCCAAAATTCTGGGGTTTTGCCAGAGGGCCTGGGGGTGAGTTTAATAAGTAAGTAAGATAAGTAAGTATAAGATGTATTTATAAAAGCACATTTATAACAGTTTGCACTGTCCAAAGTGCTGAGCATAGTGCCTTCAGTAGGTAAACAATGAAGGTAAAATAACAATAACCAAAATGAAAGACATAAAGCCCAGACATCCACTTATAAACACAGATAGTAGTGCAGAGGTGAGATAGTTAATGGGGAGGAAAAAACAGGGTGTACATATGGGTTTTGAGCCTTTATTTAAAGGCAGAAATGGAGGGGGAATTGCATATGCCAGGTGGCAGTTGGTTCTACAAGGGTGGAGCAGCTAGTGCAAAGTACATTTCTGAGAGTTGTGCCATTGGCATGGCTGTATACGCTGGTCACCAAAAGAAAGTGATTGTCTACAGTAGCAGAAGAGAGTGACATCTCAATTCCACTTAACGACACCACTGATGAGAGTTCAGATGGCCAGAAAGGTGATGATGATGACTTTGTCATTGTGAGCTTTGCAGGCAAAACCACCTAGATCTGCTAGGCCTTGTTTAAGAAAATTGACCTTCAATCTTTGTAAAATATTTACTTTAAATAAACCTTGAATAAGTAATTGTCTTATGGATTTGTCTTGCATTACAGTTTATGAGATATATATCAATGGCACAATTTACCCCATGGTATTCTCTCCAACGACACAACTTACACCACACCGGGGGAAAGTTGTGCCACAATACAACTTTTTTTCCGAAAGCTATATTTCTTAAACAGTTTATTTCAGATCCAAAGTTATTGTTGCTGGGGATGCACAACACCCTGACATATATGTACATATTTGAGTTGTAGACTTTACTGTCAAGGCCTCACTTTAAAGTCACTTTGAGTAAAAAGTGGCACATCTCACCCCACTCTCCCCTACATGAACATGTGAGAAAGTGAGTCCGCGAATATTAAGTGACAAAAATATTCATACTGAGAACTTCCTTTTAAATGGTCTATTTAGGGTCACTTTACAAAAACAAATTATTTTTCTTCTGGACTCAGACTGAAGATTGATAAAGTGTATTCTGTGTAATGTGTGGACACTGAGCCATGGGTTGCTGCGTTTGTTTAGTTTTTTTGCCGTGAAAGCAGAGATGATATGAGGAGAAATAAGAATCAGTTTAGCTTAGCTGCTGGTGAATGTAGCTTCTTATTTAGATACAAATATAAGAGTGGTGTCAATCTTCTTATCTAACAGTCTACAAGAAATTTTGCAAATGAAATCCTAGAAGACTTTAAACTTTAGACTTTATTGTCCCAAAGGGGAAATTCTTTTTCACATCACATGTACATTTATGGGCTGCACGCCGACAGACAATAGACAGAAACAAAGTAAACATACATACAGGATATATAAACAGGGTGGGACTGGGGTGATTTATCTTGGCCTTTTGTTGAGGGCTGCTATGGCTGCAGGCACCAGGCTTTTGCCATAGCGAGCCCTCTGGCACAACATGGACCTGTACCTGCGTCTGGAGGGCATGACAGTGAATGACATGGCAGTTGAGTGGGTGAGTGTTGTCCTGTGCTATTGTGGATGCAATGCGTGAGATGGCCTTGAGATTCAGTTCTGACAGTGTGGGTGTGGGGAGACCAATTATTTTGGCAGCTATATTCAAATCAAATCAAATCAGTTTTATTTGTATAGCCCAAAATCACAAATACATTTGTCTCAGTGGGCTTTACATTCATACAATATGATATATGATACAATATTATACAATATGACACCCTGCCCTTACACCCTTAGCTCGGCTGAGAAAAAACTCCCAGTAAAAACCCTTTACCGGAATAAAAAAATTGAAGAAATCTCAGGGAGAGTCGACAGAGTAAGGGATCCCTCTCCCAGGACGGACATACTGCAATAGATGGTAAATGGTAAATGGACTTATATAGCGCTTTATCTCCGTTTGTCACAGACCCAAAGCGCTTTACATTGTTTTGTACACATTCACCCAGTCACACACACATTCATACACCGATAGCAGCAGCTACCACGCAGGGTAGGCTTAGCACTAGGGTGCTAAGTTAACTAAGCTAACTATCGGGAGCAATTCGGGGTTCAGTGTCTTGCCCAGGGACACTTCGACATGTGGCGGGGAGACGGGGGATCGAACCTCCGACCCTGCACTCCAGAGGCGAACTCCTTACCACTTCGCCACTGCCGCCCCATTAGATGTCATAAGTAGAGAAAATCACGAAGAAATTTGATCATTGACCAGGTGATTACATGGTAATACTAAGTAAAGTGCGAATAGTGTGGATGCAGGAAGACTTCAGATGCTGCCAGAGGATCCACACCGTCTCGTCTCCACCAGGGAAAAGGGATAAGGTTTCCATCGCCGGGATTATATCCCACGTCTCCAAATTGTAAAACCTCCAGTAACCAGTTCGTCTCATCTTTGTCTGTAGCCTACCGTTGTTTAATGATTGACAGCCCCTTTCTCAATGGCAACTGAACCATGACCATATCAATCACATTGAAATTGTATTTTTAAAGAAGTTGATTAGCCCTCCCTTATGGAATTACCAACATCTAAGTAGCAAGTGGTGATAGGCGCACAGCAGAATGTTTTTTGGCTACAAAGAGGAAAAATTTGTTTATTTGATTTTGAATATGGGATATATTTGATAGAACTTTTGAAATATATCGAGTTAATGTCAGATTTAGGAGCTGTATACCAAATGAAAGCATTGCACTGAAAATGATCTAACCACAAAGCATCCAACCAAATATCTAGGAAGATTAGCATTTAGGCTAGCATTAACTTTGACCCCGGTGTCGACCATTGACCTGTAAACCTGAGACATCCAGGCTGCGTTCCAATACTCAGACTTTCTGCTATTTAGTATGGTAGAAAAAAGATTTAGGATGTCCCAATTCTTGTGGTCGATTTAGTATGCTTAAGATCCAGCCGGGATTTTTAGTGTTGAAAACGGCATGCTATTTGGGCGGTTCTGAACTACAATCCAGTGCACACCGGAGGTGACGTCACATTGACAGAGTCTATTTATGAAAATAACCAGGGATGCGACAGATATAAATGCAAGAGGCGAGATCAAGGCTCAATGTTATGATGAAATAAATAAGTAAAAGTATGTCCCAAGTGTAGCATACTGCATTCTAACTAGATTATTTTCATGGTCAGATGTAGTATGTAGAATAGAAAAAAGAAAGAGTATGCCATTTGGAACGCAGGGACAGTCATGCATTATCGTCTGCAGCGGCATTCAGTCATAATTTATTTTGCATATTCAAAATGTAAAGACGATTGATTTGTGTGTAAAATGAAATCTCAAGTAGTCAAAACTCTTTTATCAATTTTTATTAATTACATGATTTGACAGTCACCTCTTTCTTAATCTACACAACGTGTGGTAACACTAAAACAAAGGGCTTTTGTTATTTCAGAGACATTCGTCAGAGGGTTTATACTGATGAGTGCTTGTGTGATAAAGTTGAAGCTTATTTTGTTTGATTTTCCTTGTTCTTGGTTTATAGTTGGGCGTTGTTAGGAGTTCTGCTCCAGAAAGGCTTTGCAGCAACGTACACACTGTACGTACACCTTCTCGAAGTCCTCATCACTCCCCTAAGAGACAAAACAGAAAAAAAGAGATAAGAGAAAAGAGAATTAAAATATCTGTCAGCCAATACTGTTAACTGAACCATCCGTTTGGTTTCTTGCTTCTTTGTTTTACATCTGGCAAAGAATGGCATAAAATGATATCTCATACAGTTGTTGGGTGTAGATAATATGGCTACTCTCTCCGATGTGTTTTTAAGAAAATTATGATACAACTTTAGTTTCTTACTGACCGACAATACATTATTTGAAACTCCACTTCTCAGTCCTAAATTGTTGAGTAGTTGTGAAGGAAACAGATCCCCGCAGGCCAACTGGCTTCAACTGTACACTTAAGACAAATCTGACTCAATAACAGTCATATGCTGCCATTCAAATTCTGGTTTTGATGGGCGTTTGCTGGATATATTTTTATGGAAATCATGCAAAAAGGAGCCCCGACCAAGTATCGAGTGCAAAAGACATACATTTCTTTATTATAAATCCTTTTTTGAGTGGTCTTATATATAATTATTATTATTATTATTATTATTATTATTATTATTATTATTATTATATTCTAATATTTTGAGATGCTAGATTTTTGTTTCATGTAAGCCGTTATCAGCAAAAAAAAAAAAAAAAGGTCTGACATATGTCACTGTATGTGCAAACAATCTAGAGTAGGGGAGAGTGGGGTGAGTTGTGCAACTTTTTACTCAAGGTGATTTTAAAGTGAGGCCTTGACAGTTGTGTCTCCAACTCAAATATGTACATATATTTCAGGATGTTGTGCATCCCTGGCAATAAAAACTTTGGATCTGGAATAAACTTGAAGAAATATAGCTTTCGGAAAAAAAGTTGTCTTGTCGCACAAATCGATTTGTGCATTTGGAGAAAATAAGATGGGGTGAATTGTGCCAATTTATATATATATCTCAAAAACTGTAATGCAAGACAAATCCATTAGACAATCACTTATTTAAGGTGTATTTAAAGTAAATAAAGTAAATAGTTGACAAAGATTGAAGGTACATTTTCTTCAACAAGGCCTAGCAGATCTAGGTGGTTTTGCCTGCAAAGCTCACAATGACAAAGTCACCATCATCATCTTTCTGGCCATCTGAACTCTCATCAGTGGTGTCGTTAAGTGGAATTGAGATGTCACTCTCTTCTGAGCTACTGTAGACAATCACTTTCTTTTGGTGACCAGCGTATACAGCCATGCCACTGGCACGACTCTCAGAAATGTACTTTGCACTAGTTGCTCCGTGCTTGTGGAACCAACTGCCACCTGACAAATGTGATTCCCCCTACATTTCTGCCTTTAAATCAAGGCTCAAAACCCATATGTACACCCTGGTGTTTCCTCCCATTAACCTCTGCACTACTTACTTACCTCTGCACTACTATCTGTGTTTATGTGGATGTATGGGCTTTACGTCTTTTATTTTGGTTATTGTTATTTTACCTTCATTGTTTACCTACTGAATGCACTATGTACTAGGGGTGTGCACGTGTACAGTGTAACCGTTTAGTAAATCATAACCGTTTAGGAAAAATCAATAAACGAAAACCGTTTTTTTTAAAATCTTCAAATTTAAAATGTTCTTTTTTTCAAAGTTTATAAATATGTTCTGGAGACACACATTTATTGATTTTACATCACTAGTAGGCCTAAACTAATTGGGGATGATAAAAGCTAGTCTGCCGAATCGGTCTGTCCCTCGGCGAGTGTGTGTCTGTGTGAGTGTGTGTATCGGCGCACACACACACACACACACACACACACACACACACACAGGGAGTCGCCGTGCCGGTGCTCGACTCACAGCCACGGAAGAGTGATGAAAGATAACCTAAAGATTAAAGTTACTCGGTTGACGTGAACTAAGCTCGTAAGTAGCCCAAACTTTATAACACCTGTTCAACCTGCATGAACGTGGACATGTAGAAAGCGATAGGCTATATTAATCAGGAAATGAATGAAGCGTGATAATGACGGCGCACATGTCAGGCGAACGTGTGTTTGTGTTTGTGCCATGGACCTATTATAAGAGGTGTGTAAACGAGCGTAGTTCATTTCAACTGTGTGTTTACAGGCGAACAAACGCGTATGTGTGTGTGTGTGCGCGCGCCTACAGGACGGCGGGAGCGCGAAGACAATGACTCACGGTTAACCGTGTACACGAAAAAAATTCCGTCGTGTACACGGTTAGACATTTTTGTAAACGTTCACACCCCTACTATGTACAGCACTTTGGACAGTGCAAACTGTCATAAATGTGCTTTTATAAATACATTTTACTTACTTACTTATAACTCACCTAGGCCCTTTGGCACAAATCACCCCATCCCCAGAATTTTGGATAATAGGCATGATGCAGCAATTTAGGGTTGACATTGTGCTAACTATAGACTCAAAGTGTAGCATACCAAAGCACTAAAACATGTGTCAAATGTTTTCAAACGTGTCTATAATTGTTCAGACACAATAATCAAAAAACCTTGATCATGGAAATTTTACTTTGAAAGGCAAAACAGTTTTTTGAGCTTAAATGTGCTTATATCTTATTCCTTGTGTCTCCCTTCTTTACAGGATGAGTCAAATGGATGGCTCTTCTTAAATATGTGGTCACATTTCCAATTTCTTCCACGGTTTTCTAGAAACAAGGGGTTTTGCAACTTCCAAAATGCACAACTCACCCCACTCTCCCCTATATATACAGTGAAGAAAATAAGTATTTGAACACCCTGCTATTTTGCAAGTTCTCCCACTTAGAAATCATGGAGGGGTCTGAAATTTCCATGGTAGGTGCATGTCCACTGTATGAGAGATAACCTAAAAAGAAAAATCCAGAAATCATAATCTATGATTTTTTAACAATATATTTGTGTGATACAGCTGAAAATAAGTATTTGAACACCAACGTTAATATTTGGTAGAGTAGCCTTTGTTTGCAATTACAGAGGTCAAACGTTTCCTGTAGTTCTTCACCAGGTTTGCACAGACTGCAGGAGGGATTTTGGCCCACTCCTCCACACAGATCTTCTTTAGATCAGTCAGGTTTCTGGGCTGTCGCTGAGTAACACGGACTTTCAGCTCCCTCCAAAGATTTTCAATTGGATTTAGGTCTGGAGACTGGCTAGGCCACTCCAGAACCTTGATATGCTTCTTACGAAGCCACTCCTTGGTTTTCCTGGCTGTGTGCTTTGGGTCATTGTCATGTTGGAAGATCCAGCCACGACTCATCTTCAATGATCTGACTGAGGGAAGGAGGTTGCTTCACAGTAGGGATGGTGTTCTTGGGATGGTACGCATCATTCTTCTTCCTCCAAACACGCATAGTGGAATTATGACCAAAAAGGTCAATTTTGGTCTCATCTGACCACAAAACTTTCTCCCATGACTCCTCTGGATCATCCAAATGGTCATTGGCAAACTTAAGACGGGCCTTAACATGTGCTGGTTTAAGCAGGGGAACCTTCCGTGCCATGCATGATTTCAAACCATGACGTCTTAGTGTATTACCAACAGTGACCATGGAAACAGTGGTCCCAGCTCTTTTCAGGTCATTGACCAAGTCCTGCCGTGTAGTCCTGGGCTGATTCCTCACCTTTCTTAGTATCATTGAGACCCCACGAGGTGATATCTTGCATGGGGCTCCACTCCGATTGAGATTGACCGTCATGTTTAGCTTCTTCCATTTTCTAATGATTGCTCCAACAGTGGACCTTTTTTCACCAAGCTGCTTGGCAATTTCTCCGTAGCCCTTTCCAGCCTTGTGGAGTTGTACAATTTTGTCTCTGGTGTCTTTGGACAGCTCTTTGCTCTTAGCCATGCTGAATGTTTGGGTCTTACTGATTGTATGGGGTGGACAGGTGTCTTTATGCAGCTAACAACCTCACACAGGTGCATCTGATTCAGGATAATACAGTGGAGTGGAGGAGGACTTTTAAAGGCGGACTAACGGGTCTTTGAGGGTCAGAATTCTAGCAGATAGACAGGTGTTCAAATACTTATTTTCAGCTGTATCACACAAATAAATTGTTAAAAAATCATAGATTGTGATTTCTGGATTTTTCTTTTTAGGTTATCTCTCATACAGTGGACATGCACCTACCATGGAAATTTCAGACCCCTCCATGATTTCTAAGTGGGAGAACTTGCAAAATAGCAGGGTGTTCAAATACTTATTTTCTTCACTGTATATATATATATATATATATATATATATATATATATATATCGCAGTTTCACTTTTTTTATTAAATTACCAACAAAATAAACTTTTCCATTATATTCTTATCTTTTGGAGATGCAGCTGTATATTATAGATAACAGCCCTAGAGACAGGAATGGCATTAGGTTCAATACCTAATTTTTTCATACTATTTTTTGTATTTGCTATTTCCTTTTTGTTCTTTTGTGTATTTATTTTGGTACTATGATTTCTTTTGAATGTGTTAAGCCACACATTGTTCCTTTCACATCATTGGATTGTTGTGTTATTGGGAAGTGTCTACAGGATGTGGATCAAAGTTGCTGTTTGTACTAAAACAAATCTAATAAACAGTCTTAAAAAATATTGAACTGATGATGGCGGAATAAGGAAAGTCAGAAAGTCATTCATTCTTTGGGCACCTTGAACATGCGTAGCCAATTTCATGGTGGTGTCAACTGGTGTCATCCATTGAGCCATACCACTTGTAGGGCTAAACAGTCAATAATTTATTTCATTGATCTGTATGTATCCAATTGATACTATAAGTAACAAAATGATCTTAAGAAAGAAGGTTTTCAACAGTATCTAGTTATAAAACAGAACAATGGCATGTTAAGAAGTGCTTTGGCGCTTTAGTCACGCTGTGAGTTTGTATTAAAAATGGCACCCAAAAGACAAGAAAACGTATGTCTCCATTTATCCACACCAATTGACATGGAAAATGTGGCTGCTCTTGGCTGACTTTGTTGTCATGGCATGTGGTTGCTGGCGAGGGACTGCGATCCAATACTGACAAACCACAATGAGTGTAAACAGAGCATTCTGTCACGCCTACTTTTGGCAGACGGGGCTACACAAGAAGACACACTTGCTCCGATCGCCACATGAAGAAAACACTAAATCGAAGACGAACCAACTCTAGTCAACCACAACCTCCTCTTCGAGCCACATCACTTATAAATTGCTGTCTGTTTTTCTTTAATATTACTACTGACACAGAATATAATGAAGCCCTGCAAGTGGACACCAAGACCACAGAAGGAAATGTTATTTTTGAACTGCATTACTGTTCATTTAATAAGTTATAAAAAATATAAAGTTGCTTCTCAAGTTAGGATGTATTAATGTGAAGTACACTTACAATTTATCGCCAATAATGTCAAATATTTCAACCCATGCCTTCACCTTTACTCCCTCCACTTTTTCCCACTCCTGCTTATCCTCACTCATAGGCCCCTCAAGAAGATAAAAAGCCACCAAGGAGCTTGTGTCCAAATCATTTGGCACGTTCAACAGCAGAGAGAGCACGTAAGGAATAAAACGGATGAGTGAGTCATGTAAGCGTGAAAAAGTTAAAAAAAAAACAATCTCAACACAGAAAGGACCTCTTTATGGTGATAAAGAGGTCTTCAATGGCCGGTGATGTAAAATCAATTTATTATGGTGTGTATCCTGAGCTGGAGAAGGTTGAGTAGAAGCTTTTTTTATGGTTGGAATTAGGGGATGGGCAACAGTAGTGTATTCACTGATTGAGGGATCACGTTAACTAAAGATGGGTGAGTATTTGCATCTCTTGATGCCTCATTGATGTCATCAGCTTGGTGATTCTCTCACAGCTGCGTATTACAGTGGTGAAAACAGCTGACCCACTCCCCATTGTTTCTTTAGGCTTTAATAATAAGTAGTTGGCTGAACTGGGCTTGGAATATTCCCTCATTTAAATACATTGAAATGGGTCAGGCACACATTCTGCGCTTTCTGCTCCGCACGGCAGTTTCAGTGCAGTCTGGGCGCATTTCCACCTTTGTGCGTCCTCTGTGGATAGGGCGCTATTTTATTCTTTTATTTTCACCGGTTAAGCGGCCACAAAAGCGGTGCAATTATTTGGTGGATGTGGCCATTAGTAAATAACACAAAGGGATTATTGAAGGGTTGTTTGTTGCTTGTTTAGCAATCAGTATTTAATGCTATAGAGTGACACACAAGATAGGGTTTTACATTTTAACAGTTATCCTTGAATTTGAAGTTTTCAAAACTGATCCAATCCTTTTTAACTATAACCACTGCGTCCCGAGTAATCCTCAATATATCGCTCCAGTATGGGCATCCATTTAGATCAAACATTAAGGAATGATTTTTAAAAGCTTAAAGGTGTACTTGAATACTTACATAATACGGGTCTTTGATGATCAGCTGCTTCTGAGGGTCATATGAACCAAGAAGCTCAATCTTTGCTCGGTAGTTATTCACCGTCTTCGCTTTCCTATTTAACTCACTGTGGAGGAAAGAAAGACAAATATGTTATTCCAGAAGAAAAAAAGAAAGAAAAGCACTCGTGACCTATAGACCAGAAAAGAAAACAGCTAATTTTAGAATGAAGATAAAAAGGCTTATACAGTGTTATTTGTGCTTGCCCTTTATATACGTATGAGGTCAATTTTATCCCATGAACATAGCTGGCATGTTAAATATACTTAAGGTATATGAAGTACATTCAGAGAAAAGTTAGCCAACATTTTACATAAAATAAAAAAAAGATTACACCAGAACCTCAAACTAAAGTAACAATTCAAACTTAAACAGTTGACAACAATGAGATTGGTGCCATTAAGATGAAAACTTAAAAGCGGACTGAGTGGCTATTTTTCTAGGGTCTGATTTTTCTCAGTCTAGTCAGCTTAACATTAGTGGAGGAAAAGAGTAATGTGGGAGCGAAAGGGAAGAAAAACTGCCCAAAGAGCAAAGACGAGGCATCCAAAGAACTCGGTAAGCTGCTTACCGATCAGATCTGCCTCAGGCATGTGATCTCAAAATGATCCCTAAACGTTCAAAGTATCAAAAAATATCCCTCCCCCTGACCTTAGGAAGGAGCTTAAGTCAGGCTATTGCTCATTAAGGGGAGGCATTCACCTACACGTTAGTCATAGTTCAATGTTACCACCATTTTCCTGTGGCATGTGAAAAAGTAGCACATATTACTTTCAAAAGTGTTGCGCGACCTAGTTTGACCGCTTTTTCTGTGTCCCGGTAAAACCGTAAGCCAGCCAATAGGGGACACTGAACGCATGTGACACCGGTGTTTTGAGCAACTGTGTCCGACTGCAATCCACATTTGCAGGGAATAATAAACAACAGTGCTGCTTGTAGGCTGAAATAACTGTACCTCAAATTGCTCTCATCCATGCAGAGAATGTACTCGAAGCTCATGAAATCGTCTTTGGTCACCTGGAGGTGGTGGAGAAAAACAGCAGACCAAAACAAATATTACTTTTGGGTCCGGAAAAGACAGAAGAGCCTGCAGAGCCTCTCTCTGTTCCTTCAGGTTCACTCTTACACACAGTGAGACTCAATCCAAACCAATAAAACAGGACAGTCTGGTCATTAAAATTCACTTTTATATTTGTAATGTTATCCTTAAAGGAGAAGTGATATTTTAAATATAATATACGTGTTAAATCACTATATTCATACGCCAATCACTTAAACAGAATGCACAGTTCATAACACAGGTCTCCTAGTCGTTCAGCTTTGCAGTAATTGCCAGATAAAATTTAAAGTATCCCGCTCATTTAATCCAATCAGGAGACAGAGCGCTATAAAGAGGCAGGGTCTCTGTGCCCGTGAACGATGACTATCGCGGCACTATCTGACAAAGACGGCTGCACGTTCATGTGGTGGTGACGTAGGGACGAGGGAGGGGACTGCTAACTGCAGTCACTGACAGGAAGTTAGCTAAAAGGACCAGGATCAGAGAATATCTCTTTAAGATCTGCTACCTGTCTGTACTGCGTGTGCGCGCTAGAAAAAAATCCAGGGTTAATACACAGCCTAGGCTCTGTAAACTTGGCATGTAAACAAAAGGGCCCTCCATAGCTAGCAACATAGCTGTTTACAGACTCTATGCTGTTTATAAACGCTGGATTTTTTTTCAGTGTACACACAGTACGGACAAGTGGATCGTGAGGAGAGGTTCACCGATTATGACAACAAAGAAAATTGACAACAAGCTTCTCAGAATCTCCAACTCCATCTTTACGCTTCAAGGGTATTTGTTGTTGTTGGTTTACCGAGTGTGAATTGAAACCACACTTGCCGTTACCATCCGGGCTGAAACCCTTGAAGATAACAAGTTTCTGCATTCTCAGAAAAACTGCGTTATGAAATGGATCTAAGCGGCACAACTGTTAACATGAGGCTGTTGTGCAAAGTTGATGATTTAATGGAACAACCAGCAATAATAAGAAACAAAAAAAAAAGTCTGTCAACAGCCGGAATACTTTTGAAGGAGTTTGAGATTCAATTCGTAGTAATGCAAAAGGAGGGGACTCGGGCCGCAGAAGAGGAATGAAACAAAAGGGGGAACAAGAGATGCCATGATGAAGCTCCTGCAATGCTCCAGATGTTGCGATACAGACACACTCAAATCACAGAGACAGCTGTGGTCATTCTCCAAACAGCAGAGGAGTAAACAGATGTTTATTAGGACTGTTTTCAATCCATGTTTATATATTCTCACAGGGTCTGTGGTTTTGTAGCCATGAGGTTGCTGACCCCTTTTATTTCCCATCTCGTCTTGTCTCTCACACAGGGTGGTAATCTATGGCGGGAAAAAATTCACAGCAGCTGTTTATATTCCTGCTCCTGTCTATCGTGTGCTGTCACAACATGAACTGAAACAGTGCTAATCCCATATGAAAGAGAAGAAGAAAAGAAATGGCTGACGGGGACCATGGTTTGATTTTTTTGGGAAAAATATCTGGCAAGGAGTGAGCTGGGAGGCTGTAACTGTAATTGAGGAATGAGCAGGGAGACACACATAGCATAGTTGGGAGTTTAGCACGTCCAAATGATGTGAAAAGCCTGAGAATACTTGAGAAGATTTATTTAAAACTGTTTGAAGAGTGGTCATTGAGTTTATTTTTGTTTTATTGAAGAAATGATCACAGGTTACAGGAGGAAATGGACAGGTTCAAATGATGGCATTAACAAACGGTTGGATCCAAGTAAGATATTACAGTTTCATGGGCCTGGATTTGTTGTATGCTGCCTCACTGTCATAACTTACTGGGACACTTTTATAAAACAGAGGGGTTATAAAAGTTATTAGTAACAAACGTGCTACTCCTGCTATGATGCAAAATGGCAGCTGTGAAAATAGAACAATTACCTCAACTTAGGTCAGGCCCTATAAACTGTATATAAATTAATTGAAATTAAGTTCTAATCAAAAAGTATTATTAATGCATTTGTCAACTACAACAAATCCAGTGGGAATTCATAAAAAACAGGTAACAACATAGTAGGGAGTACGAAACAAGTAAGAAACAAATATCTCAGACCGCTTATAAATATCAAATTTCTGGTTGGCTATTCAGGAAAAGGCATAGCACTCCTTATCGTTTGTTATGTATCATAAAGCATGTTAGCTTCATTCAAACAAAAGCACTTGTTTGAGTGGGTGTTTCCTTGGTCCAGCAAAGTGTGTTGAGCCAAATAAATGATCGGGGAAAGAGGGAAAAGGGTGGGAGCAGAAATGAAAAGGGTGATAAAGGAAAAGAGGAAAAGGGCAAAAGCTTGTCAAAGCTCATTGTGTGGATTTGTCTAGAGTTTAAGCCAAGGGTTGAGCCTCCACATCCCTGCTTTGAGGAGATTAGATGAGAGTCTGACTGACTGAACCATTTGCACAGAGACAAACCAACATGAGAACACTTCTCCCAGGGAAACATGAAAAACTGTGTTTGAAGGACACAGGGGAGTAGGTGTTGCAGCATAAGGCCTAAAGGCCTTACATGGACAAACATCTTGCTGTGATTACAGGCCTGTTTCAGGATTTGAAACATGTGCTGCGAGCAGATATGATGATTGCTAGATTGGCTCCATCAATACTTCATGCATAAACTGCAGTATATGCACACAGGCTTGGCCAACAGGTTTATATCGCTTTCACAAACAATCAAACAGGCATAAAAAAAGGAACCCAACTCAGAGTCAAAACCTATAAAATGATGAAAAACTGCCATTTTGAATTGAAAATGTATTACGCTTTCTCACTCTGTGTTTTTGGAAGAAAAAAAAGTCCTAAAATAAAAAATATATGAAACAAATTATAAAAAAAAGCTGGAGAATTCTTGTTGTCAAAAACTATTTTGTCAAAATCATTGAATATCTCCTCAGGATTCGCTACCTGTCCATACGGTGTGTGCACAGAAAAAATATAATATATGTCTGCTGTTATTACCAAGCCTGTTAAATGGTATGTAGACAAAGGGGGCCCACCCTATCTAGTAACATGCCTGTTTACAGATCCTAGGCTGTGTAATAACAATTTCAAATGTATCAGATATTTTTCAACGTATATTTCTGAGATTGGCTATGCAACGACTTAAGCACAAGTATGTTAGGATTGTTCAATCACCTACAGCTATTAAGAGTCAAAAACAAATAAAACACACACACACACACGTTACAGATGCATCCGCTGCATATTTATGGAGTCTAATACTGTAGATTGTAAGGGATTCTGATGCTGTAATTCATGTGTAAGTCAAGTGCAATGAGAAAGAAAGTTAAGTTGAATGAGCATTTCATTGTAGAGGGAAAATTGATCCCCAATAGGATTGTATTAAATCGGATTCACTTTAAATTAGGCGTGATTCCAAATTTTAAGATATATTTAATGTGTTACAAGATAATCAACAGGTTGGTTAGGAAAGGCAGAAGGAAAGGTGGAGTCAGTGATTCTGGAGAAAGCTTGTTGTCATAACCCCCTTTTTTCAAAATCAGTAAATATCTCCTCAAGATCTGCTACCTGTCCATAATGTGTGTGACTTTGCGCTGAATAAAAATCCATGTTTATACACAGCCGAGGCTCTGTAAACGGCATGTTGCTAGCCACGGAGGGTACACTTTGTTTACATACCCTTTGTTTACATACCAGTTTACAGAGTATAAAACTGTGTATTGACACCAGATTAATTTCAGCACACACACAGTAGTGGCAGGTTGCGGATCATGAGGAGATTTTCAATGATTTTGACAAAAAGTGATTTTGTCAACAAGCCAGAATCGCTGACACTACCTTTAAATCCAGGTCAGCTGCAATTTGCACGAGCCTGTGCTTGTTTCAGTCATGTGGAACTTAGTATAAATATGCATGTATTAAAACTGGAAAAAGCTGCAGTAAGATAGTTATCGCTAAGTGACAGAGCAACAGCAGACACTTTGGTGTCAAAGTAGTAGGCATCATCTTTAGAACATCACAGTCATAACACACAAACATCAATGAGGCGAGACGAGCCGCGTGACGTCTGCTTGTACCTCTCGGGCCTTGTGGCTCGTTTCAACGCCATGCGTCCTTAGACAGGCCAGACCGCGGGAGTCCGGTAAGCTGCCTACATTCCAGTCCGATGTGGCGCCACTGTCTATGACCCACTGCAAAAACAGCGCTAACTACAGCTAGCACAGGAGTAGAGTGTGGTCGTTACCTGCCTGGCCACATGGCTCATTGGCACGTCATGCTTCTTCATGCACGCTTGACCGCGGTGGTCTGGAGAGCTTCCTATCTCATAGGTGGAGGTGGCAGCACTGTCTATCCTCCACTAGGAAGAGCAGAGCACGGGGGAACAGTAACACAGCAAAACATGTTTAAAACTCTCATGCACAGATATGGTGGTAGTAGGTGGTGCAGCATTTATACAGGAAAATGTCCTACTCTTCTTGAGGACAAGATTAGAAGGGGGATGCAACAGGTGCAATATAGAACGAACTTTCTGAAGCACATCTGGTCCTCATTCTGAATATCTAGAGGCTACAGCTGCTGGGTCATTCTTTTTTACCATTAGGCCTCATAATGATGATCTTTTTCACTCGTTATTTTATTCCAGTTTAGATATCGTATTCAAATTTTGAGATTTGTTTGTGGTAATTTCGCTAGTCACTCACTACAGATAGGGCAGGGGTCCCCAAACTACGGCCCCCGCTTTTTTTGGCCCGCGGCCGATTTTAAAAATATAATGTAATATGGCCCTTTGAATTTTTTTTTTTTTTTGCATTTCTTAGTTAACCCACTAGTGCAGGGGTGTCAAACACTGATTGATTGGCCCGTGGCACATTTTAAAAATATAATGTAATATGGCGCTTTTAATTTTTAAATAATTTAAATGCACTCATTATATTACAGAGAAATATGTCCCATAAAAGAAAATGAGCAACAAGCCCATCCCAGAGGACCCTGCATAATATTTTATTTTAAATTAATATTATTATGGAAAATCTATGCGTCCTTCTCCAATAGCTTCTAATTCATCTGACACAGTGTCTCCATTTTTTTCATACAAAATTCTTCAGATTTAGCCTCTTAATTTCCCTCTCAAAGTGCACCAGATTCATGCATTTCGCTTTAAAAACTTTAAAAAATCTCCCGGGGGGCATACCCCCGGACCCCCCTAGGAGGGTCGGGACCTCGGCTGGATACTATTTTCACCCTGCTGGACATTGGACGCAAAGGCAGAAAACACTGGGTGTATCATTGGCATATAAACAAGAGGGGAAATGTGTCTGTTTCATGTGCAAGGAAAGTGTTGCCGTGAAGAAGGATTACAATTTACGAAGACACAATAAAACTAAACATCAGAGCAGCTACATGTCCTGATAAGTGTGTTATTTTTGCAAAGTGGCCCAGCCCTTTGTAGATTTTTCTGTATGTGGCCCTCAGTGAAAAAAGTTTGGAGACCCCTGAGATAGGGTTTTATTCAGCTGCCTGCCACCATCATGTATGAATTCCCTACTAAACCTTAATAACAATCAGTGCTTCCACTGATTTCATGCTTTGAAAAATGACCAGCAGTAAAGTACAATACAGTTCCATTATTTTCAAAAAGTAGGAAATTCATTTCTGTAGCTTATTTGACAATTGTACAAAATGACTACAAGGAAAATGTTATACAATATATTTGCTCAGTAAAAGTTTCAAACAATGCCAAAACTTGTGAGTTCATGTATTATTGGGCCCACTCCATATTACAATAAACTGTAATATAAATAATGTTTGTTTTACATGATAATGGATAAATTACCTTATCCACAACGCCAGCATCTGTTGCCATTTTCGCAAAGACTGCTTCAGCGATGGGAGATCTGCAGATATTCCCTGTTCAAAAGCAAAAACAGCACAGAAAATGACATTTTAATACAATGTTTTCACATTTAAACTGAGTTTATGAACAGTTGTAATTGAGGACAATTGTTTTATCTGAGTTTTAACTTAACCTTTAAATTTAAAAAAAATACAATCAAAGGCAACCTCCGGTGAATTGTGAGCTGTTCTGAACACAGTACGAGAAAACAAGCATTCTCCAAAATCACTGACTCCACCTTTAAAGTGAAATACCACTAAAGAAAAATAAGTGCAAATGGAGATATAATTCATTACAATGTAAAAACACAGTACATGAACGGACACATAGGTGAAAATGCCTTACAGGGTACACGGAAAGACAACCCCGACAGTACAAACAGAAGATGAGATGGGATGGAGATCTTAAGGCTTTGCTATAAACCACTGTGTGCCAAGAAAGGGCAGACATTTGAGCATCAACTCAAGTAGTGGAATGAATGAGGAACAAGGAAATCCGAAATTTAACTGTGGGCAAAAGTAATGCAGTGCCTAATTAGCAGGATCGTGAAGCATTTTACATGAAGCCAATGGAGGGGATCAAGGACAGTTCTAGTTTAAAGCCTGGCATCTGCTCTTTGAACTATCTGTTACCAAATGATGCTACTGTAGCTTTGTATCTACGGTAGGTTATGTAATTAAACCTTACTCATATCAGCTTTCACGATCATGGACTCTTACTTAAACTGATTTCCGGGGTCCTGTCAATGAAAAAAGCTGCTACATTTGAGCTAGACCTCACCTAAATAAACTACAACTTGTTATACTGGTTCAATACACTGTCTGTGGGGCTTGTACGAGCCTATGTCGTAGTTTTGTTTGAGTTAAATGTAGTTTCTTACCCAAACAAACGAACAGAACCGACTTCTTCCCAGTGGCCGCCATGTTGCCGTGGAGGGTCCTGCATCACGCGCCGCAGGTGGTGGCTGCTGTAGTGCCTGAATTTTATTATACATTTATATTTATGTCAAAAATAAATCAAAGGTAACGAAGAAGCACTGCTGAGACATTACTTTTTTTGTCCTGCGTAAACCACGCTCAACGGTGTTTCCGTGGTCCTTTATTTTAATTTTATGTTGTACAAATGGCGACTACAAAACTAATTGTTTGTGACAGCCTATGACATAGACATTTTTTTATGAAAAGCTTACAAAAACTCTTGAAGCCTTTAAGAAAATGTGTAGGCCTAAAAACAAAAAGGCCTAAGCCTACTTTATCCCTGTTAAAAAATATTTGGTGATTTTTTATGTTCACTGATTAGGCTACTATTTCTTTATTAATTAGTAGGCTATATACAATCATATGAAAAAGTTTGGGAACCCCTCTCAGCCAGCATTATAATTGACTCTGCTTTCACACAAAAAATGTAAAAGTGGTATGTCTTTAATTTACCAGGAACAGCTAAGTACTGGGATGTTTTCCAAACAAAGATTTTTTGAAAAGCAGTATTTGGTTGTATGAAATAAAATAAAATGTGAAAAACTGGCTGTGCAAAAATATGGGTACCCTTGTGGTTTTGTTGATTTGAATGCCTGTAACAGCATGTAAAAACTGATTACTTTAAACACAAAGTTGGTTGGATTATGTTGTTAAGCCTTGAACCTCATATAATTGTCTGTTTAATCATGAGAAAATGTATTTTAGGTGCCTAAATGCAAGTTGCACTTCTCTTTGACTCTCTGCTGAAGTGAGACAGAATGGGATCATCAAAACAGCTCCCAAAAGATCTGAAAAACAAAGATTGTTCATTGTCATGGTTTAGGGGAAGGCTAAAAGAAGCTTTCCCAAAGGTTTCAATTGTCAATTTCGACTGTAGGGAACGTTGTCAGGAAATGGAAGGACACAGGCATAGTGGCAGTTAAACTCAGGCATGGCAGACCAAGAAAAAAACAGGAGCGGCATAGGTGGAGGATTGTGAGAATGGTTGCACACAACCCACAGATCACCTCCAAAGACCTACAAGAACATCTGGCTGCAGATTGTGTATCTGTACATCGTTCAACAATTCAGCGCAATTTGCACCAAAACATCTGCTTTTTATAAAGACCAAATAACTTAATTTTTGTCTCATCAGTCCAAAGCATTTTCTTCCAAAATGAAGCTGGCTTGTCTATATGAGCTTTTGCATACTCCATGCAACTGTATCTGTGGCGTGGGCGCAGAAAGGGCTTCTTTGTCAAGTCAAGTCAAGTCAAGTTTATTTATAAAGCACATTTAAAACGACAGCAGCCGACCAAAGTGCTGTACAGGCACAATAAGATAAAAAACATAGGCAAGACAGAGACAAAATCACACCGGGGAAAAAAGAAAAACACGCATAAAATCATTAAAAACTAAAAATTTAAAAATGAAATAGAAATATCAATAAGAAAGTCAGAAAATATGCCATGATCAAGGGGGGAATGCCAGGGAGAAGAGGTGTGTTTTCAGTGACGATTTGAAAATGTCAACAGACTGTAATGATTTAATTGGAGGAGTTGTTCCAAAGTCTGGGGGCAGCTGCGGCAAAGGCCCTATCACCTCGGGTCTTAAGTCTGGTTTTCGGAACCTTGAGCAGCAGTTGGTCGGAGGAACGTAGGGATCTGGAAGGGGTATGCAGCTGTAGGAGCTCACTGAGGTAAGGGGGGGCCAGGCCATTCAGGGCTTTAAAGACAATTAAGAGAAGTTTAAAATCGATTCTGAAGCTGACAGGCAGCCAGTGAAGTGAGGCTAAAACGGGTGTGATGTGGTCGTGTTTTTTCTTGCCGGAGAGAAGACGAGCGGCTGAATTCTGTACTAGTTGGAGACGACTGAGGGAGGAGTGATCCAGGCCGAAATATAAGGAGTTACAGTAATCTAATTTGGATGTGATGAAGGCATGTGTAGCTGTTTCTAGATCGGATTTAAAAATATATGGTTTGATTTTGGCCAGGAGGCGGAGCTGGAAAAAGCTGGCTTTGACAACAGTGCTGATCTGTTTATCCAGTTTAAAATTCTGGTCGAAGATAAAACCTAAATTCCTACCATGAGTATGAATATTAGGACCCAAGGGGCTGAGGATGTTGGCTGTGCAGGCTGTGGATGAGGTGTTGCCTTTAAACAGGATGATCTCTGTCTTTGAGTCATTTAAGGAAGTTGTTGTTCATCCAAGCCTTAACATCACCCAGGCAGTTTAAAAATACTTGTATTGGATCGTTGCTAGTGGATTTTAATGGAAGATAAATTTGGACATCGTCTGCATAAAAGTGGAAGGAGATTTTATGATTTTGGATAATGCCACCAAGGGGCAACATGTGCAAAAGGAATAGAATGGGGCCAAGGATGGAGCCTTGGGGGACTCCACAGGTCAGAGGGGCTGTATCAGAATAAATGTCACCCAACTGCACCGAAAAACTTCGGTCAGTGAGGTAGGACGAGAGCCAGCGGAGGGCGGAGCCAGTGATGCCAACATGATTTTTAAGGCGCTGCAGGAGGATAGCATGATCCACTGTGTCGAAGGCAGCTGAAAGGTCTAAAAGGATCAGGAATGCAGGCTACCTGAGTCAGCAGCTAAAAGAAGATCATTAAAAACTTTGAGCAAGGCAGTTTCTGTGCTGTGTCCAGGTTTAAAACCAGACTGAAATTTTTCATGAATGTTGTTCTCAACTAAGAATGACTGGAGCTGGATATATACTGCTCTTTCTAACACTTTAGACAGAAATGGAAGCTGGGAGATTGGCCTAAAATTACAGAGGTTGGAATGATCAAGCTTTTTCTTTTTGAGGAGGGGTTTAACCACGGCATGTTTAAAGGCAAGAGGGACATAGCCTGAGCTGAGACTGATGTTGATCAGTGTTAAAATGCAAGCACCGATTGACTCAAATACCTCTTTGAGGAGGCGGGGAGGAATAGGGTCTAAAGGAGAGCTTGAGGCGCGAAGATGGTGAAATATATCGGAAATTTGGATGAGGGACAGGGACTCAAACAGTGTCCAAGATGTCAGTGCACGTGGAGTTGAAAATGGTTAAAAATTCATCTGCATCGAGAGGAGATTTGTCAACAGGGGAGTACAGCAGAGAGTCATTAAAAAAATGACTCATCACCCGGCCATACAGATGTTTTGGTGCAAATTGCACTGAATTGTAGAACCATGTACAGATACGCAATCTGCAGCCAGATGTTCTTGCAGGTCTTTGGAGGTGATCTTTGGGTTGTGTGCAACCATTCTCACAATCCGCCGCATATGCTGCTCTTGTACTTTTCTTGGTCTGCTAGACCTGGGTTTAACTGCAACTGTGCCTATGTCCTTCCATTCCCTGACAACGTTCCTTACAGTAGAAATTGACAATTGAAACCTTTGGGAAAGCTTCTTGTAGCCTTCCCCTAAACCATGACAATGAATAATCTTTGTTATTAAGATCTTTTGGGAGCTGTTTTGATGATCCCATTCTGTCTCACTTCAGCAGAGAGTCAAAGAGAAGTGCAACTTGCATTTAGGCACCTAAAATACATTTTCTCATGATTAAACAGACAATTATATGAGGTTCAAGGCTTAACAACATAATCCAACCAACTTTGTGTTTAAAGTAATCAGTTTTACATGCTGTTACAGGCATTCAAATCAACAAAACCACAAGGGTACCCATATTTTTGCACAGCCAGTTTTTCACATTTTATTTTATTTCATACAACCAAATACTGCTTTTCAAAAAATCTTTGTTTGGAAAACATCCCAGTACTTAGCTGTTCCTGGTAAATTAAAGACATACCACTTTTATATTTTTTTTGTGAAAGCAGAGTCAATTATAATGCCGGCTGAGAGGGGTTCCCAAACTTTTTCATATGATTGTATTTGTTAGTTAGGGCTAAGATTTACTGTTTACTAATTTGCATTATGATAGCCTATTTGGAAAAAGTGCATAGCTTGAGCTAACGGCAGATTTAAAACATGTGCGGTTTTATTGCTACATTAATGTCAATAAATAATTTTAAGAGTAACAGGGAGAGAGAATTTTTTTTTATCACTTCATAAAAGAGTTTCTCAAAAGTAAATTAGAGACACAAATTGGGCTGCTGGCGATCCATTAACAAGTTTATATCACTGTCACCATTAATGAAATTCACATTTTTTTTATGATGTTAGAGTGAAACATACTGAGCTGTGTAGCAATGACTTTGGTACAGGAAACTAGGGTTTGATTCCCAGATAGGGTGGGGCAAGTCCAGTGAGGGTACCATCTATCTATCTATCTGTCTGTCTATCTGTCTGTCTGTCTGTCTGTCTGTCTGTCTGTCTGTCTGTCTGTCCGTCCGTCCCTCCCCCTCCCTCCCTCCCTCCCTCCCTCCCTCCCTCCCTCCCTCCTCCATCCATCCATCCATCCATCCATCCATCCATCATCCATCCATCCATCCATCCATCCATCCATCCATCCATCCATCCATCCATCCATCCATCCATCCATCCATCCATCCATCCATCCATCCATCATCATCTATCTATCTATCTATCTATCTATCTATCTATCTATCTATCTATCTATCTATCTATTCTTTCTTTCTTCTTTCTTCTTCTTTCTTTCTTTCTTTCTTTCTTTCTTTCTTCTTCTTTCTTTCTTCTTTCTTTCTTTCTTTCCTTCCATCCTCCACAGTATATATAATACATTTGAAAAGGATCTCAGCTGCTAAACACTCAGACCAGAGTCTCCAAGATCTGATTCAGCAGTGTGTTGCGTTCCTGTGATTCAGCAGTGTGTTTGCTTCCTGTGATTCATTAACTCTTTATCCCTGGTGTATTTAGCCTTGGTCCTCTTCTCAGCCAGTAATGAAGGATCATTCCTTTTCAGCACCAGTGAAGAAGAAGAGATGTCAGGTATGGCAGTCTGGAGTGGCCAGGCAGATTGTGTGTGATGCGCATGATTCACAAAACTTGAAAACGAGATCGTATGGCTATTGACGGGGTTGTGTCTGAAATGCTGCTTAAATCAGAAAATGTTTTCCTCTTTTCTTGAATAAATTGAATTATGAAATTATATTCACAATTTCATCGACAGAGGTGTAGATGCATTTTATGAATCACCCCCAAGTAACGTCAAAGCGTATTTGCATCAATGTGACTTATGTCAGGTAAAAGAAAAAATAGAGGGAGAGAAACTTAAATGTATCACCTTTAACATTGAGATACAGATGCAAATGATGAATAACAAGTACATCCAGGAAGTATCCAACACTGGATCCTCCCTCTCCCATACCAGCAGCCATGCCCAGTCATGTAATAAGGGAGCAGATTTTTCTCATTTTAAACTGGTAAACAAAAAGGTTCTGGTTGAGTAATTCTACTGGATGAACAAAAAGAAATAACTGAGCCGGCACAAAGGCCAGGAATGACTTTGTGTGATCATGTGAGACACTAAATGCCTTATTTACCTCGTTTAGGAAATGGTTGTACTCCCAGAGCAATTATCGTGCAGTTCTGTTTTCCTCTTGTTTCATCAAAGCCAGCTGTAGGTTTTCTAGGAACCCTCAAAGCTGCAGTGTTTGATAAAGGTGTATTTTGGCTGCATCTGATGGTGAAACATCTAGATTAAAACACACAGTGTTGACCCCTCCCATTTAGAGAATTTACAGAAGCTAGGGTGGACGAGAAGCTATAATACTAAAAAGTGCATCATCCACCACTCTTTCTTCAGTCTTTCTACAAATGTCAATAGATGAGGTGAAGATGTATAGTTATTTATTCTATAGTTATTACTCTTTGTCTTCCAACAGGTGCAATTCCGGTGGACACCCACTAAGTAGAAACATGGCAGTACACACAGTCAAATAAAGGATGAAAATAATTACTGTGTGAATCCAGCCTGTATTTATTTTCTATAAACATGCAATCTGAAAAAAAAAAAGCTTTTTTGCAAAGAATTGCTTCAGTGTTTTTTTTTCTTTATGGCTGGTTCAAGTGTTCTGGGAGCATTAACTTAATCTTGGAAAAATGTGAATACAAATTAAAACCAACAATGGCTGCTTTTCATTATCGATCATAAGTCATTACCGGGTATCAACACCTCTTATAGCTCTATGTTGGACAAACTGTTAATGTACACTACAGTATATTTGCCACAAAGTGAAACCAACTTCATCAAAAATGATTATACAGTAAGGAGGGAGCTATGCATTTACTGCTTTACCATTTCTGTTTGTTTGACTTTTAAGTTCATATACAGAAGTACATTCTTTTGACACAGGTATTTTTTCATTGGGTATTGTAAATTTACCTAAACTATTACGTAATGTAAATAATTGACAATAGGCTAAATAACAGGAGCATGTCTATTTAAACATGATCAACTTCAACATCCTCCACAATTATCCTAAAAGTTAAATCAACACCTCTTTAAAACAGTTTTTAACCAAAAGCTAAACATTAATTCATTATCCTTTATTACAAGACTATTACTGTTATTAAGTGCAAGTGGGTGTCTATATATTCAGAATACACTTGTTTGGTTATGGAGAAACATGGTAGGCTTCTTTAAAAAAAATCCACATTATGATGATGTCAAGGGATGATCATTACAGATGTTCTTTGAAGGACATCATCCAACTGGCTCAGTCTGTTATCTGTGCTAGTGTATGTTGTGTTTTTTTTAACACGAGAAGTTTAGATTTCTTTTTTTGTCGTGTTATCGTAGTGTGAACAGTGGGTGACTTTGGGTGCCCACTAGTAGGTGAGTGTAGCTCTCAAAGAAACGTTATGTGGTTTGGGTGCGCTCCATGATGGCAGATGTGAATGGGGAAATAGCAGTAACATCACTTATTCTGCAAGAAAACTATAAGATTTTAAACATTTAAAGGAATTGTTGTCAAGACAAGATAGATATTAGCCAAGAGAAGTATAAACCAGCTGTCATAAAATCCAGGCCTGTGTTTTTTGGAGTTGATCCAAGGGAATCATTACTGATTCCAGCTGAGTTTCATCGCTTTTTATAATAGAACAAAGATTTTTGCCATTTAAAAACAAAGAAGACAAATAACTTTTTATTTACCTGCATGGCATTATTCTCAAAGTTCATTTCCAATATCGTAATATTAAGAGTTATCATACAGCTTCACTTGATCACTTCATATGGACACGGCAAAAAGACAACAGATTGCTTGCATTATGGTTATCCTGCAAATAGTTTTATAGTGGGGGTATCTTATTTGGATTTGTTCGGGTGACCTCCATTTCACAAGAAGCAGCAGTGATGTTGAAGTGTATAGGTGCACAGCAAGACATCCCTGTTGAGCGTGGTTACAGGTGCAGTGGAGAACACTTCTGATGCCAACTATCATTTGTTTACATGCACTTAAGCAGTCGTTTTCTCCAGTATGCTGATAGATTTATCTTGGAGCATACAGATTTCTAGGCCATTTAAACACATTTCCAGGATTTACAACCTTTACAACCTTTTAACATCCACACCGTTAAGACATTTGACCGTTTGTTCAATTTAGACACTTTCAGATTGTTGTTGGCCCCTTGGGGACAGTGCAACAAGCCGTTAACAAAACACTTACGCATACATGATACCCTCATACTCCTCATTTTATTACATCGCCCTTTTTTAACACATAGACACAAAGCCAAAGTCAACACTTATTTCAGTCATGATTTGTCAACCTGTTGAATAACACTTTTGCAGATTGTTGTTGGCCCCTTTGGGACAGTGCAACAAGCCGTTAACCAAACACTTATGCATACATGATACCCTCATACTCCTCATTTTATTACATTGCCCTTTTTTAACACATAGGAAGACACAAAGCCAAAGTTAACACTTATTTCAGTCATGATTTGTCAACCTGCTGAGTCAAATGTCTGTCAATGGCTTGCAGCTCTGGTTTGTTCTCCACTAACTCATGGTGGGATTATCTACCTCTTTAGCTACTAAATGCTCCTCTATGTTGACCCGCTATTCTCCAGATGGAAGAAAAATATGTTACTGTCCTCAGGCCTGCTGGAAATGATTAAGTAAATAGGGAACCAAAACCTTTGATCCACCATTAACAAAACCCTGCAGCAGTCATTCTCCAAACACATTTGTTTTTTTCTGAATGACAGTAAGAGGAGCTTGTGATGAATAGACACTGACTAATTGAGTGGGAGGTGACCTGATCCTGCTGGTTATTAGGACTGCATGCTTGATGACCAATTATCAGTTGTTTTACATAACACTCAAACAATAACTTCAAGCAGAAGATGCCTGCAGCAATTACATCTCATCATTTCTTAATTGAGTCAGCAGGCTTCATTCACGTCTCAAGGATGGATGGTAATTATTGTGAATGATTTAATGAAAACACAATTAGCAGATGATGCAGTGTCACATTAACTTGTAGAATGGGTCCGTCCAACCGGCAGCATAAGTTAAGAATTAAACAAAAGTGAGAGGGCTCGGGGGACGAGTGACTACTGGCGTCAGTGCTTCATGTTTACTCGGCTCCCCTCCATCCCTCCCGGAGTCTGCTCCCTCTCTCTTTTTTCCTATTAAGTAGAAGCAGGTTTCACAAATTAACCAGACAACATGCTAAATCACTGTCAACAGTGCCACAGCATTCACTTTCAATTATTGCATTTCAAAAGATGTGTCATGGCAGACTCCGAAGCCATAGTTCCTCTTGCATGCTTGAGCCAAATATATTAGACTGGACGATGTATGTGTGTGTTTAACAGATATTATACAAATATGTATTGATTATTAAAACCATTCTACATTTGGTTTGTATAACAACTCATCATCAAGACTGATTGGTGAATATTGTGCAACACTATTTATGAAAAATTATTCTCTTTTCGATAGCCCACTTTTATAACAAAAGCAAGTGACATGGCTCTGGAGACAGCAGGGTTGATCTGCTGTCTGTGATTCATTGAAGTATATTCCCATCTTTTGGATGCACTGCCATGAAATTTTGCACAGACATTTGTGGTCCCCAGACGATGAATCCCACTGCCTTGGGTCATCCACCAACTTTTCCTCCATCGCAAGGTCGGCATTTGAGGTTCTGTGTTGAGGAATCATTAATCATACTGACACCTCATGCATACCTCCCTAGGAGGTCAAACTAGGATAGAGTACAACTAAACATGACAGAATCCCCAAGTGAACTGTTCAGTCTGATTTGAGGCAGGCCAAAAGAAATCACCCCGCCGAATAAATGCAATCAACATGAAAAACAGATGTGGTATGATAATGATGTACAAACACTGAAAAATAAGAGTGTGCCTAGATAGGCCAATGTAAATTGAGAGGAATGCATACAAACACCTTTAGGTCATTGGGTTCTGTTGGTCTTTAGATAACCAAACGGGCAGAAAGAACGGTGTTGCCATTTTTTTTTTATTCCTCTTTTTGCACTTGATATGAAGAGTTATCTCTCATATGAGAGGAAAGAAATGGTGTGGACAGCCGCCTGATAAGACTTTATTCTTTTCACACCATGCATTCTTGTGCTGCCCTCTGCCTTTTGAACATGTAGACCTGCCTGTCTGGCATCTTTAAGGTTGAGTTCTTACACAGATTCTAGTAGATTCCTAGTTCAGTGAATGTTTCTAATTCCCAAAAGGGAGTCAGTTGCTGCCTCCTTACTTTTTTTTGTTTTCTTCTTTAATTTCCATCCATTGCATTCAAACCTTGATCTTGCAAATACCACAAGCCAATGGGGTTTCAACACACTTGGTGAATGCTGTTTAGCACTTCAATTTTTAAGTGAATATTAATTCATTAAAAACACGTTTGGTTGCCCATTGGGGCCACTTGTGAGGATTTTAGTGTTCTTTCCTGTGGAGAAGATAGCCTGGCTCCGCCCGCCTACCTACTTCCGCCCAAATTTCATTTTCCCTTCAGTAGTCAGTCTGGTGATGGGGCGTATTAGTGAGATTTTCCGAACAAATTTCTGAGCGCTCCAGTTTCAGTTGAATGCTGCTCGGAAATTTCCGATTTGGTAGTTCCGAGTTCCGACCTGTCTGTGTTCCAGTGCATCTGCTCGGGAAAGTATGGACGCCTACAACCTTTCTTGTACAAATAACTAAACGTTAGGCTCTAGCAAGTTACCTTTGCCAGGTACCGGTAGATCCATAGACTACAATATGTAGTGAAGTCGGAAATTTCCGAGTTCCCTGAACGCACCGTCAAAAGCCGGCTCACGACCAAACGTTATGCGATTGGTTGGCTAATCCAGAGTGGCACTGAGCAGATCCAATAGTTTTAAACTTCAACAGACACCCGCCTCCAAGTGAGTTAACGTTTGCCAATTACAGCACTTCCAGACCTTCTGTACAAATGAAATGAAGTACGATGGTCTGGTAGCGCCAGGCTATGGAGAAGACAGACCTGTGTTAAAAATGGAAATTTGACAAAAAGTCATTCATTAGTATTTACATGCACAAATGACAAATGAAACTTACACACACAAATGAAATAATGCGAGATAGGTCCTGTGCAGTTCCCCAACGCATTTGCATTGCAGTATAATAGGAAAACTGGAGACGACCTACTGAACTGTTAAAATAAATGTTATTGTTTCAGCAGATTGAAGCACACTTGAATGAGCTTATCATGATTGTAAACACAAATTCAGGGAGTTCACTGGCATATCATACAATATTTTGTTGTGAGCCCCCAACACTTTTTCCTCTACAGTTTGAAGAGGCGACCCGATTTCGGATAAGCGGTTGAAGATGATGATGATGAATTTGAGGAGGTTCAACATGAACTCCAGGATACTCTACAACTTCTACAGTTGCCCCATCAAGACCATCCAGACTGGCTGCATCAACAATTAAAAGTGGAATCAGCCATTCTGGAGAATGCATGTCGTCAAAACCACTTTTTGTCCAAGTGTCTCCACATGCTCCGCTACCTGTCTGTACTGTGTTTGTGTGCAGAGTTAAATTCCAGTGTTAATACACATCCCGTGCTCTGTAAACGGTGCTACGGTGGCCCCCTTTGTTTACATTGTTTACATACCAGTTTACAGAGCCTAGGATGTGTAATAACACAAGCATTCAGCATTCTCCAGGAATGCTGAATGCCTCTTCACCCAGCATTGTAGAAGGAAAGGAAACAGAATTTCAAAAGAGCCCAATCTATCCATTTACAAACTGCCTGCTTCGGTCTGTCCAACAGCTAACAACTTCTGGTCCTGTGCCAACAGGCAAAGGGACATTTTTTGGGGGGGAGAGGGGAGGGGTTCTTCAAGTTGCATTGTTCGAGAGAGCCTGAAAACAACAATTTCATTGTTATCAGTATGATAAATAACAGAGCTCGAGCTTGCCTTGAACTTGGTTGATTTTGTCGTGCCGTTACATTATTTTCACTGACATGGGGGAATGTTGGAATCTATCTGTGGTTTTGTCCTATAACTGTGTCTGCTGTTGTTTTTACCTAATAACCATAGTATTGTTATCATAACCTCTTTATGGGACATGATCCCAAGACCAAGAACTACTGCTGATTCAATACTTAAATTAGTGGTCAGTCCCATGAAACCTCAAAACAAGCTGGAGGGATAGGACTGGTGGTCTCATCCTTTAAGATACAGTTACTGTGTAACATGGCCACCATCTGAAAAATAATTTAAATCAAAAGGGACAAATAAAAAATGATTCTGTTATTTAACTCTATAGTTATCATGGTAATCTATTTCAATTGAAGAGGTTCCTGTCTATGTATTGTATGTTATATTTTAACTGTCAGTAAATATTGTATAGTAAGTAAGTATTGGACAACAGGGGATCAAGTCTGAGAAGCTAGAGTAAGCTAGAGTTTAAAGCTTTGAACAGGTCGATTGGTTGGGTGGTGGGAACCAATGGGAAATCTTTTTCATGAGGCCCTTTAGCCCTGGTGGCCTTTGATGAACTAAACAAAACTAAAATCTTCACGTAATAACCTTTTATATACTATCTATCATAATCTATGGTAATAACACATACAACATCTTTTCTCTTTGAGGCCTTAGAATTGCGCAATAATGTTTTGAGGGCATTGACTACAGTAAAAATCTCAGTGGGATCATACACACTGGGCATGATTTAAGGATGAATGGGCTTGTGGGGAAACATTTGTTGTGCAACATTTACACATGAGTCAGTGTCACAGCTGAAATAGTTGATAAGAAATATCGGATAATTCTTCTTAAAGTCAAAAACCAGTTTCCTTGGTAGGGGATAATGTAAGGTTATGTCCTGTATTGAGCAACAGGGGGGCAAGGCACACCTTTTTCCACAGAAAAAATCTGCAGCAGTGTCAGCTTTCACTAGTTTTCACTTGCGATAGTATCAGGTGTACTTTGATCAGGCTTGTGTTTGGTTAGAACTAGCCTTGCGTAGAATGGGTGGGGTAAGGTGGTGTGTGTTTCTGAGAAGACGAGGTGAAGTCTCTATACGTGCTCAGGCAAAGGACGGGCTTGCATGGAATCTTGTACCTTTAATGCTTGAGAGGCCGCACTCTAAGGATTACCCACTCTTTGGAAAATACCTGTTTCGACTGTTCATGAAAAACCACAATGGAGACAACGAGCGACCCCACCAAAATCCTGGAGAAGGGTCCCGAATACCTTCGAAAGCAGATGGAACTGGAGAGTGAGACCACAGGGCGCATGAGTGCAGTGAAGAGGCTCGCCGCCAGCAGAAAGAAATATGTCAAAAGCCAACAGGCGGCCAGCTCAACCCAGGACTCAATGATCAGTTTCGGGTCAGCCTCTGTGAGTAGCACCGATTCTTCTAACTGGAGCTCCAAACGTGGTGGGAACCTGGTCACAGTGAATAACTCGTCGGAGGCTACACTATGTGGGGAAGAGGAAAACGACTCACTGGGGTGGTACGTCGGTCCAGCTCAAGAAAGCGGGATTCTCTTCTGATCTACAGGCAGAAATGTGATTTAATGAAAGGGTCGGCAAGCGGCCGGAGGAGAACCCATATACAACGAAGGCAGATGTACAGATCCGCGCGGAGAAATGTTTCATTACCCGAGGCGGCAGATAAGGGGAGTGAAGCAGAGGAAAACAATGAGGAAGAAATCACCACACCTGAGGCCACAGCAAAGGAATGCAGCTCACCTGTAGATACCTCTCAAACAGAGAGCACAAGGAATGGAGAAGAAGAAGAAGAAGAACAGCAGAAAAGCACGGAAAAGGTTGTGGTGAACAAATCTTCCGGTCTCCTCACGGTTCCCGAGGTGGAAAGGAGGCCCGGCAAAGGGGTCGCTCGTTCCCACTCTGACATCAGCTCAAGGTACTCCAAGAGCTTTGCAGATTTTGATGCTTTCTTCAAGTACTGTGGGCTGGACGCGCCGGTTGTGGAGAATCTGGGGAAGGAGAACTTCTCGGCGCGATCAGACGACATCGTGGTAAATATCCGGAGCATCAGCATCTCCACATCGGAGGACGGTTTCTCCAGGACCAGCGGGGACAGCGACGGACTGATGGAGGAGAAGTTACACGCCAAGATACGCCAGACCACGTCGGTCATCGAGCGCAACGCCAGGATTATCAAGTGGTTGTACAGCTGCAGGAACGCTAAAGAGACTGGAAAAAAGCTAAGAGACCTCGATTGAGATCGTTAATTCTTACTGTTTAACAGATGATACATTTCAAACATTTATCACATTTCGCATTGCAAACCAAATATTGATAACACTGTCTGAAAAGAGATCGAATGTTCAGCTCACTCCTGGCTCATGTGGAAAACACTAACTTTGTGTCTCACTTTTACTGTGTGTGTGTGTGTGTGTGTGTGTGTGTGTGTGTGTGTGGTGGCTGTGTGTATGTTTGTGTTTGTGTTTTATAGGCCTGTGCTTATATTATTGTTACCTTTGATGTCTTTGCACATTGTATTCGCGCGCTTCGGATGGGCAATATGATTTATTTTTATATAAAATATTTTTTGCTTTTTGGGTGGTGACTTTAACCCTTTCTTTCTAAGTTTAGGGAGAAGTAGCCTGTCGTGTCCCTTTATGTGAACAAACTAAATATGCTAATAATAAATGAGGCACCATGTCCTTGACGATTTATAGTGTTTAGACCTTGTGATATCTTGCCGTCTCTTACTCTTGTTGTAACGTGTAGACACAGCAGAGTTGATGGAAAAGGTTGCTTGTGTTTCCACCTTTTGCTGTCACAACCTTACATAATGTTGAAGTTTGTTCCGAGTCGAATGAGTTGAAACTGAACCCGTTCCAAAAAACTAAGGTGCCCCCTCTTTTTGGAATGAGAGTGTCCTCTCTTTTGTCCGAATCCCCCACTTGCTTCTGACTCTCCACTCATCTCTTTTCAGACTAAATAGGCTACAGGCCTGACCTTTATCACCATATTTTGGCCAGTTGTGTTTTATTGATTTGCGTATTTAGCTTAGGTATTGACTAACTTAATGGTCACTCCCTTTAACCACTTTACAACAGGCTGATGTATATGATATTGCGAATATGTTCAACTTTTTTTATTTGCAACTACTTATATAATGTATAGGACATGTATTCAGAACACAAAGTAAATGAGATGCCTTATTTTTAAGAATCGTAGGCAATAATGAATTTGTCGTGTTGACGAAAGTATTGCAAAATACAAGTTGTGGAGACTTGCTTTGACACCTGTTTACCGCTCACTGTGCTAGATTTTGTTCAAACTTGCATAGAGCAATAGCTGTTCTCAGTCACGCAGGGGCCACAGGAAATCCAACATCACACACACAGTAACACAAAAACCCTAACACTTTTCATCAAATTTTTTCTAAAAATACAATTTTACAAACTATTTGAATGTGTACACATCTAGGAAAGCACATATTTTTTTAATTATAGCAGAAGGGTTATTCAGCAAACAACAGTCACTGGCGAAAAATGAAAGAACACAGATATTTCTTTGTCAACTAAATAACAAATTCAAAACCCATACACGCACACGGACCCACACACACACACGCACACGCACACACACCAGTTACTGCTGTCAGCAAGAAAGTTTAGCTACTTATTATTATTTTTGTCAGGTGTTTCATATTCTTATTTACGGTAATAAAACTGGTTAAAGAGAGGAGAGGAATGTACTTAAGAATCTGATTGGCTTATGCCCAGTGACCGGATGTAACTGTATCTCCACTTCTCTCCATATCTCTGTTTGCTTTCTCTCTTCACAGCCTTCTCTCTCTTTCTGTCTTTGCGCCAACTTTCTTTGCGGATCAAAACCCAGCAGCAGTGACATGAGTGGGGAAAAAAACACAAAGGACAGCTTGTTGTTGACTCTATGAGTTAAAACGGAAATTCCACTGCACATGCAGAAACAAACATGTATAGTACATGTGTGTAGACTAGATACACATTACTCAACTGCCCCCATGTTATAGACGCACCTTCCATCTTTCAAGAAGCATGACTGACTATGTTGCATCAAGGCAAGTCCTGTCCTGCCCTCTCCCACGTATTTGTCTTGCCACTTCCCATAACTTACTAAGTTACTTCTTAATACTCACTTTGAAAAAAGGGCCCTTTTGCCATTTTGAGTAGCATTTAAATACTTGGTTTAAATGCATAAATGTATTTTGCTGCTTGCATTGCTGCAGGGTTTTCAATATGCTAAGTATTTTACTCTCTTCTCAGATCTTTTTACAATATAGGTTGAACTTTTTACTGAAATGTCATCACTTGGGGTTTGATGCTGCCTCTGAAACAATGCTTCACACTGAGTTACAATGTATTGGAGAACTGTATGCTACACAAATAAAGCTGTCAATTATTTTTCTTACAAGAACTGTATGTTGTAGCCCAAATGTGTGCATGGTAGCAAATTTGGCACATATCTCTACTTGTATGTTATGCCATAACAGATTCTAAATGACGATGTCAGGGCCATAGTCAGGTAATTGTTTAGGTTTCATTTAAAAAAAAAAAAAATATCTTAATGAAGCCTACAGTAGCATACGGTATCCTGCTTGTGGTGAGTGAAAACGTTTTGAATGTACTGTATGGGGCCTAAAGGGGGCAGTATCTGACAACAAGATTAAACATTTCAAACACCGTTACAATCTAAGCCACTCTATGTTATCAGGTCAGTCAAACCAAACCCCTGACAGCACTGTAAACATATATGTTAAATCAATGCACATAGGAATCATTACTGTTGTACATCACTGTTGTATCTACAAAGCCCTAATGTGTAAAGGCAGCAGCCATGCAGCAGCGATACATATTGTATCGTTAATTCTCACAATAAGGGAGTTTCCATAACATTATGGCATTGAACCAGATAAAATACCATGCATCAAAAAGTTCTGAGCCTGGGGCTACCAGTTGATAAAGGAATAATTGCTAATATGTTGCATGTTTGTCTTTGCCACTAAAACAATATCTCACTATTCGGAGCTTGTTATGTCACAGATGAACATGCATACTTGTTGTAGACTTGAGGCTATTCACTTAAGACTTATTTTACAAACATTTGGAGGCTACTCAAAATTCTACTTGGACTCAACTGATCTTATATCTCAAATACTTTTCACAACCACATCCAGACACAAGTAGCAGGTAGGCCTAGATGTGTTTTCCGTGAGCAGGAACGACTCAGGAAATATAATCCAGACAAAACTGTTTAATATCAAAACCCAATCTTGTCACCATTTGGCACACAAAGGGTTTATAGAGGATGGATTATGTTTGAAACAGTTACACTCAGCTGTGCTCAATCAAAAACATTTTGAACATTTCTGCTTTTCTACTGCTTTTTAAATGGCCTTAAGCGGAGCCGCAGCTCTGTGTAAACACCCAACTTTGAATAGATATTGAATAGTTTGCAATGTGGCGAGGCTATGAAAGCTGTTTGTGTTGCTTTAGATATCGGCACTAGCAACGCACGTGGACATGTTTTTTTCTTTCTCATTTCCTGTAAGCGTTGGATCTCATGACGTTTTTCAAGTTAATTCAAAGAGTTCTTCATACTTGAGGATTGGTATCTGGGCTGGGCCCCTGAAGACCTCCAGTCAATGCCCACCCCCCCCCCCCCCCTTACCCATGCTTTACTCGTATCAATGCGTGTGAGTGCGCTCATCTCTCAATAAACACATACATGTATTTGTAGAGAGAATAACTATCTTATCAACCAGGGATTTGCAGGGACAGTTGGGGGAGCAAGGGCTTATTATTTTACATTAGTAGCACGTACATTTCTGACTTAGCCCAGCATACATACCAATTTATTTTGAATACCCACTCACACAATTGTTTAACAGATCGACAGATCTCTACAAAATAATCAGTTCACACAGAGACATTGTTCTTCTTTAGTATCCACTAAAGCGATCTAAAAGTTTTTTCACAATTTGCACGTTTTCTATGCTACTAGTTTCTGGTATAAGATACATTTACACTAATTGACTGCACCAAATATTGCACTCTTTTGTATTTCTGCACATGACAATAAATAATTTGAAATATTTTGGTGGTATTGTTGAAATAAATAACGCTTAAAAATTAACATCAACAACAAATTATTTAAAAAAAGGCGGTTCTCTACATGAATAACCAAACCAACCTACCCTTCAAAACTATAAAGTTGGCCTATATTTGGTTGCAACATTTAGGCTTAGTTCATTCTGCTCTCATCACTGCAAAATTACTGAAAACATTACTGAAATCATTACAAAAAAGGTCTTAATCTTTGAACACAAATCTGTTCCTTCAGTTATTTCCAACTTCTTTGTGCCTTGTATCTTTCTTTGCATTAAGACCTTTTTAAGGTCTATTTTAATTTTTAATTTTTAGAAACAATACAGAAAGCAGGACCTTGGTGGTTACAATGATTAAAACAGGATGATGCTGGTCGTCAGCTTCATTGTGGTATCATTCGGCTGGTTGGTCAATTGGCCAGGTTTCTGAAAAACTGGTCAGACCTGGCTGGCCGTGTCAACCTGAAGACTTATGTCAAAGCCTTTAGAAGTTATAGTCCCCAAAGGGAAATTCTTTTTCACAAAAATTTACTTTATGGGAAGAGATCATTTAAACCTATTTGTAGACTCAGGACAATGACAGAGTAACTAGCCTGTCCTGTTTATAAGAATGTAGAAGAACTACAAAATGTACCCAACCTGTTTTCTCATGGGGTCCAAATACTTTTCACAACCACACCCAGACACGAGTAGCTTTTCTACTGCTTTTTAAATGGCCTTAAGCGGAGCCGCGGCTCTGTGTAAACACCCAACTTTGAATACATATTGACATAAATATCTAAAAATCTAAAAATAAAGGTTATCTAGGTAGGTTCTTGGCTTCCAAAGACCATGCCTCTTTGTGTAGAGATTATGCCCTGATACTGCCATGAAAGGAAGCATTTCTGATATTGTTTCAAGGTGAAGTTCCCAATTCTCAGAAACTTGCAAAATATGTCTACCAATGGATTTTAAGGATTCAGTTTTGCATTTGAGAAGTCATCTTATTCTGAGAATCACATCAGAATGGCAAGCCTTCTCTGCAGACATCGTCTATCAGCTTTGCATATATTGCAGCAACTTAATTGACACCAGAGTTTTATAAACGATCTCCAGCAGGTATCATCTGCTGATGACATCTCTTCATCATAGTATTTTGGATCTCCTTGCAGCTAATGGGGAGTTACAACAAGTGCATCAGGCAGAATCAGGCAATTAAGGACTCTTTCAACGCAAATCCCATCCAAACATCTTCCCTGTCATAATGTGCACAACGGCTGCATAGAAAATCATTATCACTTCCTCTTCCCAGCATCAACCATAACATGCCCAATGGACCCCAACAACTAATATCAGTGTGGAAGCCCCCAAGTCACTAACCTCTGGCTCAGCTGCTTTCATAAGAAAATGCCTTCCACCAGTGGTTGATAAAATTGGGGTAAGAAAACGCCTTCCACCAGTGGTTGATTAAGATTGGGGTGGAATTGTGGCAGTGGGCATGTTCACATAGGAACTTACATGCGGAGTAGATGCATGTAGGGTCACTACGTCTCATATCAACCAATGGGGTAAACACAAAGGATGTTTACCCCGGGTGATTGCCATGCTGTGCAAATTGCATCATACTAGACCATGCTGGCCTTTGTGAGACAAACAGGATGGCAGTTTTCCATATGAGTTCCAGGTCTGCTGTCGGGTCATATGGTTCTGATCTCTCTCTCTCTAACTAATAAAGGCAAAAATTACCCAAAAATAACTTGACATTGTTATCTTGAAAACGTTTAATACATTTATGGCAAGAAAATTAAATCAAATGAATATTATGACTTCATAGTTAATCATTTATTTGCACATGCATTGTACCATATCTCTTGTTAAACAAAGTTGTCGGTTGATATGGACAGTAATGAACGATTTGTGTGGTTATCAGAAAAGAATGTATGTATAAATTTAAAAAAAATAACATTGGATTCACCCTTAACTATTGACCTTAACTGTTTCTGATGTTGTGTGGTATCATAGTAATCCCAGACAATGGAAACATAGGGTTAGACATCACTAGGTATGTGGTATTATGTTTGGTTCAGGAGTTATGATGAAAAATGCATAATTAGGCTATGGCGGAAAGTAAAATGGTCTCCATGGTAACCATGATTCAATTTTGCAATGGCTTAATATCTGAAAATGTTCAGAGTCCCAAACTGTATAAGTGTACCAAGTTTCAAGCTTTTCTGAAAAGGTTAACAATTTTGCACATATCCCCTCTACCATAAAACAGTACTTTAGGAAGCCAAAAATTGACATAAAGGTATGGTTAAGAAACCCCTTAGAAAATAACTTTCCACCACTTGGATTCCTTAAGACTTTTAGTATGTTATTAATTACATATTCATGAGTCAAAAACAGTTGAAATGGTTTCTGTTGCAATTTTTGAGAGGTCCACCCATATTTTCTCACAAAATGCCTGTAGCCTACTAGTAGCCTATGTAAAACACATTCCTGACCATGCTTCAAAAGAATAATGTTCATAAGTTGTGTGTCATTTTAGTATTCAGACACCTAAAATACCTGCATCATAACTTAGAATTTGCATATTAAGACTTCTGGTAAGCCTGATTCTCGCATTCAAAAGACCAGAAAATCCCTTAACAACAGAACACTGACCAAGATAAAACACCATTAACTCTATGTCTGTAGGTTCGCCTAGTGGTTGATAAAATATGTTAGGCTATTTATAAAGGCCTAGCACTTTAAATCTCTATGATTGTATCTGTTTTATATATTTTTACCACATAATCACTCACACAACTGACCGGTGGTCCTCTTCCCGTCCTTCACCGCAAAATCAAAACACAAGTGCATGTGCGCAGTGCTCTGTCACGTGTAGAAGAAAGCCCTAACAAAACAGAAGGGATAAAAAAAAAGAAAATTATTGACAGCCGTGGCTAGCCAATCAACGACGCGACTCTGCGTAGCAACAAGATTAATGTTGAGGTTTAGTCCAATCAGAGGGCAGCAAGGGGGCGTACACGAATCCCCGTGTGTTTACTTCCGTCAATATTTCCAGCTCAACACGCAGAAGAGACAAGAAGCAGAGTTAGAAAGAGACCACACAGCTAAGGAGACGCTTAAGGTTTGTTTAATGTTTTTAAAACATATATTTGCAACTCTGTGACAGTTTAGTCGAGTGTCATGATGTTCTTCCTGTTATGATAATGCGTAGGTCGAACCGACTGACAGCTCGTAATTTCTTAATTTTTTAACCATTAAACGCCAATACGACTTGTTATTTTTCCAAATGCTCAAGATAAATGCGTCATTGTCGTTGTCAGGTGTGTTATGAAAGCAATTTGGCTCAGTAGCCTAAGTAATTTTGCATAGTCTAAATGTGTATCCGTAGCCTAATATCGCGGAAACAGGAGTGTAATGGCCTTCTTGTTTATGTGTCAATTGTCATAGGCCTAGAATAATCTGATATGAAAATTGAACAGTAAAAAAATAAAATCTCACTAGGTTTACAGCATTGACATATTTAGGAAGTCTGAATGTATGTGGTTTACATTCTTCTTTTAAAAGCCCAGTAGGTCATTTCAAGTAGGCTAGGCTAGTGCACATTTCAGAACTGTGTTCACAAATTTAGATAAATGTGTCTGAATGTCCTAGTCTTGAATACAATGACATAGGCCTAATGTCACCTATTGGATCGACTGTTCTCAATGGCTCTGATGCTCACGTTTTGAATATTTCATCTTGAATTTTGATGTCTGAATTGTATTGATCTATCTTGACCCAACCAGATTTTTGACTTGATTAGAATTTGAGATAACACTTAATTTTTTTTCTTCTGAATTTTTCAATACAGCATTTCACAATAAGTATTAAGTGGTGACTTTATTTCTAAACGTGGTTGCTTATTATAGTCTGTATTTGCTTCCACAGAACCAAGAGCCCAAAGACTACCATCCTGCAACTTACTTGTTAACCCTCCAGGTTTTTGGAGTGGCTTACAGTCCACTCCTCCAGCCCTCCAGGTAAGATGCCTTTCTTAGGCCAGGACTGGAGGTCGCCAGGATGGAGCTGGACAAAGACAGAGCATGGCGGCTGGAAGAGGATTATCATGTATGGAGGACACGATCTGGAAGATAACATCGGGGAGATAGACTTGAAAGAGTAAGACAATGCAACATTGAGATAGTTCTACTGTGTCAACCTTTTTAAAAGGGTTTGAATGAGGCAGTACTTCATCAGGTTAGATTGTATTAGATCCTCATCACACCATTTGTCACATGCATTCAGGTACAAAAGTAGTATTTTGCATATAGTCTTCAGTAGCCTGCTCTCTCTTATGCAGTGCTTAGATTCATTCATCAAGCATTATAGCACATATCCCACATTTCGATATAAACATCTATTGTCTTTTAGTGGTTATCATGTTGTGATGTTATATGATCATAAGGTGTGAGTCTTGCAACCTTTTCTACTGTCCAAAAGAAATGATTCGGCATAAATGTGATATTTGTTACATATTGAGTTTTACCTTTTTTGAGTGGCAGTAGAACAAAAGTTCATTGTATATGCCACCAATTCCATTACATTTATTTTATATGTGCAATATTTAAGTTACATTATGTTACTGATTTTAACTATATTGTCCAGCTCTTGGTTGCTACTGTAATTAGCCCTGCTTCTCTGTTTAAAGATAGACTGGAATAATTGACAGGTGACAGACTGCTGAGGCTCACCTTGAATTACTTGTTAGTGAGATATCAGCCAGCCTCGAAAAAGGCCTCACATATATTGAAATATATCATATATTTTGAAACCCTAGACTGCTACTTGCTTTCCTTTAAGCCAGTGGTTCTCAATTATTTTCTGTCATGCCCCCCCCCCCCCCCCCCCCCAGGGGACAGAAATTTTTTCACGCCCCCCCTAAATTGAAATACTATTGAGAACCTGCTACTATTTATTTATTTATCTGTACAAAGATAAGATTCTGGCACGAGCATTCTGCATACAATCACCTTATTATCAAATTAGATAACAAAAATTAGCCGAGATATCTTCTGCAGCAAAAAAAATCAAAGTTCAGTTTATTAGCTCAATTTGTAACATTTAAACAAGACTGCTCAGTCTGTGTGAATCTCAGGACAGAGAAACAAGAGCAAATGATTCACTGAGGTTTGCATTTCATTCAAAACATTTTTAAACTGTAAACATAGTTAAGGTGGTGTTTTTTTATATTATTATAGGCCAATAGGCCTTCTGTGATGCGATAACCAATAATTAATTAATGTTATTATTAGTCTACTTGCTTGATTTCTTTTTAAATAGCCTACAGAGACACTTGGAGACACGTGGACATTTATTTACTGCAAATCGCGGCCTTTCGCGCGGATATGACCATACACAAGCACACATCGTGCTTGCTAGCAATTAAGAAAAAAAAAAAAAAAACATTTTTTTTCTTTTTTTTGGTCAGTTGGAAATCAAGGCAGCCCGCGCCCTGACAACTCACGGCGCCCCCTCAGGGGGGCGCGCCCCACCATTTGAGAAGCACTGCTTTAATTAAGCTATCATCTGTTTTGATGCCCAGATGTGAAACCCAACCAGTGACCATTGGTAGGAAAGCCTAAGGGAAAAGGACAAATGTGTCAGGAAGTCAGATGATAATAACAGTGTTGTAAAGTTCCAAATTGCAGGGATAAGGCCCTAGCTACTGGGCGTTATAAAGAAACATAATTTAGTCAACTCTTATCTGAGCTGCAGCAGAGAGTCTTTGATGAGGTGATTGTCTATCCCACACGTATCAACCTGTTTGTGCCAGAGGGGCAACAGTCAGAGTTGAGTATATGATACTCAAGAGAGTCACTTTACATGAGCCAACTTTTTGTCAGTGTCTCCTGTTAAAGAACGAAGGCTTGTCGAAAACAAGTCATGCAACCTTGTTGTAAGTAATATGTAATCTGTTGTTACTCAGTATGCCTAACACTGACCTAACCTGGCAAGCCATCTGTCATTATTGAAAAGGGTTAGGGTTAATTGATCTTTTGCTGACTTGCTAACCATGAGTGACTTTGTATTGGGATAGGATGAGTTGAATATGGTTATCAAGTAGGGCCTCAGGTAACAGAGTCCCACCTTATGTCTCACTTCTTAAATTTACTTCAGGAAAACAATGCTGTTAGATATTGTGTGATACTTCACCAACTACGCATGCCAGGGCACAATAGGAAAAGCCTCCTGATTATACTAAAAGCACAATAGTACAAACATTTTTAAGCATGTTTTTTTTCTGCACAGTGCCAGATCAGCACATAAAGTTAATATTGGACTTACTGTACAGTCTCTGTCGTGTTGAGTTACTTTTGGATGTTTGCAACTGGTCCAGCATGTAAAACTTGTCTCAGGGGATTTTGCTTGAAGATGGAAATTTGATTAGTTGACATACTACCAGTTCTTCTAATAAGGAGCACCCACAAATAACTTCAAACTCAAACCATACCAGTTGTTTGTTTTAATAATATCATCCCTCCGAGGGTGTTTAGTGTATTGAAAGAATTAAGTGACCATTGTTTGTTGAAAAGAGCTTATCTTAAAAACCATGTTCTGCTATTTCAGTCTGCCTTTGACGCATGCCAAATAATCTTTTCATTCTATTTGTCTGTTTTTACTTCCTAAAACATGTGTGTCGGGTGGTTTGTGTGGTGCAGAGAGGCTCACTAGTTATACCTTAAGTTTATAGGCAACATTGCATGGCTTAGACTTGTTCCTATTATCATTACTTTGTGCCTTTATCTGCATATAACGTCTATTGTGAGGTTTCTGGTGAATCAGACAGAAGCTATGGACCTACAATAGCACCTTAACTAATTAATATAAGGTTTGCCAACAAACATTAGCTCAAAGTAGCTTTCACTCAAGTTGTTCACTAGTCAACCCATGTGACTAACCTTTCTGACTTCACAAGGATCAAAGGTCCAGACCTACAACGTGAGGAGTTAACTTAAGACTCCTGACCAATAAATAACTCTGGAAACTATTCAGCAAGCTTCAGCCTCTTCCACCATGGGTCCTCCTCTTCCACTAATAATAACACGTTAATTGAGGTTACAGCCAAACATGGTCGCTCGTTTTGCTTGGAAGGACCAGAGCTATTGATACACTGACTGCTGGTTGTTTCTGCAGTGCTATGGTTTACACAATAAGAACAAATACACTTAAGTTCTAAGTTTAGGTTAATGCAATGTATGAACAGCACCATCACACATGTAAAGATCTGCCTAATTTAATTAAAAGGTAAAAGTTCTAATAACCATTAAGGAATAGAAAACATACTATTAATATACCTGCTAATCAAAATCAGTTAATATCTGCTCACAAAGTACCTGTATGTACGCTGGGAAAAAATCCAGTGTACAAAGCCTGGGCTCTGTAAAATGGTATGTTAAAAAAGGGGGCCCACCGTAGCTAGCAAAATACCAGTTTATAGAGCCTAGGCTGTGTTTTAACACCAGATTTTCAATTAGCGCACACAACGTACAGGTAGAAGATCACAAGGAGATATTCACTGATTTTGACAATGTGAATATTGCAACAAGCATTCTCCAGAATTGCTGACTCTACCTTTTAACTCTGAGTGGGATTTATCAAATCAAATCATATCATATCAGTTTTTCACAGTCCCTGCACAATATGGCACAATATGCCCATTGCTCATAGACCCTTGACTCGACTGAGGAACAACAGCGGCTAAAAGGGATCCCTCTCCCTGGACTGACAGACAGACATGCAATAGATGTCACTGCTGGCGCTGAATGGGTTAAGGGCTGAATATCAGCACCGGTTGGTGACATCTCCCTCATGTCACAGTGTGGCCCTTTCTCTGTTTATCACCCAACCAACACTACCTCACAGTGACACAATAGCTTGATCAGCAGTCGTCTTCACAAAAAGTGAAAGGACACAACATCAGACCATAACGGATGATGTCATCTTTCAAACTGGCCACTCTCCAACAGCTCAGAAAGGCCAGTGACCTCATGTGACGGAGGTACAGTACGTTTGGCAGAAAGAAAGGACAGCATTATGATGGACCACTGGCATGGTACACAGTGTGATTGTGTCTCTAATGTAGTGTCCTGGGACCATCACTTTACTGTCCATCTGTGACACATTATTTATCAGTTGTTAAGTCTTCTTGCACTTGACGTATCAAGCAATAAATACTAAGTGAATTGCATCTAACAGCTGTATGTCAGCCCAGTACTTGATTTGTTTTCTTCCTTTCGTTCATGCTCACTCCCTAATCAACCCTCGTCCCTTTAGCTCATGTTTTTCAGGATATAGTTTAAATATCCTCAAATCCCTCTGAATGTTCCTGCTGCTGTGTGATTTATTGTTTTGGCTCCACGGAGGCCGGTGCTCTGCATACAGCTCTGCCTGAAAGTACCAGCTCTATTGCATTCCTTCGCTTGTAATTCACTGTAACATATTGACAGTCCACTGTGCGTGCGTGTGTGTATGCCTGTGCAATTGGATAAATGGATAGAGACTAGGGATTACTGTAGAGCTAATTCACTCTCGGATCTGTCGACTTCACAGTCAGGCAAAGCCATGCCTTCATTTATGCCTCGGTAAACATTTTAATGTTTAATATTAATCCAAAAACCATGTGTGTTGATATGACCCAGGTTGTAGCTGATTATTTGGGTGTGAGGGTGTATTCACACATGCCGTGTTTAGTTCGGTTGAAACGAACTCAGATGCACTTCTGCCTTCGGTGCGCATCTTTCAGGCAGGTGTGAATACAGCAATCGCACTCGGGGGCGGACCAAACAAACGCTCCGAGACCCAGCTGAAGAGGTAGTCTCGGTGCGTTTTCAAACGCACTCTGCTGCAGTTCGTTTGTGGTGTGAATTTGTCCGAACTCGATCCGACCCAAATGCAGGACGCACTGTGCCTTTTCTTTCTTTTCTTTTTTAATAAATTGCAGTCAGCTTCACATTATGGGAAAGTGTTGTTGTCGCCATTGTTAGGACGATAAGTTGTGGTTTGACCGGGAGCCCAGAACAATATATTACATTTGATCGAGAGGACGCGTAAAAATGCTGAATATGTTCAGCGATCAGATGCAGGAGAGGGGAGCGTCTCCCGCACAGTGCCAACAGGTTCACGCTGCGCAAGAAGTGTGTGTTTTTGGTGTGAATGCTGAAAGCATTCACAGCATTGATATTCTACGTATTTATTGGTGTGAATGCTGAAAGCATTCACAGCTTTGATATTCAACGTATTTATTATACTTATACTTATTCTTATTATTCCGCCCGCTTTTCACGCACGGCCATATCTTCAACATGCTTCATTCCACAAACTTCCTTCAACTATCCTCATATTCAGCCCATTTTTCACATTCCGGCTTTCATTCAAAAATTTCAAAAAAATTCATAACTTCATAATTAATAAGCAATTAAACCAAAATTATGAAAAGTTTCAAATCTCATCTCCTCCCTGGGAATTCATCCTAGAAACTCCATTCGTACGTCTAAATGTTCGGCTCATTCCAGACATCAATATTCTGATAAAATAATTTTCATAACATTCATAATTTTAAATAAATTCGACTTTTTATGAAATTAATATTTCATGCAAAATCATGATTCCTCCTACTCGTTCATACTTCATCGTAGAAACTCGATTCAAAGTGTCCCATGTTCATCTTGCATGGGAGCATGTTTCCATAATTCACTATTTTTTCATAGAATTCATAACTTCAGAGATATTTAAAGGTTTATTACACCAAAATCCATATTGGGAATGCATTGGGAAATCGGCAAAACGCAGAGCGTTTTGCACTGATTTCAAGCACTTCTAGCTCACTGATAGTTCATCCTACAAAGTTAATTCCTTCAGCACACTGTTCGGCTATCTTTCTTCTTTCATTGTTAAAATTCAACCTTTTTAAAAAAGCATAGTTTTCAAATTAAGCAGCCATGTTTGATCGCATGAAACATCAATTTGAGTGATTTCTAGAGTGTACAGATCAACTGCCAGAGTGGAGAAGAGGCAATAAAAAAGAACACCAGACATTTTTAAGATTGCGAGAACTCACAAAAATGTAACTCCTCATGGATTATTTTGGTATCTAACTGTAGATAATATTGTTGCCGTCGCAGAAATGTTTCTTTGGAGCCAAATGGACATACATATTGGGAGCTGTGAGCTTCTAAGCGGAAAAAAGTCTAACCGAACGATGCCTCTTGCCTCACCCACTCTCTGTTTAACTGAGATTCTACATTCCACGACAGAAAATCTAAACGACAATTGCTCTCAACTCGAAAGTATTTACATTAAAGATACACATTTGACACTGAATATTAATTGGAATCTTCAGATTCTCACGGTACGATAATTTTTTCTGTCAGACAAACGGTTTGCGAGATATGGGCAGCAGTTTAGACTTATGCGTTCAGTTGAAATAGCCTCTGTGTGATCCTTTGGGGAGACAAGTGGCCGTACGTGTGTAGATTACCAGCTGTTTACAATTGACACTGATTAGCTGTCTGTCACCATGGTGACCCCTGCACGTGCAACTGCCTTTGACTCAACGATGACATCATAGGCTACATAGAGAGAGAGAGAGAGAGAGAGAGAGAGAGAGAAAAGAGACACACACACAGACACACATACACACACACAGACACACACACACACACACACACACAACACAGACACACACCACACACACACACACACACACACACACACACACAACACACACACACACACACACACACACACACACAGACACACACACACACAACACACACACAGACACACACACACAACGACACACACACACACAAGAACACACAAGACACACACACAACACACAGACACACACACACAACAACACACACAACACACACACACACACGACACACACACAAGAGACACACACACACACACACACACACACACACACACACAGACACACACAACACACACACACACACACACAACAACACACACACAACACAACACACACACAGAGACACACACACACACACACACACACACCCGACACACACAACACACACACACACACACACACACACAGACAACACACCACACAACACAACAGACACACACACACACACACAAGACACACACACAACAACCACACACAACACAGACACACACACACAGACACACACACAGCACACACAACACACACACACACACACACACACACACACAACAACACACACACACAACACACACACAAAACACACACACAACACACACACACACACACAACACACAACACACACACAACACACACAACACACACACACACAGACACACACCAAAACACACAACACACACACACACACACACAAAACAACACACACAACACAACACAACACAACACACAACACAACACACACACACACAAAGACACACACACACACACACAAGACACATCACACACACACACACACACACACACACCACACACTAGACACACCACACCAAACACACACACACACAGTCAAACACACACGCACACCATAGGAATATACAGTTCTTTCTATAAATTTGACCTGCTCTATGATTTTTAACCACTAGATTGATGGCTTAGTGGTTTAAGTCCAGGTCTCACCAATCAAAAGGTTACAGGTTCAAATCTACTTGTGGAATAAAATTTTCCCTCAAATCTTTGTGTGAAGGGGAACGTGTCTCATGGTAAGTGCATATGACACATTAGGCATATCTATAATTTTATTTTTTTTAACCCTGAGCTTAAAGTTGGCGGTTCAAGCCCCAGTTACCGCTAAATTTAGACTTACACGGATTTTCTTCTAACTTTGCACAATGTTTATTATGACTCAATTATAACCCCAGAGGAGTTTAGAGGTCAAAGGTCAACTTTCAAGGTCATAATTCATTAATTTTTCATTAATTTTTCATAAATTGTATTATTCAATCATTCTATTCATTCAGATATATTCATCTTCGTTCTTCATCAACATTCAGCAGTGAAGTTTATTCAGCATCAGCTTCAGTTCAGCAGCACAGCATTCACACCGCAATTTCTTCAGGAATTGCATTTCTAGTTTATTTTGCTTCCCATGTACGGGACCGTCAATACTATCCCCGTGTCAGTTTGGAGCTGAACTGCGCCGACCCAGCTGATACACAGCTTAATCAGCTGAGTGTCAGCTTGAGCCTATTCTTCTCGCGAGCCGCGCGTCCAGCACCAAAAATACAGTAAAAATGATGTTTCATATCGTAGGCTACCAGCCACATAACGTGGCATTGACATAGGGCTACATATTATAACCATATGAAATAATGGAATAATTTGACGTTTTTCCTCTTTATTTATAGGTTAGATGTAGGCCTTTTTATTATTTTTAACCCCATATTATATCAATGGTATATTTCGCAGTTTTAACTTCGTGCTTCGTGCTTCTCTCCACCCCAGAATGTCTGTCCAATGAATTAATGACCTCAGATCACGTGTGGTTTTGCTTCGTAATGCTGGTTCACTTGCAAAAGGGGCAATATGAAAGTGGACCACACCAAACAAAAAAAATCAAAACTCAATTTGGTCTGGACCAAAGCAAGTGAACTAGCGGACTTTCCCAGTGTGAATACACCCTAAGACTACGAACAGAACATAGCCCATGTATTTTTCTTTCAATAAATACCATTTTCCAAGTCTTATCACTTATTGGAACAAGGCCTGTTAATCAATCTGTTTTGAATTAGAAGAGTATGATTTTGAGATGCACAACAGGGGTCCTTCTGCTTTCTCTTTAAATGGGAATTCTGGGCAGTGAGCACACAAATGGTGTAAAAACCACCAACACTACAAATACAATAGTACAGGTTACAGATGTGCTTTCAGAGGGGGGAAAAGCCTGGAAAAAAAATTATAAATAGGGATCATAGTTATACAGTCCAAATGCTAATTGCACATTTCTAGGAGGTTATTTCCCAGTAAAATCAGCCGAGCCAAATATTGCTCCCTTAGTTGGTATAGTGCTCAACATCAGCCAATGGATTATCAATGCATGAAGAGTCAATTACCTGCCCAGTCCAGCCCTTTGATCAGTCGGTTAAAGGTAATTAGAGAATGTGTAGTTACAGATAAATAGATCTTGGTACATGCAGTTACATGTTATGTTGAAGTAGACAATTCAAGCCCCCCATGTCAACATACAGTACGTCCAGTTGAGTGAGCTGCCGCAATGTGTCTATCTTATCAGTAAAATAACAGGGCCAACCAAGCAGGCCTACAATACAACAGAGATCAGACATGAGGTCTCATAAGGTGCGTTATTATTTTTGACCAGAGGAATTTTTTGGGCATTTGCTGCCTTTTGCCTGACCTGTTAAACCAAGTACTGCAACAGTTGAACTGCCTAAGCTAGGACCCACAATGCCATGCAACAGAGTGATAAATATGGACATCAGTAAAATATATTTTTTTTAAATAATGGATACTGCCAGGATGCTGCAGCAGATCTCTACAGCGTTTTGTAATTACATTGTCTTCCATGTGCACTGGTCATACTTGTGTGCATTGTTATTAACAAATTCCTTTCTGTTTTAACAGGCTTTGCAGTATCAACAAAGAAAATCTGTTTGTTGGAGATGTGTGCAAGCTCGCCACCACAAAGCGGAAAAAGGACCTCTACAACAATAAAACCAAATCTCAGTGTGAGTCTTAGGAAAACACACAAACCACTAGTATGGCTCAGAGAAGAGTTTGTGGTAGGAAAATTAAAGGCAGCAGAGCAGAAATACTGCTCGGCACAAGTTGTTATCAAATTGAAGCTGACAGCATAGTATGTGATGGCTGGGTTTCATATCTATGACCAATTTATTACATTGTTAATGTTTTTGGGATGTGTTAACAAAACAAATCCCATTCAGCCATCCCACAAAACAGTTCAGGGCTTTAACTATGACCTCTCATCCATCACTTTAAATTGAACTCTTCTAAGGTAAATATTCCTACTAGATACTCCACCATTAGATTTATTTGACATCTTAAATTACTGGATGATTTTACTCACAACAAATATTGTTCAAGTTTTTTTTGTTAGATCTCTGGGATACACACACAATATGTTCTGTTATATTGTATTTGTTGTAAACGGCCTGAGAGAGTTGGCCGTGTGTTTTAACTGTTGATTATTCCGGTATTGTGTGCGTTCATATACCTGTAAGTACCTCCCCCTATATGCTTATGTAAGGGCGTTTTATGTTGATTGTTAGATCGCCATTACTAGCGTTTCTGTACTGTATAATATGTTAATGCAACGGCAGCGTCAGAACGCCATTATGTAACATATGAACGTGACGCATATTATTTAATTATTTAAGAGATCGCAGGGTTCAACATAACTTTTTTTTCCTACTGGCCCGCCGGGCCAGTGGATCCGAGTTTTACTGGCCCCTTGTATATTTTCACTGGCCCTGCACACACTTTTTTTTTATTCATAATTTAGTGTCAATAATTATAATACCTGTATTAGAAAAATAACCAGATCTAAAGGGAATATCTATACTGTACACACAGATATTCCCTTTAGATTTGGTTATTTTTCTTTTAGTTAATTATATGAAATGTTGATATTGCTCATACACATAATATAAAACCAGGCAAACATATTGAATTAGAAGCCTACAACTGAAAGTATGTTGAACGAGTGGGCCAGTATTTTAAAGTCCAGTAGTTTGATGGTTGTTTTTATTCTTGAATTTGGGAGGTTTAATGAATAGTTCACCTGCATAAAGCCTGATTTATACTTGTGCGGTACCGCGTGCGCAGAGCCTCCGCGGAGTCGCAGAGAGCCTGTGCGGTGGCCTCAGACCCCGCCGCGTACCAACTGAAAATTGTGGAGGGATTTCAACAGCACAGGAGCTCTTCCTCATTGTCATCAAACTCAAAATCTTCCAGTTTTCATTTGTTTAGCAACGGATTTCGCCGATAACATCAAAAGTGCAGTGTGCAATCTGCGACACGGGCGAAACTACTACCAACGGTTCATGAGAACGTTCGGTGTCCGCAGAGAACGCAGAGGCGCAAAGCCGCACAAGTATAAATCAGGCTTAAGTCATGTTCAAACATTAAAAAAAAATAAGAGATGAAGGTCTGATCATTCTTTGTGGTGCGGTAGGCTGTTTTTATTACTTTCTCTATATGCATTAGGGATGTGAATGTGTCGACCGAATGACCGGTTTTCCACTTGCGCTCAAGTTGACTTTAAAAATAGAATAGAAATCCGAAAATCAGTGGGTTATGCCGTTTTTTTAATGGGAGATTTCACCGTGTATGCGAGCGCGCTGCAGGAGTGTCACTTCTCCATGAAGTGTCAGCTTCACATAAGAGTCCGGTGTGGGACCATTTTTTCGAACTATTGATAAAAAACAATGCAGTGCAAAATATGCAGCATAAGTTAAACGCTCGTCTAAGACTATGACGTTAAATCACTAGAAACACACAATGCCTTCGTCCGATCACAGCAGCGTTTCACCGTGTGATCTCGCCAGCGAGTGAGTGAGCCGCCGCGCAGAAGAACTGTGGTTTGTGGCTAAAATAATAACCGGGGATATTCTCCCCGTTAGCGATTTCAATGGGAAAGACTTCCGCGATCTGATTGAATGTCTCGAGCCTGAAAACACAGTGCCAAACTGCGCGACTATAGGAACTGTACAGTGAGCGGAGTCCCTCCGTTCGTTTCTGTCTACAACCGACACAATCACCGGAGACGCATTCACAGCGTTTAAATAACGCCTCTCATTTGTATTACCATTGGGGCTTGGATGCAAATACTGTAACATTACGGCAGCAGATAAAGGAAAAGCGCAGTTATCATTTTCTGCACCTCAACCTCTGCTGTGGGAAGAAAGAAAGGGGGCAGAGTAAGTCGATTGATTTGTCGACTCACAGGCGGACGGTAGGCAGCTCTGCCAACGGAGCGAGAGTGCACCCGCCTGTCAAAACGCCCATGCATCGGTTGTCCACTGGCCTTTCATTAAAAAATATAATTTATATTAGGTTTATTATATTGAGTCTTAAATAAACACTGCTTTCATTCCGACTCTCAACGCGCATTTCAATGAACCATGATATAGTCTACAAAAAGATACTGAACTGTGATTGGCCAGTCACTGGCCCGGGCGGGACAGTGACTGGCCAATCAACTTGCCCTGCATATGATTTTACTGGCCCCGGGCCATCGGGCTATACGTTATGTCGAACCCTGGATCGCTGTTATGTTTTATATTATTATTATTATATTTGTTTGACTGTAATATTGTTATTAGCCTGGTGTGTATAAGCAGCATTGTATTATGTGTGGCTAAGTATTCTTTCTGTATTTGTCTATTTACAGAACCACACTCATACCAACAGTTGTGAACCACCAATGTTTATTCTGCACTCTTTCATTAAACCCCATTTGGACTATACATCCTCTGCGCATTTTTACCAGATGCACCACAGCGGCTTCTAAGATATTTCTTACCAGAATATAATCTCTCTCCACAACAAATTGGTGCCGAAACCCGGGAAGAGAAGTTACTGTGGAGGCAACCAAAAATGTATAGGCCTACAGACCAGTTCAGTCACGAAGCAGACGCCCGGCCCAGACGTGAGAGAAGACCACCAGCCTGGCTCGATGATTATGCCGTCTCCCAACCCCGTTACGAGCAACGTCCACTTTCACCTCAAGCAACGCCTCACCCCGCTCGGATCCAGGAGTCCAATGGTGGCGCAGAGAGGGCAGCCGAGATGGTCCCTTTTGCCCTTCAGCCGCCTCATGAGCAGTGGTCTGTGGATACTGGTGCCAGACCAAAAAGGTTCAGTCAGTCCGTCCCCCTCAGACCTAAATACCAGAGTACTCCTGCCCCCCAATATTCGCAAGCATCAGAGGCTACGTCGGTTATCTTGGATGCAATAAAGCAGCTCCAGGAGGACAACCAGAGGCTTCACTGCACAGTGATACAAATGAAGAGACAGCTGGATGCCAGTACTGCAGGAGACACCTCCTTACCTCCTCAACCTGTCCGCTTAGAGTTAAACCAGTCCCCTGCACGTTCAATGAGACCAGAGGTAGACAGCCTACCACCACCTCCGCCACCACAGGTGCAGCAGTTCACTGATGCCCCACCTGTCACCTTTAAAGATGAAGAGGATTATTGGCCTCCCCCACCACCTCCACCAGTAGTTGAGCCCCTACAACCAGCATCGGTGACCGCCACCAGAAGTAACCTGGTGGAAGAGCTGACAGAGTGCCTGAAAAGGTTTGGGAAGGCTCAACAGCCACCTCCAGTGCCCACACCAGATTATGGTGAGCCAGATGCAGGCTCCGTATGTGGATCAGTGTACAGCATCCATCAGTCAGGCGGCGAAGCAGCAGCTCATCAACAGGACCACAGTGATCACAACTGGAAGCAAGAGAAGGTGTACCGTGGACCAAAACCCAGTATTCCCATATTCAGCAGGGGGACCCAAGAGAGTTCACCAGATTAAAGATCGCTCTGGATAACCTGCTTCCAGCTGATGCTACGGAGCGCTTTAAATACCAAGTTCTGGTGGATCACCTTAGGTTTGAGGACGCTCTCCTAATCGCCGACTCCTATACCAACTCCAAGCAGCCCTATTCCGACACCATGGCATCCCTCACAGAGCACTATGGGCAACCACACCAGCTGGCCTTGAGACGCATAGCCGAACTGATGGAAGCCCCCAGCATCAGCAGCAATGACAGCTGCGCCTTCAAGCGGTTTGCGCTTCGAGTGAGGGCACTGGTGGGAATGTTAGACCACCTTGGGGAGAATGGCCATGTTGAGCTGCAGTGTGGGTCACATGTGGCACGGCTGCTCTCCAAGCTCCCACAGGACATGAGAGCAGAGTTTAAAAGGTATCTGTACCCCCAGCATATACGCATTCCCACTCTGAAGAATTTTGGAGAATGGTTAGAGTATGAGCTGAAGATGCAGGAGTCTGTGTTTGAGTCCCTCGGTGAAAGCAGCATACATGACGTAGACCGGAAGGACGACAAGCACAGGGATCCCAAGTGGACTCGGCCTACCAGTATCCTGTATGGCGCCGATCAGCAGGAGAGCCACCCAGAGGAAGAGTCATCCGCGCCTGTAAGCAACCTGCCAGGGGATAGACAGGTGTATTGCCCCTACTGTTCTAACTCACAGCATTATTTGAATCAGTGTTCCAACTTCAGTCAGCTGACCGCCGAGCAGAAGAGCACATGGGTGAAGACCAACAAGAAGTGTTGGCGCTGCGGCCGCTCCCACCAGGCCGCGCAGTGTCGACTGAAGATCACCTGCAAGACATGTAAGGGGAAACATGTGGAAGCCCTTCATGACGTCAATGCTAAGCCAGTGACAGGACACAGTTCCGGTCCCGTGAGTACGGTGAACGATGTCTTCTATTTGGATCGACGATCAGGCAGCAGTTCAGTGATGCTGAAGGTGAGCAAAGTGATACTGCGCAACGGCAAACACTGCATGGAAACATATGCCATATTGGATGATGGCTCTGAGCGCACCATCCTGCTCGCCACGGCTGTGCAGACTTTGAAGCTACAGGGTGAACCAGAAAACCTCTCGCTGAGAACAGTGCACCAGGAAAGTAGGGTGGTCCATGGGGCATCTGTCTCCTTCTCCATATCCCCTGCCTGCCAGCCACGCAAGACGTTTCAGATTAAGGGAGCCTTTACTGCCGATCAGCTAGGCTTAGCCGAGCACACTTACCCAATTCAGATGCTGCAGAGGAAATTCAGGCACTTAAGAGGGCTGCCACTCCAAGCCTTCAGTGCAGTCCATCCCGTGTTATTGATCGGTTCCGACTACCCCCACCTCGTTACCGCGGTCCAGCCAGTGCGTCTGGGACCCCCTGGAGGTCCGGCTGCGGTCAAGACCAGACTGGGATGGACTCTTCAGGGACCGACTAGGTTTGGGACAGGTCGGCTCCAGCCAACACAGTGTCTGCATATGTCCACGTTCTCCCCCTCTGCAGAGTTATTGCAGCGCGTTGAAAGGCCCTCGCAGATGGATGTTCTTCCTTTGAGAGGTGAGAAGCAAGTTTCCTGTTCCGGACAGGACCAAGAAGCCATCATCTTGCCCGGGGAGAGAACTGAGCCGATGGAGGTTGGAGGGATTCAGCACAAGGTGCAGGCACCCAAGGAAGCTGTTTTAACACAGTCGCCAGAGTTCTGGCCGACCAAATTATCTGCGGGCTCTGTGGAGAAAGAAGCTGAGGTACGGCAGCCGACTTTCTGCAGTTACGGTTCAGCAGCGGCAGGGCCCCCACTCCCAAACCCAGAGCAGTTTACCTCATCTAGAGAACTGGTGCGTGCTGTTGCACTTTCCCGCCAGGGGGCGGCCGCCAGCCAGAGCAGCCCTAAAGCTGGGAACACACCGCACTGGCCGCGCGGCGAGATTACATACAAAGTCAATGTACTAGCGCGTGGCCGCGCGTCCACCCAATAATCGGCGTCCAGCGGCCGGCGGCGGGGGCTTGCGCGGCGCGTGGCCGCGCCTCATGAGAGGCGCGTGAATCGGGAGCGCGGCCATTAGCGGCGCATAGAAATTGTGTCATCGAAGGAGCGTGAATCGAAGGCTTGTGCGGCGAGCACGGCGCCGCAGAAAAAGATGAAATTTTTCATCTTTTTCTGCAGCGCCGCCGGGCACTGCGCCTCCACAGCCAATCAGCGTTGAGATTGCCCGGTGGCGGTGGTCTGCAAGACGAGGTGGGCGTGTGGAGTGAGGACATCGGGCTTCCAATACATTCTGCAAATATGTGTAGGCTATTTTGCATCTGTTTAGCTGTTGGTTGTACTTTAGCCAAGGTAGCGCCGGTTAGCATAGTGAAACTCACCAAGCTGTGTGCTGTTCCTGAGGATAATATACCCAAACTTGACGGCGGTGTCCGTGTGGAATTCCAATATAGTACAGCGAAGAACCGGTGTTGTCCTCCGTCAGCCGGCACACTTTCACTTTCAGGTAGGCTGATGTTTGCCTTTATTTTAGCCGCTGAGTACACACTGCTGTTGTTATTGTGTTTAGATATGTTGCTGAATTGCTGTTAATGTGTGTGTATTTGCGATCGGGGTGCGTCTTCATGCTGTTTTAATGTTATTTGTGACATGACTGCCGCTGGTTACACAGTGAACCTACATCTGTATTTTTTGGCACAGCTGGACCATGCTGTTGTTGTTGCACCATAAGTGTGACGGGTCTGATTTCGGTGTCGGCGTCAGGAATATATGGCCCAATATGATCAAGCGGCGAGCCTCTTTCGATCACGCGGCCAACCGCCGCCTTCGACGTGGCGGCCGGCGGCCGCGGCGGCGGCTCCGCTGAATATGGCCCAATATGACCCAAATGATCAAGCGGCGAGCCTCCTGCGTTCACGCGGCCAACCGCCGCAGGCGGCCAATGCGGTGTGTTCCCAGCTTAATGCTGAAGACTACAAAGAAGCAGAGTTGGACCTCCTGCGACAAGATCAGCTAGCTAGACACCAGATCAGCTTCAAGTTCAACCCACCCAGTGCACCTCATTTCTGTGGCATTCGGGAGAGAGAAATAAGGTCAGTGAAGACTGCCCTGTACGCCACCATCCAACCTCAAGCAGTCACTGAGGAGGTGTTGAGGAATGTCCTGATCGAAGTGGAAGGGGTGCTGAATTTCAAGCCCCTGGGATATGTGTCAAGTGATGTGGCTGACCCTGATCCGGTGACCCAAAACCTGCTGTTGATGGGGCGGCGCGACCCGTCTCTGCCTCATTCAGCTTATGATGAGTCCAACCTCCTGAGTCGTCGCCGCTGGAAGCACTCCCAGATCCTGGCAAATCAGTTCTGGGCCCAGTATATCAGACATTATCTCCTTGTTCTCCAAACCCGCGGGAAGTGGCAGAAGGACACTCCAGCCCTCCAGACCGGTAGCCCACCTCATCGCACTACCTGCTACCCGGGAGATGGACCCGGAACCACACAGCCCTTCTACGTAGAGCAAATTTGGCAGGCCATATTTGGGGGCGGCTGTTGTAAAGGGCCGTTGGTTAGTTGTTACAGCTGTTCACGCGAGCGGCCAGTGTTAACGTATTGTCATGCTTTCGGTGCATGCACACCTAACGTCTCCTCTCGTGCATCTAATTAGAGAGCGAGCGGGTGATGTAGTTGCCGAGGGAACAGTGTGACAGCGGACTTCTGCGCGGACGGCCTGAGAGAGTTGGCCGTGTGTTTTAACTGTTGATTATTCCGGTATTGTGTGCGTTCATATACCTGTAAGTACCTCCCCCTTTATGCTTATGTAAGGGCGTTTTATGTTGATTGTTAGATCGCCATTACTAGCGTTTCTGTACTGTATAAAATATGTTAATGCAACGGCAGCGTCAGAACGCCATTATGTAACATATGAACGTGACGCATATTATTTAATTATTTAAGAGATCGCTGTTATGTTTTATATTACTGTTTGTTTGACTGTAATATTGTTATTAGCCTGGTGTGTATAAGCAGCATTGTATTATGTGTGGCTAAGTATTCTTTCTGTATTTGTCTATTTACAGAACCACACTCATACCAACAGTTGTGAACCACCAATGTTTATTCTGCATTCTTTCATTAAACCCCATTTGGACTATACATCCTCTGCGCATTTTTACCAGATGCACCACAGCGGCTTCTAAGATATTTCTTACCAGAATATAATCTCTCTCCACAACAGTATTTATACTATTATGAAAAACATTACAGATTATTAACATTACAGATTATTAACATATTCTGATCCACGGTCAGGTGTACATATAAACTCTGTGAAGCACTCGCTGTAGAGCATGGGGCCACTTGCATCTGTGTGGGCCAACAAGTGGACATTTAAGCAGAGGGTTGTATAACGGTTATATGGCATCTACTCCTTATGTCTAACTGGTCACACCCTCATGACCTGGGGCTAAGCTCAGCTTCAGTCTAGTCTGACATGTTATACTTGCAGCACAACACCATCCTTTGTAAATATCTCTAATGTTATCCGTTGTGGATGATAACACAGAAGGGGGAAGGAACGATAAAACAGAGCTAACCACCTGAACATCCTGGGTCAATCACATATTATAATGACTGGTCATTATAATTTGTGAGGTCAAGATATTAACTTAATAAGTTATTCATTTAAAAAAATGTTTTAGGGTTTCATAGTATTGTGTCAACCTGATATTAAGTACATACATACTGTATATTTCAAGACACTTAAACTGCAAACTTGTTTTCCCCTTGTCTAGTTGTCTTTGAGGATAAATGGATCTACGTGCAGAAAGGGAGCACAAAAGAAGTGAGTGCTGCAGCGTTTACTTGAATTTTCACATTGAGGATTTATTTGCAGTTGATAAAAAAATATATGATAATTATTTAAGTTAAATAATTCTTTGTCAAAATGTACGTGTGTTTTTATTTTCATGATACAACACAGCGACATGGATACTGCACACTCGGTGAAGCCCTCAACCGTCTAGACTTTTCCAGTGCCATTCAGGACTTGAGTAGATTCAACTATGTTGCAAAGGTGAGCAATGACGGTGTCACACACACACACACACACACACACACACACACACACACACACACACACACACACACACACACACACACACACACGTTGATTTAGAATCCACTTGAAACACGATAAATAGTCCCCCTCCAAGAAAACCTACACAAAAACTCATTCAAACCAATTGCCATAAACAGCTTAAATAAACAATGGACAAATTAACCCTGACGTACTGTCACTTTACCCGTATCGACAGCTTTTATCTTGTCTATTTTTACAGTTTTTAATCTTTATGGGCTACTTGTTTTTAAGATCTATACACACTGTGTTTGCTCGCAGAAATCTGTGTTGTATGACTGCTTATCAGTGCATTGTCCTGTTTGTATGTTGAGCCACGTCAAAGAAGATTTTCTGTTACGACAGATAATAAAGTTTTCTGAATCTGAACAGCCGTATGACTTGTACTCTTCATCTTAACTGTCTCACTCTGTCTCTCCATAGCTTTTCCAGCTAATAGCCAGATCCCAGCTGACCTCTTTGAGTGGAGCTGCACAGAAGAACTATTTCAATATCCTGGAGAAGATTGTACGAAAGGGTAAGGAGACCAAAGATGGAGATTATTGAATAAGTGGACACATGTTGTACAGGCAGACATTCTCGTAGAACTCCTTCTGGTGTCAGACCTTGTTGTTGCTCAGATGCTTAATTTAGGTTCTTATCGTGTTAGAACAAGTAATTATATATTGAACAGAAAGATCACTTCTTTGCATATTGTTAAGGCTTAGAGCAACCAGGAGATGTTGTCTCTTAGGGTGTATTCACACATGCCGTGTTTAGTTCGGTTGAAACGAACTCAGATGCACTTCTGCCTTCGGTGCGCATCTTTCAGGCAGGTGTGAATACAGCAATCGCACTCGGGGGCGGACCAAACTAACGCTCCGAGACCCAGGTGAAGAGGTGGTCTCGATGCGCTTCAAAACGCACTCTGCTGCAGTTCGTTTGTGGTGTGAATTTGTCCGAACTCGATCCGACCCAAATGCAGTACGCACTGTGTCTTTTCTTTTTAATAAATTGCTGTCAGCTTCACATTATGGGAAAGTGTTGTTGTCGCCATTGTTAGGACGATAAGTTGTGGTTTGACCGGGAGCCCAGAACAATATATTACATTTGATCGAGAGGACGCGTAAAAATGCTGATGTGTTCAGCGATCAGATGCAGGAGAGGGGAGCGTCTCCCGCACAGTGCCAACAGGTTCACGCTGCGCAAGAAGTGTGTGTTTTTATTTTGCTTCCCATGTACGGGACCGTCAATACTATCCCCGTGTCAGTTTGGAGCTGAACTGCGCCGACCCAGGTGATACACAGCTTAATCAGCTGAGTGTCAGCTTGAGCCTATTCTTCTCGCGAGCCGCGCGTCCAGCACCAAAAATACAGTAAAAATTATGTTTCATATCGTAGGCTACAAGCCACATAACGTGGCATTGACATAGGGCTACATATTATAACCATATGAAACAACAATAATTTGATGTTTTTCCTCTTTATTTATAGGTTAGATGTAGGCCTTTTTATTATTTTTAACCCCATATTATATCAATGGTATATTTCGCAGTTTTAACTTCGTGCTTCCTGCTTCTCTCCACCCCAGAATGTCTGTCCAATGAATGAATGACCTCAGATCACGTGTGGTTTTGCTTCGTAATGCTGGTTCACTTGCAAAAGGGGCAATATGAAAGTGGACCACACCAAACAAAACAAATCTCAATTCTATTTGGTCTGGACCAAAGCAAGTGAACTAGCGGACTTTCCCAGTGTGAATACACCCTTAGATTGCCCTACCACAAAACAACAGTGGTCCATCATTATGGTGTTTGTGTTGCGTGGTGGTTTCAAAAAGTACAGATCTAGTCTGCCACATGTGTTTTGTGAAACATTGATGGCTGAGTTATCGAAATTCTGTAGTGTTCATTTTTATCATTCTTTCCAACTGTTTTTTTTTGTAGTCTAAGAGTGCCTGTGGGTCTTCTTTTTCTAATGAACCCTCACTCTTTGCATTTTCTTTTCCCTTACATAGGTATTCACTGGTAGAAAAGAGAAACAATTTGTTTACACGTTGTTACATTTAGCCTGTTAATGTCTTATTTTCTATTGTCTTATGTGTTTGTTTGTTGTACAACATTTCTCTCCACTATAGTTTTAGAGGACCACTACAATCCGCGGCTTGTCAAAAATCTTCTGCAGGACCTGAGCTCCACACTGCACAGTCTGGCTATCCACGTCGGCCGCTGCATCCTGGTGGGCAACGTCAACGTCTGGATGTGCCGACTGGAGACCATTCACAAATGGCAGCAGCAGCTTAACAACCTGCACATCCCCAAGGTACCAATGTGTATCAGTGTTTATGTCTGGCATGTGTGTAGCCCATTTCGAAATTTGCCTTGGGCATATTCTGCCTGTAAATAGGGGATCTAAAAATGTGACCGCTATTATGGCAAGTGCAGCAGGTATGCATCTACTGCTCCCACTTGTAAGCTGAATTGAATGAGTGAGGAACATGAAATATGACCACTAATGTGTTTATTTAATGCTCAACTGTGCATGAATGATAATAACACATCTTTCTCAGTGGAAAAACTGAAAAAAAAATCTCTTATGTGATGTAGGAATACTTCAAATGTATCACCTGAGTCAGACCAGCTCTGATTTGATGTGTTGCTCTTAAATATCTCCTCAGCAAGTGTGCATTGGCATGTCATTCGACGACTTGCCGCTACACATGCAGAACAAGGTCCTCTGCAATCTATCGGATGCCTATGACATCATTAACCTGGGACAGGCCACGCCCACTCTGCACGCGCTCAGTGAGAACAGGATACTGTGGAAGAACCTCTGCCACTTTCACTTCGCAGACAAACAGGTGGGTTAGCAACATCTGCACTTAATTCGGACATAGACAAGGGCTATTCGCAGCTCCGTCTGTGACTGTGAATATGAGTTCAAAAGGGACATGCTTGAAACTTAGGCTGTGTCTTGATTCAGAGACCACGCACTTGGTAGGACGCAGTCTCGCGGTCTATGAAGGCTATAGCCTATGAAGGCCGATTTTAAGGCCGGTTTTAAGGCCAACGAGCCTTGTTAAACGGGACGGTCTCCGCAGGTCTCGGTTTACGAGCATTTCCGGTTTACGTAACAAGCCGTTACCTTGCGTGACGACTCGCCGCTCCTGTGCTGCCTAGCAACCCTGATTGCTGCCAACGGAGACAGCCCTGTCAACGGAGGAAAAAAGAAAAAGAAGTTGCCTACCAGACGAAAAGAAAAAAAAGTACAAGAAAAAAAGAAAGGAAGATAAAAGTTAAGAAGATGGAGCAACACGTTGCTGTTTTGTTATTTTTTATTTTATTTTATGCCATCTCTGAAAAAACGCAATGAATCATGGGATATGTTAGGCTGCGAAGGATACATCTGATGCAGCCTTCAAAACTGCTTCAAAACCGTGAAACGAAGGCTGCATTTCACGACCGCATATGAGGAGCCTTGCGAGGAGCCTTGCAAATGGGACAGCCTTTGCGCGCCGCTATGACGCAATCGGTCTTCAAATGCAGCCTACGAGGCCGGTTCCAAGACCGCAACCCCTGAATCAAGACGCAGCCAATGTAGTAGTCGATGTTGCCTCAGTGGGCTGCTAAGTAGTTCCCCCGTTGACCAGAAGAGGGCAGAACTGCCACACTTTGCTGGCAGAGCTCCTTCTCACCCTCTCTCTCTATCTCTCTCTCTCTCTCTCTCTGTCTCTCACTCTCCCTCTCTCTCTCTGTCTACCACACATACAAACATTGTCTCGCACATATATTATACACACCCACTCAAGATTGCTGTTAATGACAAATGGCCCTTATATCTAATCACCCTTTGTTCCAGTCATAATAGCATTCCTGTCCTCATTGTTTGTATACAGTTTGTTAAAATGGTGTTTTTGACTGTGTGTTTCCTCCCATCCGTGTGCAGTTCTGTAGGAATCTGGTCCTGACCAATAGCGACAATGTAGACTGGAAGCTGATGTACTTCACCCTGCAGAAACATTATCCCATTAAGGAGCATTACGGCGACACCTTGCACTTCTGCAAACACTGTAGCATCCTCTTCTGGAAGGTAAGACAAACAGGCCTGCAACAACATTTGTGTATTTGAGGATAACACCTTATGTTATGACTCACTGGAAATATGAATTGCAGCCTCTCAGTGTTGTGTACTTTTAAATTAGTAGAAGGCAAGCAAAAGCCTGGGAATTAAACCAGCGCTGTTCATAGAGAAGTTTCTCACAGGCCTGATATCTCTTCAACTCTGTATGTAGATCAAACATGAGAGTCTATCAAATCGTGTATCAACTTTGTACCAGAACATAGTGTTACCTTAGCCCAAAGAGACAAAACATCCATTTTGGTTTGGAGCACTTTTCAGAGGCACTTATGTCCAATCACATGGCCTCTCTCACACTGATAAACTGTTGAAATCCCTAGAAATCTTTTTACTGTAAATATTTGGCTTGCTGGGAAATTGAAAACCAAATGACGTCACCTATCTACTTTGATTACATACAGTAATGAAGGCCACATTAAAACATTTCTCCATTTTCAGAAGCAGGACCCAATCAAGCCACACATAAGCAAACATTATCACTGATGGTAATGTGTGCTTATAAACCTTGACATCCACTAAATGCAATGGGCTCTTTGAACCCATGTGCTCATACACGTTGTAGTCAGAGGTCAAACAAAGGACTCGCTTGACCTTTATGAATTTTGATCTCAAACCATGTGAAAGAAAAATATCACAGAGTTTGAGTTTGTTAGCCTACTTCTTTTTTGGAAATCCTTTATTTATGGGGTTTTTAGGACATGCACACACACACACACACACACACACACACACACACACACACACACACACACACACACACACACACACACACACACACACACACACACACACACACACACACACACATACACATACACAACCCTGAAAAAAGGAACATAAAAAACAACAACAAACTAAAGACAAAATAAGATAAACAACTAACAAACTCTACTTAACAGGTTTCCAAGGACTTCCAATTACATTGTTTAGACTAGAGGCAAATGTTAAACAGAAAATAAAAAGTCAACTTGGTGTCATGTAGGTCCCTTCAGTACTGATATATAGTCAAGGAAAGGCTGCCATATCTGTTAAAACTTCTCTGCTTTCCCTGAAATCTCCTATCGAATTTTCTCCTTATATAAAGTGTGTTACTTCTTAGCAACGATTTGTAGCTGCTGTTCCTATAGTATCTGTCCCTCCCTACTGCCCTGATATTGTTCTCCTCTTTAACTGGCTCCCTAATGTTCTTAACCTCTGCCCTCTTTGCGTCCCTCTCCTTTCTTATCTGCCTTCCCTCCTGCCCCTTCTCCATGATTCCTTAAGGATCCCCACCTGGCTTTGTTATTCAAGGTACTTTCTGTCCCATCATGCATTTCATTTTTTTCTTTCTTTTTTTTCAGTTGGCAGTTTGTCTCGTGTTTCCCAGATGATCTGATTTATAGCTCATCTTTTTCCACGTGTTAAGCTTTGTTGTGTGCTGTTCTCTGTTTTCACTCGATGGCATCATGGTTTTGCTCAAGGCGTGTTTAGTAAACAGTCGTTCTGCTGACTTTTTGAATGACCTCTGACCCCATTTTTCTTTTATGTATTTGTTTATTCATAGATTCCCTAAATATTGAGTTCATTGATCTGTTGTTGAGCAGCTTAACACGTGTTTCTTTGTTTAAAGCAGCATGCAGGATCAGGTTGCAGCAGCTATTTGTAAATCCATCAGTCCTTCCATGTTCTTAGTAACTACCAGCTGGTTTCAAACTATTCATCTATTGCTGTATCCAAATTAAGCACAATGATAACTGCGTGCAATTGCGTGCAAACATCTTAGATATATAGCCTATATATATAGTGAAAAATTCAATCTGTAGTGCAATAGTCCAATCAAAAACAAAAGACCATTTTTGGGAGCAAATAAATAGGTATACAGTTTTACACTTATATGTATTTATATGTGTTGTAATTGGACGATGGCTCTATTTTCCAGGTAACTTTAACATATCTAGTTAACATACAAAATTAAGTCACATACAGTACAGGCCAAAAGTTTGGACACACCTTTTCCTTCAATGCGTTTTCTTTATTTTCACGACTATTTACGTTGTAGATTCTCACCGAAGGCATCAAAACTTTGAAGGTACATATGGAATTATGTACTTAACAAAAAAGTGTGAAATGACTCTTAAATAGGTCTTATATTTTAGATTCCTCAAAGTAGGCACCCTTTGCTTTTTTGACAGCGCTACAAACCCTTGGTGCTCTCTCAATGAACTTCATTAGGGAGTCACCTGAAATGGTTTAGCAAAGAATTCCACATGTGTTCATTCAAAGTTTTGATGCCTTCAGTGAGAATCTACATTGTAACTAGTCATAAAAATAAAGGAAACGCATTGAGTGTGTCCAAACTTTTGGCCTGTACTGTAGTTTGGCAGATCTGATGGAAATATACTGTTTATATACAGTATATATACAGTATATATGAGATGTTTACCATGCTCTATATTACCTCTGACTTTTCATTCTAAATGTTTTGTAAAAGCAAGTGAAATGTGTCAATGACAACAGGCACAATGTAATTTTAAAGTGGCATTATTAATCAACACTTCGATTTTAACAATTAATCAAATTCCTACTTGTATGAGGTAATTATAGCTTTTTTTCAGCTGCCCCAAAGAGGCCCCAAAATAATCTGTTATTGCAGTTTTAAGTCATTTCTACATATGAACTAGTTGTGCGTTCCAATCCATTTTGATTTAGTATTGCATACATCTCACTTGCATCGCAACTTCCCCAATATTGAACTAACTAACTAAACTAACTTGTTTTCTAACATTGTTGGTTGTTGACTGTGTTCCAGGAATGTGGCCATCCATGCACAGCCATCGACCCAGACACCTGTCTCATGCCCATCTCTCCGCAAAACTTTATAGACCTCTTCAAGTTCTAAAAGCCTCTACGCTGCTGTTCCAGGCAAAGTGTCAGTTTACCCTCCCTCCAGACCCGATACTTTGATGTCGTTTACCCAAATACAAAGGGCTTGAACTGAAAGAGATGACTTTTTTTTATGTCTTAACTTCCTTACGCACAAATGTTTTCGTAAGATACTGTATAGGAAAGATTATAGGTATGTGTGTGTGTATTGATTTTTGCAAATGTTGGTGATGGGTAAAATATAAAAGGAACTTTTTAAGGGGTTTTCCTTCTTACGCACAAATGTTTGTCCTCTTGATAAAGACAAGAAGAAAGTGGAAATATTATGTTAATGTGATGTGAATATGTGAAAGGATTTTATATAAGAAAGCAGTTTTAGCATGTCAATGGTAGGTAAGTGATGATAGATACAGTGTGGCAGAATAGGATGACTTGTATGTTTATGGAATTATTTAATGGGGTCAGACTGTTCTGCTTATTGCTCTGTTCTGTTTTGCTGGTATTTTTCTTCATTAACTGAAAGTCCTGTTTTGAGTCTATGTTTACATATTGTATGTTGTCCTTCGTGAATTCTTGCCGTGCTCTGTGTACTTTGGAGTGACAGAAAGAGAAACATTATGTAAAATAATACTCCAATCGAGTGTGTCAAGAAAGAGAGGAAATGTAAAACAATATTTATGATGGTGGAAGACCAAAAGTTTTGTATCCTTACGTTGACTTTTGTAATATTTCTTTGCTGTTCCAATATACGTGATGGTACTATCATGATTTTTTTTTTTTGGACAGGGACTAGCTCTATAAAAAATTTAAAAAATCTAAAAATGTGTTACTTTTCTTATTGTAAACTACAGTACATTAGGCCAAATATTTGTAGCTATATCTTTTTGTGTCTATAGCTATTTTATTATCAGTATAAAATATCTTATTTTGGTTTCCACTCCCTCGATTTGGACGTCAATATCTTTCCACCTTAAAACAGTAAGGTTAAATACTTCAATTGAACTCAGAAGCAAGGTTTTGCGATTAGTATTCTTCTTTATGTCTACATTTTTTGATAAAAAATATTTTGGAAAATTAAAATACAGTACCAACCAAAGATTGATTGCCATATTCATGTGCTAATTTAAAAAAAAAAATCAGTAAAATTATTTCTGTGGTAATCCAAAATACATGTGTCTATCCAGGTTTAAATAGCTTATCATGAAGATTTTAGGAAGTTTCGTAAGTTACTGTTATTGGGAAACTGTGGGAGTGAAAACCTTCTATGTGGCGATAGCAAAGTCCAGTAAATCAAGGCGTATATATTTAGACTCCAGACTGTATGAAGTGTTGAAAGAAGTAAAGCCAGACTGTCAGACTAAATCTTTATTCTGCTGGATAAAAATGTGAGCCAGCCTTTTAGGGGAATAAGTACAGGGATAAAGAAGGCATCCCTGGAAGTCCACCTGTATCTGTGTACACACTTCTGTGAAGAGAAAAACGAGAAGAAAAGCAAAGACCGGTGGGCATGACGTCACACTACATTGTGTCAGTCCTATACCATATACAGATATGAAAACAGCATTAGGGAATTATACAGGGACATCTTGACAAACTGGTTTTGAAGAGTCTTGATTGGTTGAAGCATTGCTGGGGTGACCCGCCCGCACCTGCATAGACATTGTGATGAACACAGCAGCTTTGTGCCCCCTCCGACCATGATTTGCTCTAGTTCAAATGCACAGCAAAAACACATGTCATTTTATTGATACAAGGCACTATAAGTCACCGCTGTACACAGAGTTTGGCTTTTTATAAATATGATTCAGCATCAGATTAAAACACGTATCAGTATGTGACAGTATTTATTTTTAAATACCAAATGCTGTCAACACAATAGCAGAACTTCGAATCTTGTTTTTAACCACTGTGATTGTGCTTTCCCACCCACAAACTCACTTTCTATATCTCTCTCTCTCACACACTCACTTACACAGGCGCACAATGACACACACAGACACACATACACACAGACACACACACACACACACACACACACACACACACACACACACACACACACACACACAACACACACACAAACACACTGATATTCCAGATACCCAAAAACTACATAATGATTGCACAGATTTGAAGCCCCTAGCGGATGTACAAATTAAGGCTTCGGACACTCACATTCTCCACTCAGATGCTGCGACTGCAAAGACAAGCAGAAAGTGAAAACTAACATGACCTATGAAGGAATAATACTCATTTGATTCTCTACCACCGACAGCCCCACTAATTATTTAAAAATCACTCTCCTCGTAAAATATATAAATGCCAGGCCAGTGTTCATCACCGGTAAAATGGTACAGTAGTTTAAGGCTTTTATATGTCGTAATTTAAAGTTCATGTCAGTGATTCAAAAGTGGCAGTCCTGCCAAAAAAAAAAAAAAAAAACATTGTTAAAACTTGACGTATATTGTCTTCGAGGGGTTTGAACGCTAAAATAATGAGGACAAACTCATATTAAATGCTCAGGGCTTGACTACAGTGTCACAATACCAGTTGAAATTGACACTGGTTTCCGTCCAGGACTAGACTACAGTGACAAGCAGATATTTGGTTCAGGTCTTCATCCTCTTTATTGAGGAGGGGAGGAGGGGTATTCAAAAGGTTAAAATGGTGGTTACTATTTAAAGCCCTCCCATGCGCTCTCTGACACAATCCCTCTGCTCATCCTGCTGATGCCGGCCAGCTTGACTTTGGCGCGTGCCGTCCACCTGACTGCGGCCGTTGAATCCTTGGAGTCCGACAGGTTGGCGTAGCGAGAGGAGTCTTCCTCCAGACCCCGGCCCCCCCAGGAGGCCAGCTCCAAGGGGAGGCCTAGAGAGTCGGGGAGGGACACGGGCAAGTCCCCTCTCTCACTCTGGTCCTCTGTTGTGCTTTCCTCCTGGTTCTCAGTCTCCGTTTCATTTGAGTTCTCCAGGCGAGGCGGCTCCCAGCCCTCCATCTTCTCTGGTTTTTTGGAGGGCGAGATCTGCCTCATGGTCATGGTCACGCTCTCCCAGAAACAGTGGCCCTTCTCCGGCTTGTCCTTCTTCTCCTTCTCTTTTTCCTTCTCGTCTTCCTTGGTTTTCTTGTGAGACCTTTAGAGAAAAACAGGAAAAGGGAGAGACGCGCAAACTTAAAAAGAGAATGTTGCACAAATTTTTGGCATTCAAAATAACCAGGTAACTTTAAATAGCACTGACTGGGTTGTGTATGAGACATATTTTCCCATACAGCCAAGCCATTGTATAGGAATTCCCGCTTGCTTGCCAAAATAAGGTGATAAATTTAGGTTTTCCTCTTCACACAAGTTCCACTGTCCTCAAGAGGAAGGGCTCTTCGAGTTAATAACTGGCAGTGCCAACAAATGAAGTTCTACCATACATACTGTATAAACAAACACAAGTAGTTGGACATAACTGCACTATTTCGAGTGAAGATTTGTAAATATTTTTCCATACACACTTGACCAGTAGGCCTAATGGCCACTGAGCATATTCCCTTTACAATGATGGGAACCATAAGGAGCCACCCAACAGTGGGTCACAGTTTGTTTTGTGGGGATCTGTAACACAACCTATATTGTCGTTGAAAAAGTATCATGCTCTTTTTTTTAAATTTAAAAAACATACTAGCAGCTGAATGCTTTCGGTGTTTGAATGTCCACAATGACAACAATTTTCCTTTAGATATTTTAAAACAATAGTGGTGTGATCATAGGATGTTGAGGAACACAGCGGTCAAGATAATATAATCTTCAGCCCACATTTAGCATTGATAAACCACTGTAGGTGTGCTGATCAGGTGGATGTGTGCGTATCCTCACCCTCTTCGGTCAGTCAACTTTTCTCCATTCAACAGGAAGTGTTCGTCATCTTTGGAAGAGAACATCTTCTTCTCCCTCCTCTCCTTTTTAGACATTATCCTCTTCACCTTGGCCTCCTGACAGACGAGAGAGCATTTTATTTTGAAACAGAGCGCTAACATGATAACCCTCATCTGTTATATGTTAGCTTGTTATCTGCGATGCCTGTTTGTGAGGAATTTATGCTCCCTGAAGAGGGGAATTTCACAAAGTCAACTTCAGAGGAATTTAGAGAAACGGCATTATGTTCAGATGGATGAATGTGCATGTTGAAATTGTTGAATGAATGAAATTCTGTTATGGGCGTCATTGGCTCTCTGATCTATGGAAATGTGCTCCTTCTCCAAACCAAATTTTATATGTACCTACAGTATCTCACAAAAGTGAGTACACCCCTAACATTTCTTCAAATATTTCATTATATCTTTCCATGGGACAACACTGAATAAATGACACTTTGATACAATGTCAAGTAGTCAGTGTACAGCTTGTATAACAGTGTAAATTTACTGTCCCCTCAAAATAACTCGACACACAGCCATTAATGTCTAAACTGTTGGCAACAAAAGTGAGTACACCCTAAGAAAAAATGTCCAAATTGGGCCCAAAGTGTCAATATTTTGTTTTGCCATCATTATTTTCTAGCACTGCCTTAACCCTCTTGGGCATGTAGTTCACTAGAGCTTCACAGGTTGCAACTGGAACCCTCTTCTACCCATTCATGACGACATCAAGGAGCTGGTGGATATTAGAGTCCTTGCGCTCCTCCATCTCCCGTTTGAGGATGCCCCAAAGATGCTCAATAGGGTTTAAGACTGGAGACATGCTTGGCCAGTCCATAACCTTTACCCTCAGCTTCTTTAGCAAGCCAGTGGTCGTTCGGAGGGGTGTTTGGGGTCGTTATCATGTTGCAGTACTGCCCTGCGGCCCAGTTTATGAAGGGAGGGGATCATGCTCTGCTTCAGTATGTCACAGTACATGTTAGAATTCAATGAACTGTAGATCCCCAGTGCTGGCAGCACTCATTTAGCCCCAGACCATGACACTCCAACCACCATGCTTGACTCTAGGCAAGACACACTTGTCTTTGTACTCCTCACCTGGTTGCCGCTCCACACTCTTAACACCATCTGAACCAAATAAATGTATTTTGGTCTCATCAGACCACAGGACATGGTTGCAGTAATCCATGTCCCTAGTCTGTTTGTCTTCAGCAAACTTTTTGTGGGGTTTCTTGTGCATCATCTTTAGAATAGGTTTTCTTCTGGGATGACAGCCATGCAGACCAGTATGATGCAGAGTGTGGCGTATGGTCTGAGCACTGACAGGTTGACCCCCCACCCCTTCAAGCCCTTCAGCAATGCTGGCAGCACTCATACGTCTATTTTCCAAAGCCAACCTCTGTGTACGACGCTGACCACGTGCACTCAACCTTCGTAAACTGGGCCGCAGGGTGGTATTGCAACATGATAACGACCCCAAACACACCTCCAAACGACCACTGCCTTGCTAAAAAAGCTGAGGGTAAAGGTTATGGCCTGGCCAAGCCTGTCTCCAGACCTAAACCCTATTGAGCATCTTTGGGGCATCCTCAAACAGAAGGTGGAGGAGCGTAAGGTCTTTAATATCCACCAGCTCTGTGATGCTGTCATAAATGGGTGGAAGAGGGTTCCAGTTGCAACCTGTGAAGCTCTAGTGAACTACATGCCAAGAGGGTTAAGGCAGTGCTGGAAAATAATGGTGGCCACACAAAATATTTACACTTTGGGCCCAATTTGTAAATTTTTTCTAAGGGGTGTACTCACTTTTGTTGCCAGCAGTTTAGACATTAATGGCTGTGTGTCGAGTTATTTTGAGGGGACAGTAAATTTACACTGTTATACAAGCTGTACACTGACTACTTTACATTGTATCAAAGTGTCATTTATTCAGTGTTGTCCCATGGAAAGATATAAAGAAAAATGTGAAGAAATGTGAGGGGTGTACTCACTTTTGTGAGATACTGTATATCCATCCATCCATCCATCCATCCATCCATCCATTCATCCCTCCATCCATCCATCCATCCATCCATCATTCATCCATCCATCTGTAACCTTCTGGTGACCCCTAGAGGTGGGGTATCTATTCTAAATGTCTATGTCTAAGTTTATATCAGGTTACTAAAGATTCTAAGTTCACATTCGATTGGTAAGGGGATTGATTAATGAGACCTCCAACCCACACAACGACACGTGACCACGACTTGAGAGAATAAAAGTTTTGTATTTATAAAGATATCTTCAAACTAAGTTGCACTTGTTCTCTCAGCAATGTAGAAAAACAGTAGAAATATTGACCCAGAATAATAAAACAAAAAGTGAAATAAAACTGTACCTTAGCAGCACCAAGTACTTAAAATAAATAAAATATATCCCGCATGGGACTAGAAAAAACACAAAATTATCACTGCTTAGGAATCTTAGTTCCTTCTACCTTTAACAGTGTTTACTCTTCAAATATACATTAATAACAGTTTGATCAATCATTTGTCTTGGGCCCAAGAATCAAAAGAAAACCAAACCCCTGAGTACTCAGAATAAAGAAAAAAGTGTCAAAACCAAAATAATCCTCAGTTCATTTCGTTCATTTCGTTCCTACCACCGCGTGGATTTGAGCACAATGTCCATGCATGCAACTGATGTCCGATGAGAGATGATGGATCCAGTAACAGCAATGATGATGGAAGCAGTAGAATCAGTCCAGTAGAATCAGTCTAGTTGAAACAGTTCGTCCCTCGAAAAAACCAGCCTGCACAAAAGTGTGCAGCGCAGTTATTAAAACAGTCTGAATGCTTTTCTTTTCACTGTCCATTGCATTACACTTAAATAATAATCTTTTTAAAAGTACACACAGAATAAACTTTGCAATAGCTGCAACAGCATATGAATTAAATGTATCCTTTAACCTCTATTTTTTTTAACATGAACTTCATTAAATGCAAATATCAACCCTTTAACTTATTTCTCCACACATGTAAATTAGCTTAACCATGTTCTAACACACTGCACATGTTGCCTGTAGCTAACACACTGCCATGGCCATTAACAAGGCACAAAACGGAGCAACACGTGGACAATAGCCTACCTTAAAAGCAGCAATACACATATTAATTTTCGATGCTAAATGGCTGAACAGTTTTTTTTTTTTTTTTTTTTTTTCAATGAATTTTATTGAATAATTGACAGTACATAAATCAAAAATACTCCATACATCTTAGATTCAAAACGATGTACATAAAAAAATAAAGAATATAATATGCATATAAACAGATATACATATATTAAACAATATCAATACACAGTACCATACTATAAATTATAAACAACAATATATCATTCCTCCTCAAAAACATTTTGGTATATTATAATAGTTTTGTTGCTTTTTTTTGTGTCAATTAGAGCCAATGTTTTAATATATTCTTTAAATTCAGCCAGGAAACCAATAAAATTAGGGGAAACTTTTGCAAATTTGCATTTATGAATATGAAATTTTCCAAATAGAATAAATAAATTAACAATAAATTCAATGTTAGGGGATTTATGTTCGAAGTACATAAGGACATTTTGACAGGTAATTCTAATAGCATCATTAATTTTACACAATAAATAATTTTCCAGTCGAATCCAGAAGGTGATTGAGTGTGAACAAGAATAAAATAAATGAATTAAAGATTCTGGTTCAACATTGCAAAAGCTACATTTGTCGTCTATTTCTAAAAATTTGGAAAAATATAAATTTGTTGGATATATATTGTGTAAAATCTTTATGTGAACTTCTCTAATCTTGTTTGTAATACAATAGTTATATGGGAGCAACCAGTTCTTCTGCCAAATGATGTCAGTGAATACGGTGGCCCAAAAGGCTTTCCCCTTGGGGATATTTTCCTTCTGTTATAAAGTGCATTTCGTATATGTTTGTTATTGCATTTTGGGTTCGTAATATCAACACCATTAATCATCAAAAGGGATTCTATTCTAAGAGCTTCTTGAAATTGAAGATGATTTTTCATGAGAAGAAATAATCCGTCTGGAATAGCTTTAGTTACTAAATTAAATTCTCTATATGTAACAGGAAAGGATTTAATGAGAAGGAAACGTTCATAACTAAGCATTTCACCATGAGTATCAAAAAGATCATTAACATAAACAATTCCACGGTCAATCCAATTCTGTTTGAATATAGATTTTTTCTTTACTGTGATGTCTTCATTATTCCAAATGATACATTTGTGTGGGGAAAAGTTATGGGAATAACATAACTTCCACGCAAGGAGGGCTTGTTGATAAAATTTTGACAATTTCAGAGGTAATTTGGTGATATTATAATTGCAAGTAAGAATGAAGCGAAGACCACCAAATGATTTAAAAATATTGTTTGGAATAAAGAACCAAATTGAGTTGGGGGCCCTAAGAGATTCCTTGATCCATTTCATTTTGAATGTGTTATTTAAATCAATGAAGTTTAGTAATTCAAATCCCCCTTCTTTTCTGGATCCTGAAAGTATATCTTTTTTAAGGTAGTGTTTCTTATTTTTCCAAGTAAAGTTAGTTAGAATTTTGTTAATTTCTTTGGAAGTTGAATCATGAACAAAAAGAGATAGAGCAGGGTAGACTAATCTTGAGATACCTTCCGCCTTGGTTAAAAGAATTCTTCCAAAAATAGATAGATCACGCTGAAGCCACATATTCATTATATTTTGTGTTTTTTTAAGTCTAGGGAGGAAGTTGAGTTGTTGCCTGGTTGTCATTTCTCTTGTTAAATCAATACCTAAATATTTGACGGATTTCTTGACCGGAATGTTACATATGCTCTCAATATCTGTATCATAAAGGTTCAAAATTTCACATTTACCTATATTAAGATGTAAACCCGAAGCCTTTGAAAAGTCATTGATTAGTTGTATTGCTGGTTCTACTTGATGTTTGTCTTTTAAAAATAAAACCGTATCATCAGCCAGCTGCGTTATTCGAATCTCTCTTTGAAATATGGATAAGCCTTTTACATTAGCACTATTTAGGACCTTCAATGAAAGCAGCTCTACAGCAATCAGAAATAAAAATGGTGAAATTGGGCAGCCTTGGCGGACAGATCTACCGACAGGGAATCGTTTAGAAGTGCTAGGGTATATCAACAAATTACTATTTATGTCCTCCTTATAAAGCATTTTAACTATTGAAATAAAGTTAGCACCAAATCCTAATAAATCTAAAACTTTGTATAAAAATGGGTGTTCTACTGTATCAAACGCTTTGTAAAAGTCGAGAAATAAATAACTGCCTGTGATTCCACGTATTCTGAATAATCTAGCAAATCCAAAATTAATCTAATATTGTTACTTATATGACGGTTAGACATGAAGCCTGTTTGAGTTTCATTAATAATTTCGCCAAGGTCTTTTTTTAAACGTCTGGCAAAGACAAGAGCGAATAATTTGTAATCTATATTTAGAAGAGTAATGGGTCTCCAATTTTCTATACATAGAGGGTCTTTGTTTGGTTTAGGCATCAGGCTAATTAATCCTTGTTTCATTGTTGTAGTCATTTCGTTGTTAGCAATACATTCTTTATACATATTCATGAGCGGGGTTTCAATTATATTCCAGAAAAATAAGTAAAATTCAGTGGATAAACCGTCAATCCCAGGAGATTTCCCGGATTTCATATGTTTCAAGGCTTCGACAAATTCACAGTTCAAGATGGGTTTCTCACAGTTATTTTTAAAGTGTTCTGAAATGGTAGGGATAAATTCTTTAACGCTGTTTATAAAATCATCACATTGTTCAGCATCAAATTTTGATTTATACAACTCTTTGTAAAAGGTGCCAACATGTTCTGCTATTTCTTTGGGGTTGGTTACAACATTATCATTTATTTTCAGCGCTGAAATACTGCTTCTTTTGCGGTTCCGTTTTTCGAGTGCAAAAAAATAACTTGAGTTTTTTTCTCCCTTTTCTAACCATTTAGCCCTAGATCGTACAAAGGCACCTTTAGCTGCATCAACATATAATTTATCTATATCATTTTGGAGTTGCATTAGTTTTGCTTGTTCAATTTCTGACAGGTTTTCTTTATTTAATAAGATACTTAAATTTTCCATAATATCCCTTTCTTTTGCATCATTTGCTTTTTTGATGTTGAACATGGCTGAACAGTTAACACCCTCGGCCGTATCCAATTCACGTCACATACACATTATATCCTGACTGGTTTTTAAGTTTCACACACATATCTCAGGCAATTTAACACACAATTACTCGTTTTATCAAAAACAATGTAATGCTAAGCGGCTAACCCAATGCTTATTAGCTAACCTAGAACTGTTAACTCACCAGGATAAATCGTCAATATACACTCGGAAAGCACTCGTCCGAGCTTTCTCCCGAACCAACCGCTAGTAGTTTTCTTTATCTCAACAGTGTCTCAATTGCAGTTTTTCACTTCTTATCTTATCAATATCGTTATCTTTATCAGCTAAGTACTAGTAGTTGCATGTGTGTCCCGCAGTTTCTCTGTTCTGCGTCATCGGCTGTCTGCCGCTCATGCGCCTGTGATGCGTTTAGGGGGCATCGTAAACTACAGTATCTAGTGATTAATTTCTGAAAATTATGCTTTTAGGGAATTTCTGTAACTTCGGAACAACAGAAAATAACCTGGGTTACACATCCATCCATCCATCCATCCATCAATTAATGCTGATGAGTGTCTACTTAATGTAAAGTCTTACCCAAACACCTTTTTCCAAGAAACAGGCTGTTTTCAGAGAGTTGGACGATAAGATTGATACAACACTCGTGTCTGTGCGATAAATATGAAGCAAGAAAAGCAAAATCTGTCCAACAGCACCTCAAGTAAATATCATAATATATCTTGTTTGTCTTATCTGTACAAAAACAAAGCTAAATTAAAAACTTTGGTTTCCCCCTGTTTCTAGTCTTTGTGCTAAGCTAAGCTTATCAGCTGCTGGCTGTAGCTTCATATTTGCTGTTTAGACATAAAAATAGTATAAATCTTCTTTGTCTAAGTATCGGCCAAAAAATAACAAACATTTTGAACTACTCCTTTAAGGTCAACTTGGAACGCTATACAATCAACTATTCCAGGCAACGTTTCCTATTGCAGTTGGACAAATTGTATAAGTCATTGTATAACTACAGATTAAGTGATTGATACACACTGAGACTGAGAGTGCTAGCGAGGCATTGATTTGGCAGTAATGTACAGCACATTCCATTGGAAGACCCTCCACTCCTCCCCCCTGAAACTCCCCCGGACTCCCCCTTCACATCAGAATTCCTCCCTGCCCTCGCAGCACTCAGATACCGCCCTCCACAGCCATTATGAAACAAACTTTTGGCACCGTTTTACCCTCCCCAAGGCCTGGGAAGAATTCCCAATGTCAATTGTCAAGGTCATAATGTTTACTCCTACTCACATCCGTGCCTGCCTTGGCTTTACCGGCATCAAAACATTCTCAGATAATCACAACAATATCTGGTGAATGCGTCTGACCTCGTCGACCCCCTTTCACCTATCGAGGAGGCACTCCATTTATTTTTGTTAAAGCTCTGCATGCATGTGGCTACAACAAGCAAACAACAAGCTGGACATGAAAGCTCTCAAACCAAACAGGAACACGCACAATATGGGACCAGGCCTGAGATCGAGGGGTCTGAATGACACGGTTAAGATAACATGACATTATACTGGTATACATAAGCTCTACTTTTTACAACGTATACAACAAACAGAAGAAATGATCCCACCCATGATCTCTACTCATATGTACGTAAGGTTATGTGACATCTGATGCTTTTGTCAAACACTTTGCTCAACCTAACGGTGGTATCTCATGAGGAGACACAGCAAACCCTCCTCGTCTCACCTCTCATCGGTATTGACATGCCAGAGGGCAAGGACGCTTCTTGCAGTTTATTATCATCAAATAATGTTTACAAAATCAGTCTGAGTTAATTCAACACACTCTCTCTCTCTCTCTCCTCACTCTGCTCCTTGTTTCCTGTGTGCTGTCAAGTGTATACCACGGATCCGATTTGCTGTAGTTGGAGCTTAGCAGAACAGAAACCAGAGATGCC